>JBCFYV010001001.1:43387666-43617299 GCA_039000515.1 Timema cristinae
CTATTCTATATACAAACTATGCTATGACCCTTTCTTGGAATCTATTCCTTACGTCATTTTAAAAAAGCAGACCCTTTCAATTGAAAGGAGTCCCAACCCAGAAAGTCTATTTTGTCCCATATTATTTCTGGAAGATGCTTTTACCCGGATCGTTGCCAAAAGTTCACACAGTTTTTTAAACTCCCGTAAAGGGACCTGCTGCAACAAACTCTACAAAAGATATTTAGGCACGGGCTGAGGTCATAATTTGTACAATTTTCCCCCTTTACGCGAAATTCCCCTAGTTCTATTCCCACCCGATTAAATTTCCACTTTTGTCACTTCTGTGTTTTTAAAGGGGTTATCTTTCAGTTCCTTCTGTTCTATTCGCCAATCTTCAAGCATAGCTTCGGCTGTTGGTTGATGCCTTCTACCTGAGACCCACCGCTCCTCACCTTCTCCCCTATTAAATATATGACGTCACAAATAAGAACTATACTAGGGTTGTAAGACGGAAAAATATAGACTCTCAACTAGAGATGAGCTAACCAGGGATTTCACAACATCAGCGACTACAATGAATATGATTTTAAAATATCGGTGATTTATATCATTGATTTTTCACTGTGACTGGCATTCCTAGTGTCTTGATGGACCGATATTTGTTCACTTTCACAGTTTGTTGTTAGGCACTAGGTACCTGTGAACTGATAATTTGTCAACCACAGTGAGAGCTAGTATTTGGTTGCTGTCCGAGTAGGGTACAATCGAGTATCGAGTATTTCTGAGTACTGGTATTGACTCGAATAGTCCCATGACAATTGGTTGGAAGGAAAAACTAATTACTCGGGAGCTTGGTAGCTTGCAATGAAATTCGATACTTAAAGGCCTAACCAAGGCCGTACCCAGCCAATAATTTCAGGGCGGGTTTGGTGGGCACATCCCAATTACTGGAAGCTAGAAATAATTCTATATGATACAACATTACCCCCAAACTGCCGAAGGCTAGGAAAAATTCTAAATATTAAACACCTTTAGAAGCTCTGAAGTGCTTTTTATGGTAACACAGCCCCCTGATTTGTACTTGTACCTAATTTTGATATTGTTAAAACATAAATAAAGCCATATATATTGTGTTCATAAAAAAAAATTGGGGGGAGAGGGGAGGTGTTGAACCCTCACCCATGGCTACGGCCTTGGCCTAACATAAACTCTTCCTGTCGGCACTGACATTGACAATCGACATACAGTTACGGTACCTAATCTTCAGGTTCAGCTGGGTTTCATGTTGCCTGACTAATGTACAGTCAATACAAAAATATGCGTTTTAAGATGTTTCATACAGTTTTATAAAAAGAGAAAGCAAAAGTTGTTATTTAATATTTTATAGTGAAATGTTATGTAATTTAGGCAAAATTAGTTGTCCAACAAACATTATGTTATCCTTTAATATCAATATTAAAACTTATTTGAAGTAATATGAGAAACTCTTGTAATTGTGTAATTTATTTAGTGATCTGTTTTACTACATGTTAAAATTTATGTAACATTAAAAAATGAACATAACATAATGGCGATTGGCTTAGAAAATGTTGTTTAGAATGCAGTTCATATATTCTATTATTAAGTGTTTTTTATTTAAAATACCGTTTATCTAATAGTAGATGAATTAGATTGATTTAAATTAGAAGCAAAAAAAACTAATTTAAAAAAAAAAGGATAAATTCATAATCACGCACTGAGACTTAACATTAAATTAAGAAAATTTTAAAAATATTTTTTCCCAAAAATTATAAAACCCCTTTAGATTAGATTTATAGGATTTTTTGGGGATGATCAAGCATAAAAAATAAAAGGGTTTTATATATATTTTTTCTAATTTGTTTTTTTAATTTTAATTTTTTATTTGTGTTTTTGGGGGAAAAAGGTTTCCCCGAAAAAAAAAGGGTTTTTTTTTGGGGGCAGTTTTTTTTTAAAAAGAACCCCAAAATTGTGATTTTTTGTAACAAGCTTTTCGATTTTGTTTTAGCAACAATCATTTTGTTAAAAAACGCATGGAATGAAACTTTTAAAAACCATTGTCATTTTTACTTACCCAATTTTAATACCTTTTTTGGGGAAATGAGCTCAAACGAGATCAAGTTTTTTAAATAGGATAAAAACTTAAATTTCCCAAGTCAAAAAAGGTCAAATTCCAATTAGCTGGTAAAAGTAAAAAATAAAGAATAAAAAAGGGGCCCGCGAAGCAAATTTTTAAATCAGGTCTGGGAAGAAGCAATACCAGCTCCAAAGCTCGAGTAACTTTTTCCCAATTGATGAAAACCCCGATAAACGGATTTCTCAATCACTGATACTTTACCCGAGCGAGTCAGGGGGGAAAGGTAACGGTTTCAAAGGGGTTCCGGTAAAAAAATCCCAGTGGGTAATTTGGGGGCCATCTCTACAGGTCAACCCGATATATGCACTATGCACGTTTTGCATCATGTTACGGTGCGATGTGCGGGAAATTTTTATTTAAAACACTGGGGGCTTGAAGAATATTATTAGAACAAAAAATTAAAAAAAACTAATTACTTTTTTAAAGCAAAGGCAAGAAACTGCTTAACGGCTTGCCCTGACGCGAAGCCACACCCTGAAACCTCCTTGTAGCTGAACCAGTTAGTCCACAAAATATTATCATTTTTTTTTTCCCTGTTCCTGTGCCATGGGTGGTACAATTTTCCCCTTGTTCTTCCCTTTTTCCTGGGGCCAGGGGGGTGAGTAAAAATTTTCCCCTTGTTCCTCACGTTCCTGTTTTGCCATGGGGAGTCCCAATTTTTCCCCTTTTTTTCCCCGTTCCTGTGCCTCTGGATGAGTCCCAATTTTTCCCTTGTTCCTCACTTTTCCCGTGCCACGGGGGGAGTAAAATATTCCCTTTGTTTTTTCCCCTTTTCCTGTGCCTCGGGGTTTGAGTACAAAAATTCCCTTGTTCCTCACTTTTCCTTTTCCATTTGGGGAGTACAATTTTCCCCTTTGTTTTTCCCCCCTTTTCCGTGCCTCGGGATGAGTACAATATTCCCTTGTTTTTTCCCTTTTCCCTGTCCACTGGGTGGTAAAATTTAATTCCCCTTGTCTTTCCCTTTTCCTGTGCCACTGGATGATAAAATTACCCCCTGGTTTCCTCACTGTTCCTGTCCTCTGGGTGAGTAAAATTTTCCCCCTTTTTTTCCCTGTTCCTGTGCCTCTGGATGAGTACAAAAATTTTTTGTTCCCCCTTTCCTGTCCCTCTGGAGGGAGTACAATTTTCCCCTGGTTCCTCACTTTTCCCTGTGCCACTGGGGTGAGTAAAATATTCCCTTTTCCCCCCCCACTTTCCTGGCCTTTTCCTGGGTGGTACAATTTTCCCCTTGTCTTTCCCTTTTCCCTGTGCCTCTGGATGATTTACAATATTCCCTTGTTCCTCCCTGTTCCTGTTTTTTTTATATACCAACATTCAACTGGAAAGATCTTCATTGGGTTTTTGGGGCCGCTCCAACTTCCGTGTATTAAAGCAAAAGTATTTTAAAAAAGAAAAAAAGCGGGGCCAAATTTTAAGAAGGAGGAAGCAAGATGTTTAGTCGATTTCTAATCAGCACTATTTACTAAACGAAAAGAATGTCATCACTATTGCTGAGTCACCTTCCCAAGGCACGACATTCTTCTTTAAAAATTTGTGGGGTTTTCCCCTTTGGGAAAAATTTTGGGACAAATCAAATAACATTTTATCTAGTTTCAACACTGCAGTTTTAATAAGGGTTTTTTTCTTTTTTAAATTTCAAACCCCCTCCCGGGTTTTTTTACCCCCGTAACCTGCGGGAAAAAAAACAAAATTTTAATAGTTCCTAATTTGTAATTTTCCCTGATTTTCCAAATTTGTGTTTAATCCCCATAAAAAAATAAGTGGAAAGGGAACCACCCGGATTTTAAAGGTTTTTAAATTTTTTTTTTTAAGGAAATTTAAATGTCTTCATTTATGGGTTTGGAGCGATAAATTTTTGGGGCCCAAACAAGGGTCAACATTTCGTATTAAAATTTTTAACTTCCTTTAAAAAATTTTCAGACTTTTTTATTAAGTGTTGAAAATCTTCATGAAAAAATCCATTGCTTTTAAAATTCCTCATATATAAATTTTGACTAATAAAAAATGTAAATTTTGTTTATTGGTCTAAAAGGGATATGATCTTTGTTGTTCAAACATTTCTCCAAAAAGGGTTTTAAGGAAAAAAAATCAAAAAATTTTTTTTTTTTTTTTGAACTTACTTAAATTTAACCACTCAAATGGCATTGGGGAAAATTTTACTGCGAAAAACTTAAGTAGTACCCATTTTAAACCAAACAAAGTTTCACAAAAATTGATTAATATATTAACTAATTCGCAAAAACTGTTGGGTTTTATAAAAATATTTTCAAATCATTTTTTTTTAATTTTTTTTAGTAAAAAAATTTTTCCCCCAAAAAAAAAGTTTTTTTATTTAATCTCAAATAGTTGCAGAAAATAGAAAATTTTTCCTGCTTCTGAAAAAAAAAACCCAAAAAGAAAATTTTCGGGGAAAAATAAAATTTAGCCAGTTTTTTTTAAAATTTCTTAATAAAACCGCCCAGAACGAATTTAATCAAAATTTTTAAAGGAAAATTTTAAAAAATCAATTTTTTTCTTTTTAAACCGTTTTAAATTTAAACTACTATTAAATTTAATTTTAAAACAAAACACACACAGAGGGGATTCAAATCCCTTTTTGGGGTTGGGGGGGTCATGAGACGTCGACATCCATAACATTTCAGGTTAGATTGTTTTTTTTGGTCGCAATACTTTACCTTTGTGTTCAAAAAGTTATTAAAAAATTATTTTAATTTTTTAATATTTGCGAATATTTTTAAATTTAAATGGTTTTAAAAAACATATGTTTCATAAAAAATATTTGTATTATAAAGAGTTTACTTTTGAAAACGATAAAAAATTTTAATATCACAAATATTTAGGAGATATTTAAAAACATATAATTTTTGCATCAGCCCGGAGCCCTTTAAAAGGGAAAATTTTGCCAAAAATTGAGAAAAGCTGTTTTGTTTAAAAAATTTTTTTAAATTTTTTATAAATGAAAAAAAAATAAAAAATGTTAAAAGGCGTTTTGAAAAAAATCTATTTTTATTTTCTTTTTGGGGGGCCCCTTCTTTAAAAAACTCCCCCTTAATTTTTGGGGGTTAGAAACCAATTTAAAAAAACCCCCTTGGGGGCGCTCTATAAAAAACCCCTATTACCAAATTCAACCCTGGGAAAAATTTTTTTAAGCTCTAGTTGGAGGTACAGACGACAAAACAAAAACGGGGGAAAGTAAAAAAAACTTTTTTGGAGCCCGGGGGGGTAAAGAAACGTCAAGTTTAAAATAAAAATTTTGAGTTGGATATTTTTAAAAACCCAAATACTTTTTCTCCCTGTAAGATAGTGTAAAAAGAAAAAATATTTATTACTAGAAATTTTTCCCCCGAAAAGCTTCGCTCGCTTTAAAAAACTTTAACTAACACATTTGAGTGTGCAAATTTTAAAATTAAATGGAACCTTTTTAAAAAGCAGTGTTTTATGATAGTGTAGGGGCGTAGGATACGCCCCCTGTTTGACTGAATTTGATAGGGTGACCACGTTTTCCCCCCATCCTTTTGATTGGTTTGTTGATTTTCCCCGTCCTTTTCCGCCCCCCCCCTTCCCTAACCCCCTCCCCCCCTTCTTACCCCCTTTTTTCAGACAGGGTTTTGTTTTGCCCCCAAAAACATTTTTGGGGAAAAAGTGTTTTTGTTTTTTTTTGTTTTTTTTTTAAACTGGGTTTTCCGGGGTGACTCATACTTGGCCCCCAGAAATTTTTCCCGTCTGCCCTTTAATTTCCCCAAATGGTTTAATTCCAGGGAAGAAAGGGGGTTTAAACCCGACCTTTTTTCCCCTCTTTCAATGTCGAAAAGGGTTTTAATTTTTTTTTTTCTATGTGGAAATGGTTTTTCCCTAAAGCTGATCCATTTGGGCGGCTCGCCCCGCGATTGAAAACAGGAATAGATAGACCTTGAAACTTTTGAGCAAAGAAGCCCGTCATTGCCGGACAATCCCCCCCCGGGCAAGGGGTTTTTTCCCCAAAGGGACTTTCTCGAAACTGTCGAAAAAAAAACCCTGATAAATTCAAAAATTTGGCCCCAAATTTTTGGCAGCTCAACAAGGGCGAGTAGAGTAGGACTAAATCGTGCCCTTTGAAACTGGGAGCTAAAAACATGGGGTTTTTTGGCCCCTGAAATCCCCCCCTGAAATGTTTTTTCTCGATGATTTTCATCGCACGTCGAAAACCTTGATAACTCAAATCTGGTGCCATTTTTGGGGGCTTGCAAAAAAATTCCCGGGCGGGAATTTGTTCTTGAACTTGAATCTTGCAAACATAAACCCTTCTATGGGGAAAAGTGTTTTCCCGGGTGAGGGACATCGCTCTGTGCAATAAAAGGCTGGTAACTGCTAAAAAATTTTTGGCCCTTTTTTTGAAAAAAATTTCATTGTTAAACTTTTTTTAATGTTTTAAAAAAAAAAGCAACCCAGGAGGGAGTGTTTCCCGCTTAAATAACCTATCGGGGGGGGTATATATTTTTTTCCCTAAAAAGGAAAAACCTCATTTTTATTGTTAAATCAAAGTTATAAATTTAATTTTTTTTCAAAACTACAAAAACAATGGCTTTTTGTTAAATTTTTTTAATTTTTTAAATGGGTTTATGTAAATTTTAAAATTTTTTAAATTTGGGGTTTGTCTAAGAGTCACTTTTTTGATACATTCGGTTAAATTTTTACTTTAAAACAAATGTGTATTATAAAAAAGGGTATTTTTAATAAACAAAAAGAAAACTTAAATTTAAAGGTAATTTTTAAATGGTAGTTTTTTTTGTTGTTTGTTTATTTAATGTTTGGAATATTTTTTTTTAAAATCGATAAGAAAAGAGGGGCTTAAAAAATTAAAAAATGAAATTTTTTTATTCAAGAGTAGTTTATTGAATACTTTTTAAAAACTATAACAATTATTTGAGGGTTTTTACAAAAACCTAAATTTCTTTTAAAATTAATTTTTTGCCAAGTGTTTTAATTTTAAATTTTAAATATAATTTTTTAAAAATTGGAGGGTAGTTTTTTTAAAATACAAAAAGTGCCATCAGTTTCGTGGACCCCTTTTACACTTAAAAAAGACATTAAAGTAAAAAATTAAAAGAAAACAAAAAATTTTAAAAATAATTTTTTGGAGTTACAAAAAAATTTTTGAAACTGTTCAAAAGTATCAAAAACCGTTCCCACGTTTAAAAAATTTTTACCTATTTCTATACAAATTGAATTAAAGGGGCAACGACCCACCATCCTGTACATTGGCAGTATTTGTAAAAGCGGGGTCGATTGCCGAGTAGGGCCTATTTTTGGGTGCTTTTTAAGTAAAGCACATATTTGCGTAATAGAAAAAAGTTTTACGAATGCCTTTAAATGATTCTTTTTAAAGGTAATATAGCAAAAAGGCCCAAAAACGTGGGATTTTAAAAAAATAAAAATATTACAATTTGTAATAAATGACGTCCAACAGGGCTGAAAAAGGATAAAAGTGTAACAAATGGCGCCAAACCGGGGGGGGAACGCAAAAAAGTGTAACAAAACTTTCCCAAACCGAGGGGTAAAAGAAACGAATGTAAAAAATTGGCGCTACAATTTGGGGGAAACGAATCCCGGCAACTGAGACAGGGGTGCGTCAACTGAGCAAAAGGAAGAGACGGCCCAACCACCCCAAAGGGAAAAGGGCACAGTAAAGGAAAACACGAAAAAAAAAAGGGCCCTTTTGGAGAGGGCACACCTGCAAGAGACGACACGCCGACGGCACACCTGCAAGAGCCCGGCAAAACCAACGGCAAAACCATAAAGGGGAAAGGGACGGGGGACCTTTGGAGACGGATGCACAAAAAACGCGTCGAGGACAGATAAGTGGTAAACAAAAAACTTTTCCCTCAAATTTTAAAAAAAAAAATTTTTTTTTAATCTAATTTCAATGGTGTTTTTTGGGGGGGTATTTAAAATTTTGTTTCTATATGTTGGGATTTCAAAAATCAAATTAAAAACTAAAATTTTAAAAGTGTATGGGCCAAATTTTTAAAATTTAAAATTTTCCACTAAAAAAGAAATTTCTTAGATCAATAGCTTAAAAATTTTTTCGGGGGCCTAAACAAAAAAAATTTCCCCAGATCAACTTAAAAAAAATTTATTTAAATTTAAAACAGGGGCGGGACAAGGGGGTAAAGAAACCCTAAAAGATTTTAAAATGATAAAGCACTTTCCCAATTTTTTAATGGGGAGGAAGTGGGGGGTAGCTTTTGGGGGGTGAAAAGTAACGAAGAAATCCTGCAAACCGAATCAAAGTGAAGGGGGGAAACTTTAACCTTAGGGGAAAGATAGGGGGCTAAACCATAGAACAATTAGTTCTTTTAAATGTTTTTTCCCAAAACCCTTTTGAGAGAACTGGGATGAAATTTTTGATCGAACTGCATCAGAAAAAAAACCCAGGATTTTTAAAATTTGGGAAACTAAACTCAACCCAAAAAAGGTCGACGAAAAAATCAAAGAATAAAAAAAAAATTTGAGAATTTGGGAATTTAATTTTAAATAAAAAATTTTATCCAAAAAATTAATGACGGGGTTTTCAAAAAAAAAAAAAAAAAAAGGAAATTTAGAGGTTGGCGGAAAAATTTCAAAAAAAAGGGAACATTTTAAAAGTTAATTGAAAAAAAATATCTTCAGGGGACAAACAAAACAGGGGTTTTGGAGAAAAAATTAGATAAAAACCAGTAAATTAAAAAAAACAAATAAAAACCCAAAAGGAATACAGAAGCACACAAAAAAATCGCTGTTCAGGTAGGGCAACCCAAATTTTGGGAAATTTAAATTTAAAAAAGGGTTGGGGGTTAGAAATTGAAGGGCAAGGGGTTTTTAATAGGAAATTTATTAAGGAAAATATTAATGAGGAATTCAAATAAAAAGGAAAAAATTGTGGAGATAAAAAAAATTGTAAATGAAAAAAAAAAAGGGTTTTGGCACTTTAGATCAGAAAATAAACAACTAGTGATCAAGTAAAACGAAAAACAAAGGGGGGGGACAGAAAAAAAAATTTGGGGTTTTAGTCACAATCTCTTAACCAAAAATGTAAATTTGATTTACTTGTAAATCTTTCCCTTTGGGTTGGGGGAGCAAAGGGCAAAATATCTGTGGCTAAATATTTGAAAAAATTGAAAGTTTGGAAAAAAAGGGGAATTTTAGGGAAAGGAAAAAAAATTAAAAAATTTTGCTTCATGTTTAGAAGGGGAGGCTAGGAACGGGGCCATTTTATTTGGATAATGGGAGCCCAATTTTTTTTATTGTGAGGATAGGTGTGGAAGGTGACCCCCCTTTAAATTTTTTCCAATACAGCCCCAACCTGGAAAGTAAGGACAAGTATTTAAATTTTTTTTCATTATTAATGAAAATTTTTAAAAGGGGGGAAGAAACCTCAAAAGTGCTTGGGTAAGGAAGGAGTAGAAATGGTTTATTAAAAAGGGAAAAAGTAAAGTTGAGGTGGGGGTGTATGGGAAAAACACCGGTCAGACAAAGAAATTTAAAGGGAAAAGTTTAAAAAATAAAAATTGATTGAGGCGGGTTTAATTTTGCTATACAGTACATTTTTGTTTTTTCAAAACTTGGATTTTTTTTCGACGTTTTGGCAAGAGGTAGTTTGTCGCAGAGGTCTCCCCTTCCTTGTAAAGTTTTGGGGGAAGGAAATTTGGGAACCGGGGCCACCCGATTTATGGGAATTTTTTTAAGTTTTTGGGGGGCAGGCTTTTAAACCTGGGCCCAAACCCGAGTTAAAATTTGTGAGTTTTGGGGGGCGGGCATTAAACCCCTGGACCACCCGTTTTTGGAGTTTTGAGGTTTTTCGGGGCCCAAAGGGGGGTCAGCAGGGTTTTCTAAAACCCCCCTGTGGTTACCAGACATTTAAAACGAGGTTTGGCCCCGTTAAAGAACGCCCTTGGGTGTTTTGAAGGCCTGAAAAGGGGTTTGCCCGGTCACGAAATCCCGGGGAAGAAACCTGGGGATACTTCCTTTTTTGGGGTTAGCCTTTATTGAGCTGTTAAAAAAATAAATCAATATTATGTCAAAAAATTTTTAAAAAAAATTTTTTTTTTTAAAAAAAATTTTAAAAAGGGAATAAATCATAAAAATAAAAAAATAATTTTTTTATAAGAATATTTCAAATGTGAGCTTGTTTTTAAACCCAAAAAAGGTCTTGTTAGAGATTGTATATACTATGGTTTTTTCTTGCTTGGAGAGATTCAGCATAAATTTTGGGTTTTTTTTCCATTTTTTTTTAAGGGGGGTTAAAAGTTCATCCAAATTTAAAATTCAAGGATACTGTATGAAAATTTAAAAAATTTTCTTTTGTTAGACAATGTAGTGTATGATATTGCCATTTCTATGTTTTAAAACCCATGTACTTATATTTTTTAACTATTTAAAATTATTTTTAAATTTTAAAAATTTTTTTATTTTAAGTTAAGCTATTTTCAGAAAATTTTGGGTGCTCTTGAAAATTTTTGGGTGACCGTTTGGACAAAAATTTTTAAATGTTTGTATCATATAGCAAGTTTGGCCAAGAGACTTTTAAGATAAGTGTAACAAAAGTTTTTAAGAGCCTTTTTTAAGTGTGAAAAAAAAAAAAAATCAAAAAAGTGGATCCGTAAAAGGATCATGAAACAAGATGAAACCCAATTTTTTAAAAGGGAAAAATTGTATAGAATTAAGAAAAAAAAAAAAAATGAAAAATTGTTTGGGAAAAAAAATTAATTAAAAGCCCACTTCGATCTGTGAAAAATTTAAAAATTAAAAATTTCCCTTAATATAAAAACCCTTAGACAAATTTTTGTCATTTAAATTAAAATTAAGGCGACATCTTACTTAATATTTTTTTTTCTTTTAATCATAATTATACAAATTTGTTTTATTAGATTTTTCTTATTTTATTTAAATCCTAATTAAAAACCTAAATAAATTTTATTTTAAGGGCTTAATTCATATAACTTACACTTCAAAATATTAATTTGATGAAATTTTTTTAAATTCCCTTTTAAAAGGGATGTTTAAAATTTTAAAATTTTTAAAAGAAAATTTTGTGAAACCAAGGATTTTTTCAAAATATAAAATTTTTTTGTAAAATTTGTAAAACTTAACGGGGTGTACAAAAGGGTTTGATCATGCCCTTTCTTTTTTTTTTTGGCAAAGCGTATCAAAAAGATAAGCTAGTCTTATTTTCCCCGATACATTTTGGGGGGTATTTTTAAGGGCAATAGATTGACCCTAAGGAGAAATTTGAAAGAAATTGACCTTTATTTTTTCTAATTATTAATATTAAAAAATTTTACATAAAAATTAAACATATTTTCTTTTTTTAAATTGTAAAAACCCCAATTATTGGCCTTAAATCAGTCTTCCTCTAAATTATTTACTATTTTAGTTCGGGGCCTCGGGGTTTAAAGGGGCAGCATCTACGGGAATTAAATTTAAGAAATTTAAAGATTTTTTAAAGTTTTTTCCTTCGAGAAGCTTCCAAAACGCAATAGGTATTTTTCCTTTCGGGAATTTGTGGGGTGTGAAATTTCCCTTTTGGAAGATTCCTTCGAAAGCCCCTATTGAACTCAGATATATGGATTTTTTTGAAACCCCGGGATTTTACTTTTGCAATCAGTGGGTCTTAAATTGGACTTTGCTTAAGCGTCATTGATTATAAGTTGTGGCCCTCTAATAATCGTGTTTCGATTAAAAAAATTAAAAACAATATGTTTTAAAATTTAAAGAAAAAAACAGATAAAAACTTTATGTGATATTTTAAATTTTTTATTAAAGTCTAATGAAAAGGAACGAGGCATTATAAAAAAAGCACATATTGCTAAAAAAATTTAATGTTTTAACAAAATTTGACTCTTAAATGATTCTGTTTGAAATATAGAAAATTACGAACAAACTTTGGGGCATTTATAACCCAAAAATATAAAATTTTGTAAAAAATTTGACGTCCAACGGGGGCTGAAAAAAGTTTAAAAGTGTAACAAATGGGTCCAACGAGGGGGGGAAACGCGAAAAGTGAAAACAAATAGCCCCAAACGAGGGGGAAGAAACGAAAAGAAACAAATCAATTTTTAAAAATTACAGTTACCAAAAACAGGAAAAAACCCATCAAATTTGAATTTGGTTTTTTCATAAAGTACCCATTGCTCTGGAAGAGCAAAAAAACCAGAATGCCCGATTCATTTTAAATTAAAGATTGTTTTATCTTACATTATATCACATGCATATTTTTTTAATATTTGAAAGTACAAGCTATACAAATTATCAAACAAAGCGTTGCTTGTTTTTTGGGAGAATAAGTGAGGGGAGATCCTCAGACATCTGCGGATCTGTTGGCCATGGGGGTCTACAGGGAAATAATTGACCGCAAATATTTGGGGTTAACGGGTTGGCCAATGAAAGGACCAGATTTGTTGAAAAAATAATTATCGTTAAATGTCAAAAAAAAAACCCACCATAAAAAAATTTGGGGTTTTAAAAAATATGAAAAAAGGGAACTAAATTGGGGGGTTTTTTAAATGAAAAAAACCCAAATTTTGGGGTTTTTTCAATTTTTTTTTTTAAATAAATGCTAAGCTTTTAAAAATTTTTAAAATTGTTCAAGTTTGGTTTCCTTAATGAAATATTATTTTTTGGGACATTTTGGGCCCTCATTGGTAAAATTTGCCTAACCTGGTTTTAGGTATCCCGGTTCAAGTCCGGGAAAACATGAAAGCTTTTTTTGTGAAAATGACTATGCAGATTAATAGATAGATTTGATTTTTATTCTTGTTTTTTTTTTTTTTATTTAAAAAAAAAACGAAAACAAAAAAGTTAAATATGTTTCAGTTTGCATGGGCCACTATAAATTATCTCCTCCACATAAGATAACTGAGGTGTTAACCTTCAACCGCTCCCACCCCTATTTTTAAAAGCTTGAGTTTTTAATGGGGAACTTTTTAAAGGCTCTGGATCGATTATGTTGATAAATTGATGGTGAGATTATTTTTTACTTTAAAATTAATAAAAAATATTTTAAAAAAGGGGGAAAGCGTTTTTAAAATTGATCAGCTTGGTTAGAAAAACCCTCTATAATAAGGCACAAATGGGTGTAAAAATTTTTTGTATTTTAAATTGGGTAGTTAGACCCAAACGGGGGGACCCGTTTTAAAATTTTTTAAATTTTCACAATGCCCCACTCCGGGGAAAAAAAATATAAATAAAATGTATTTTTTTTTCAATTTTTTTTTTGTAACTTTTTATTTTTAACTTGATTGATTTAAAAGTAAAAAGGGAATGCAGTTTAAACTATTTTTGTTGGAAAAATATTGTTTCAAATGTTATTTTTTAATTAGTTTGATTTGTGTTTAAATTTCCCAAACTTTTGGTGTTTTAGTTTTAAATTTAAATTTTAAGGGATTTCCCCTTTTTCGTTTGGGGGTCCAAGCGGTGGCCCCTGCCCCCCGAAATCTGCAGAAACCCATTAAGCTTTGACGCCTCCAACTTTTCCCCTCAACCGGTGGTGTGGGTGGGGCCCGGGGGAAAAGTTTTGCAGTACTCCTTAAGGGCGGGGAAATTGGTTTTGGCGGGCCATCATCAGGCACCCCAACAGGAATTTTGGGGCCCCCGGTAAATCGGGTGGGGGAACCCATTTCAAATGGTATCACTCTTTCCGAATCGCGAGGGAAAAATAAAAAAATTTGAGGGGGTTTTATTTTATACTTGTAAGAAAAAACCTTTACATCTTGGGTTTTTCCCAAGCAAAAATCGTCACGCTTAAGTGGCTTAAAGGGAACTTTTTTACAAATTTGTTTAAATTCGTTGCAGGCCCTTTGTGCACCCCAAATGATCAAAACGGCTTAATTTTGAATACCCAGGATTTCAAAATTTTGGGAATCCGGTATAGTCTCTTTTTAGGCGTGCAGGTCAGTTGGGACGCTCGAGCGTGTCGATAACGTGTATGTTTGAAAAGTAAAAATTTTTGTTCTTGAGAAAAACACCACTGTACGCAAAATCAGAAAACTTTAAGGGACTTAAATGGGAGTGCCCCAGGTTTGTATAAACTTCCCCCCGCTAGCATATTTTAGCCGAAAAACCCAAAAGGATCATTAAAATTAAAAATAAAGGACCTTTTTGCCTTGTCCGTGGTTTGGTTTTGTTGAAAAAGCTTATGTGGAAATTAAAAAAAACCCGGAAAAAATTGGTAGGGAAAAACCTTTAAAAAAAATAAAAAATTGGGTTTGTACTTTTTCAAAAACTAAAAACACCCCGTGATCCCGTGAAAATTTTTTGGGAAAGATGGGGGGTTTTAAAACGAACAGAAAAAATTTAAAAAACCCATACCCTCCAAAAAAAATATCACATTTGTTAAAGGGAGCGCGGGGAAAGGGGGGCCCTATATGAGGATCTACTCCCCCCAAAAAATTCCTTTAAGCGCTACCTTGATTTGAAATTATCACGACGATAAAAAAACCCCAATTTTAAAGTCATAACTTCCTTAAAAGCCACATTTAAGTGCTCGTACATTTGCCCGAGAGAGGGGGGACCATTTGATCATATGAATGCGTGAAAAAAGTGGTCCCAATAAAGGGGTCTGCAGGGGAGGTCAATCTGTGACCTGTAAAGGCTGGGACTTGTGCACAAACCAGTCTGTTTTGATAACCATAAAAAGCCCAAGTTTTTCAGGGGCCCAATCTCGGTATGTGATGAAAAAAAGGTTTGTGGGGCCCCTGGGGAAATTTGTTTCATTTGGAAAGTTTAAAAAATTTTTCCCAAAGGTGTTTTGAGGCTTTTTGTGGGAGTATGCGATAAAATATCGCCCTTTTTTGGTCTTTTCGCTATATGAATCAGACCCCAATAAAAAGCCATCACTGGAAAAGAGAAATTTTTCATGTTTTTTCAAAGGGATTTTAAATGCTGGCAAAAAAAGGCCCTTTTTTAAGGTACGGTCAATACGTACTTTCCCCAAACCCTAACGGTTTGTCGAAAAGACTTGTTGAAAACCCTTGCCTTAAAAACCTATTAAATGACATCATTCACGAAAGTGGGGGCAAATTGGCTCGCATATTCAAGGCAGACCCACAAGGGCCCAATTTTTCTGTTTTATGAAAAAATTTAAAAAGCAAAAAAATTTTAAAGAATATCACCTTTTCCAAGGCCAAATATAAAATTTGCTTGTTTAAAATTTTATTTTAAAATATATGATGGGGGTTTAAAAAAATTTGATTCAAGATCCATAAAAAAAAGGGTTTGGGAAAAAATAAATACCCATACTTTTCCGGCCCGCTACATTTTTTTTTGACTCCTAAACTTTCTCCCGTTTTTTCGTTGTCCAAGATCCCAAAAACATTCAGCTTGGACGAATTTTTGGGCCCAAAAGGGAAAAAACTTTTCCCCAAAATTTTTTTTTAATAAAAAAAAAAAACGCGGAGTATGGGAAATTCCCCTTTTGCCCCAAACTGGATTGCGGCATCGGTGGATTTCTGTCGGGGGAAAAGGGACTTTGAGAAGGGGTTTTGACGCGTTGGTCAAAGAAAAAATTTTCCTTAGTTAAATGCGAGTTGGAATTTTTTTTGGTGAAAGATGTTTTGGGAACCCTATGGAAGGGTCCCTAAAGTTCGGAAAATTTGTTTAAAGGGAAAAAAGGAAAAGGTAGATCCTTTCAGAGGGGGTGTAATATCGCAAAAAGCGACCATATTGGTTTACCGCTAAATTTTAGCTTAAGGGGAAAAAACCATCGGTACCCATATTAACGTGGCTACCAGTTGGCAGCCCCAACAGCCCCAAACTTTCCCCGTACAAGGGCTCTGCGGGGGGACCCCCCCAAAAACGCGGTGTGAAAAATCCTTCATGGGGGAAACGCCCTTGGGAATAGTGATAGGGCACGTGTATACCCTTTTTAAAAAGCTGGAGTCCCACCCCCGATTTAAAAATTTTTTAAGCCGGGTTTTTGGGGCAGGGGTGCCTTCTCTTTTAAAAACCTAAACGGGAAATCACCCCTTCAAAACAGCAGCCAAAAGACTGGGGAAAACGTGTTAAAAAGTGACCATGGGTCGTGGGAAAAAGGGTTTAAGAACCCGGCTAAAACGGCCCTTAGAGAGGGGGGGAGTGTACGTTTAATCCCATAAAAATCAAAGACAAAAAACGGAAACAATTTGAAATCCCCCAAAGAGGTGTAAGCAAAAAAGCCCCCAGTCCCAAGGTTGCATTTTTTACAGGCGAAAATTGTACCAAACTGCCCTCGAGAAAAACCTTTTTTTGTGGAGAGAAGATCAATTTTTTTTGCATGTGTGTTCATTTTTTCCCTTTTGTTGCAAGCATAACATATCCCCCCGGGCCACCCAAAAATTCATTGGAACCAAATTTTCCGTCTGAGTTGGGTAGACGGCTTATCCAAATTTTCAGTGTCCCCTCCGCAAGTTTTTAATTAAATGACTATTCCCAAAAACGGATCCCACACAAGTTAAGGGTTAAACTTGTTCAAAAAATGTGGGGGGGAGTAAAATAAAGGCCCGAATGTAACACAATAACAAAAAAGATTCCCTGGTTAAACAGTTGTCGGGGTGATTTACGGACCCGGGGGACCATTGAAAAAGGGTTACAAAGTTGAAGCAGTACACAAAGGTAGGGTTTTAAATGTGTGGTTTTAAGATAGTCAACAACTTTTTCTAGCGGAATGTTTCAGGGGTACTTTTGAAAATTTTTTTTAAAATTTTAAACAAAAAAAATCCAGGGGAAAGGGCCAGAATGAGAAACTCACAAGATTTAAAAAGTTTTTCTTATTTTAAAAAAATTTAAGGGAAAGAAAAGGGGGAAAAACTCAAATTCGCTCTTTTTGGTAAAAACCTTAGTCTCCGCACTTTGTCTAAATTCTTTTTTAAATTCGTAGGGGGAATTTTTTGGGAAAAAAAAAAAAATACCCCAAAATTTTCCCAACTGTCTTTTTTAAAGGGACTACGGGGCCCCTCCAAAAGTCCCTGGGGATCCGTATTTCCCCGGGGAAAGCGTGATTGATGTAAATTAAAAGGTTTTTTCATCCCATTACAAGGATCCGGGGGGAAGCGTTGGGCCTTAACCCAAACACGAGTGTGAAGGTGGCATCCCTAAAGGGACTCAAAAAGCGTCAAATCATGTTCATGGCCCAAATTTGCCCTGAAACTCCGTTTTGGAAAATTAAGCACCTTTCCCCTTAACTTTTGCAAAAATTCCCCAAGAAGAGGGGGAAACGTGCGAAAAAATACTTTCCTAGGAAAATTCCCAATTTATTATCCGATTATTATAGTTATTTAAAATTTTTTACAAAAAAAATGTAGAATAATAAAGGTTATCGGGGGAATTTTCTTTTTTACACTTGTGATATTATATATATTATATATATATTATATATATATATAAAAATATATATATTTTATATTTTTTTTTAAATCATTTACGAAATGAATCTCGTTTTGGGGGTGCCCCTTTCCCCCCAAACGCCCCCCTTAAATTTGAGGAAAAAAAAAGACGAAGTTTTTAAAAATTTTAAACCCCCACGACTCTTTGTAAACCCCAAACAAATTTAAAAAGGGGTTGACGGAATATAAGAAACAAAAAAGGGATCAACTTTTGGGCGGGGCACCATTACTCAAGGGGAAAATTTTAGTATCCCATAATTTTGGGGGTTTTCGAAAAAAAATGAAAGGGTCATTTTAAAATTGAAAGATATGTTTGGGTATACATTGAATAAAAAATAAAATTTTTAAAATTAAAAAATGCTATGGAAAATTTTTTCAACATTTAAAACGGGTTTCTAAAATAATTTATAAACTTATACAAAGGTGTTTAAAAATTATTATACTAAAGTTTAAAAAAAAAACATAAAGCTCCCCATTTATCTTGGTAATTTTTTGTTTTTACAGTTTACCTTATTTAAAAAATTGTTGTGTTAGGGGGTTTTTTTAAAATACTTCAAAAAAACCCTTGTGCGTTTGATTTGGTTAACGGTTGGAACCACGGGTTTCCCCAAATGACACTTTCCCCCATTTATCAGCTGCTTTTTTTATATTGTATTTTTGCTTGTTTCTTTGTGGTTTGTTGGTGGTTAAAATTATGAAATTTATAGCTCTTTTAAATAATAGTGAAAAACAGTAAAATTTACTTCATAAAAATTTTGAAACATATTTTACAAATTTTTTTTTTTCTTTTAAAAATTTTTTTGGGCTGTGATCTCGTAGTGGGGTAAAACCAATGCCCTACCCCAAGAAAAACAGAAAACCCGTTATTTATTTTAACTAGGGGAAAGTACTTATATTGGGAAACCAAATTCGCCCCCCCCCGTAAAATAAAGATTATTTTATAAAACTATTAAATTTTTTTAATAGCCGTATCGGAAAAATGGGGTTTCACAAGAAAAAATTGACGGAAAGGGGATATACAAAAAAAAATTTAGTTTGATGGTCCCACAATCAAAAATCTACTAGAAAGAAACTAAGTAGGAATAGGGGTGAAAAATTATCCCATCAAAATGTCCCGGAGGAAACTTTTGGGAAAGGGGGAAAAAGAGCCTGTCACCCACAAAAAAAAAGTCAAAATACACAAATATGGTGAAAAAGGGACTTGAGTGGGCAAAAGACTGCAGTATTGGTCTAAAAGGACTAGCAAAAGGGTTTAAGAAAAATTTTGGGAGCAATTTTTTTCTTTTAAAAACCTTGAGTGAAATAAGAAATTCATTTTTAAAGTTTTTAAAGAATGGTTTTTTTCATTTAAAAAAATATTTTCAAAAATTTTTTTAGTAAATTTTAAAACACTTTTTATTTAATTTCTAAAAGATTTTCAAAAAGTTGTCAGTTTTTAAATTACTGCATTTAATATTTTTAAATTTTTTTTGTTATGGTTTCGTTTTTTTTCCCCGGTTTTATTTCAGTGAGGAATTTATTTTCCCCACCTTAAAAAAAGTCCAGTAGGTCTGAACATTTGTGAAGAGTTTAAATTTTAAAAGTGTACGCAATCTGAAAAACCCTCCAAAAATCCGTGAGGGTGTGGGTTTTAAAAGGGTCAGTGTATGGGTGGGAAAAACTTTACTTAGTTAAAGGAAACTTTTTAAAAAACGACCAATTTTATAGAGGTTTTATTAGCGACCTTTTTTCTAAACCCCCAATAATTTTTTGGGAAAATTTTCCTTTTCATTTTAATGAAAGACGTAGCACCTTGCCATAGGGGCCCAAAAAAAGAAAAATTTTTTTAAATTTAAAATGGAAAAAAATGTACCCCCTTTGGGCCGGGAACAGTCCTGACCTGAAAAAATGAGACCCTGTGGATTTATTTTTTAAGGCAAAACTTTAAAAATAAAAATTACAAAAAAAAACAAATAGGAGTGAGCAGTGTGGGGTTTACTGTTTTGCAATGCGGGAAAAACATAATAGCCCCCAGAGCACGCAACTCAACCCCAAGATGGGGAAAAAAAACTACGGTCCCCCTTCAGACATTTATAAATTTTATATAGAAAAATTTTTAAGTTGAAACAAATAGTGCGGGGTGTGGAATTTCCTAAACCTAGGGAAAAAACCATTTTTTTAAAAATTTGTATTAAAAGATTGCAAGTCTAAATAAAAAGTTTAATAAATGATGTAAAATTTTTTAAAACATACATATTTTAAAAAAAATTTAAAACGCAATGACCTTCGTTTACAATTCGAAAAGAATCGCGAATCATTTTTTTAAAAGAAAGGGGGTTTGGGGTAAATAATCATCTTAAATAATAACAAATAGTAAGGAAATTCGGGATTTTCCTCTATCATAGATCAAAATTTTCCCTCAAAATTTATATATTACCCTAAAAAATAAAAAGCTTTAATCACGGGAAAAAAAAACCAATCCATACATTTAATCAAATTTTAATTTAAAAGAAAAGAGCCAAAGCCCCTAAATTATTTTGGACCATCATATCGAAAAAAAGGCGACTATAAACTTAGTTTTTTCCCGAAAAGAGAATATTTCATCCCCAAATTTTAATGTTTTCAAAATCCCATGGGAAAAGTTACGCAAAACAAAATTACTTAAAATGTCCTTTTAATACCCAAAAAATAATGCATACTAAATTTTTTAAATTTTAATAATATTATTAATGAACTCCCCAAATAAATCATTACCAAAATTTTTTTAAAAAATTTAAAGAAGCCTTGGCTTTTTCTTAAAAATTTTTTTGGGCAAATAAAAGTTGCAGTCTTTTTTCATTTTGGGGGGGCTTTTATACGAGCCCAAAAAACCCTTTTTTTTAAAAGGGAGAGGGGTTAAAAGGGCGGGGATTTTTAAAGATTTTTTTAAAAAGGGGGGGGGGGGGGGGGGTGGGTGAAAAAGGGAAAATCTTTTTTTTTCTCGAAACCCAGGGGTGGTACTGGCCCCCAAAATTTTTGGGATCTTTCTCTTTTTGGTCGTTTTGGGTTTTGGGGGTTTACATGGCGGGGGGGTTTTGGGGGGCGAGGGGGGTTTTTTTTTCGGTCGGAGCCCCCCAGTTTTTTTCGTGGGTGATAAATTTTTGGGCCCGGAAAAAGGGTTTTTATTTGTTCCCTACATTTGCCTTTTGGCATGGAAAATTTTTGGGAAATGTTTTTTGTTGGGTTTACTTGCCAATTTTTTTTTACTTGTAGCTAAAATTTTCCCAAACGAAATGGGGGAATGTGGGGTAATGACTACGTTTTCAATTTTTTTCCCCAAAAATTCATTTTTTCCCCCTTTTCTCGGATTCCCGCAGGGAAAATTTTTTTAAAAGGGTAAAAAAAAAAAAGTTTTAAAAAAAAAGAATGTCGGGTTTTGTATTTTAAACATTAAAAATTAAAATCAAAGAGCTAGTTCAACAATGAGAAATTAAAACCAAAAAAAAAGGGTAAATTTTTATTAAAAAAAAAAAAAGTGTTCGAATTTTATTTAAAATTTTTGAAACATGTGGCCTATATAGCTTAAAAAATTTTTAAAAAGGCTTGTGATTGTGGGCCCCAGAAAACAATTGCTTAAAAAAAAGATGAATAAGTACACTTAGGGGGGGCCCCAAAAAAAAAATAAATTTTCCCCCCATAATTTTGTAGGATAAATTTGGCCCAAAAAGATTCTCTGTAAAAAAAAGAAATTTGTTTTTGGGGGGTTGGGGGCAAAATAGGGGAATTTTTTAAAAAAGGGGGTTAAAAAAAACCATAGCTACAAAAAGATTTGCAGAAAAACGTTTTTTTAAAAAATTTTTTTTAAATTGTTTTAAAAAAAATTTTTTTTTTAAAAAAAATTTTTTAACCTTTTTTTGGGGAAAAAAAATTAAATGGGGTTCCCCCAGCCCCCTTTTTTAAAAATTTTTTTAATAGTAGTCTATAAAACCTTGTTTTTTTTAAAAATCAGTTTTTTTAAATTTTTTAAAACCACAACTTTTTCCAAACCCAAAATTTTTTTTTTGTGTTATTTTATGCCCCAAAAGGGAAAAAAATTAAAAAATTTTAAAAAAGGAAAATGTACCACATTTTTTTCAAGAGGGAAAAAAATTTTTTTAATAAACGTTCAAAAAAACCCCTTTTAAAGGGGAAAACCCCAAAAACCCAACTATACAGGCCCAATTCCCCCCCTAACCCCCCTTTTTCCCCAAAAATTTTTAAAATTTGGGGTTTTTTAAAAAAAAAATTAAAAATTTTTTTTAAAAAAAAATAAAAATTTTTTTTAAACCCCCTTTTCCCCCTCCAAAAATTCCCCACCAATTTTAAAAATTTAAACTAACCCTTTTTTTTTCCCCCCAAAAATAAAAAATTTTTTTCCTTTTTTTACCTTTTAAAAGGGAAATATAATTTTTTTCCCTTTTTCATTTTCCCCCCAAAAAACCCTTCCAAAGGGGGGCCCAAAAAAAACTAAAACTTTTTAAAAATTTTTTTTAAATTAAAGATGAAAATTTTAAACAAAGGGGGAAAAAAACCCCCCAAAAATTTTTTATTTTTGGCCCCCAAACCTAAAAAAATGAGAAACCCCTACCCAAAATCATTATTCCCTTCCCCTTTTTTTTTAAAAAGGGGGGGTTGTGGGGAATTAGAAATTTTGCTAAACATGAGAGTTTTAATTTTAAAAAACCCGACATCAAATTTGGGGCAACCATGACCCCCGGGAGTTGGCTTTACGTGCCCCAAAAGTTTTGATAATTTTAACCCTTAACTAAAAAAATTTTTAAAAAAAGATAATGTAAAAAAAGTTCAATTAACTGTTTGTTTAATATAAATTTTTTAAATTTTGTAAAATTTTAAAGTTTTTTTGGGACACCTATTTCTTCGTTTAAAATAAATTTTTCCCCCCTACGGCAATAAGAATCCTTTCCCCCCCACATTTGTTTTTTCTCTCTTGTCTTTTGTAAGCTTACAGGGCCATCATATTTAAAAATTTTTTTAAAATTTTTAAAAACCCCAAAACCGAACCCAGCCCCACCTGAAGCAAAACCAATTTTTATATTCCCGCTAACTTAGAATGGCTACCCGTTTGAAAAAAACTTGACTGGCCTCATCCTTTCCCCGGGAACAAAATAAAACCGCGCATCCCCCGCACCTCGTTCGACATGGGATTCCCACCCCCCGTCCCCTCCACCCCCAGCGCCAAATTTATTTCGTACCAGGGGGAGGTAAGGCACACATTTTTTGGTTGATGGACACCAAATGGAATTAAAATGGGATTTTAGTAAATTTTGACAAATTTTTTTTTTTGGGGTTTCCAACTTCAAAAAAAAGAGTTTATTTCTGCCCCTTTTTTTTTCCGTTCTTGACCTTTTTTAAGAATTTTTTTAAAATTTAATAAAAATGGTTTTCAAATTTTTTTTTTTATTCCCGGAGGGGCCTTTTAAAGCCCGGAATTTTAAACCGGGGGGCCCCTAAAAAGGGTTAAGTGGGGAATCATTGCCCTGGCTTTTTGGTGCTGATGACACTCACGTGATTTTTGGACGTAAAATTTTTTGGATTTTAAATAAATTTAAAATGTCAGAAGGAAGCTCTAAAAATTTTTTTTTGAGTCAATGGTTGGCCGTAGAGTTTAAAAATTTTGGCGGGAATTTTTAAAATGGTCACTGTAGTTGTGAGCTGTCAGTCCACCAAAAAAAGCATGGGGCTACTGTATTTTGGGGGCCAATGATAAAAGATTTTTTTTGGTTATGCTTGGGCGTAAAAAAAATAATTTTTTAAGTGGAAAAGTTTTATGGCCGGGGATAAATGTGGTTAAGAAAAAGGGACCGCGTTTTGCAGAAAAACAATTCGGGCCTCCAGATGGTATCCTAATTCAGATATTAAAAAAACCCGGGGGTATTCCCCTATTCTCTCTCCCCCAATCTTATAGTTTTTTTTCTTTTTTTTATTATCTAACCCAAAAATTTAAAACCCCTTTAAAAAAACGAAAAATCTTTTTCATATTTTTTTTTTTTTTCACTAGACCCTGTTTTTAGTCTTCACAGTTAATTTTCCTCCTTGAAGATATCGGGGGGATGGGGGGTTTGGACAGCAAGACCAGGGTTTTTTTTTTTTTCTTTTTTTTTGATATGTTCAAAAAAAAAAAAAAATTTAAAAAATTTTTTTATTTAAAAAAATCTTTTTTATTAAAATCATAATTTTTTAAAAGGGTTTGCATTTAATTAAACCTGAGGGGGGTTTCAGGAAAAAATTTTTTTTTTTAAAAAAGGGGAAATTTTTAGGGCCAACCTAAAAAATATATTCCCGGAATTTTTGTTTTTAAAGGTTTTTTTTTTAATTTTTTTTTTACGAGGATAGAGCAAAAACCCCTTTCCCGGTTTATATATGTCGGGAAGATCCGGGTCTACCCCTTTTTGGCAGCACCTGGCGACGTGGAGATCCCCGTGTCGTCAGGTTGGTGTGGGAGGGGGAAAGGGATCATTTTTGGCCAGTTTTGAGAAAATGTCCCTTTCCCAATTTTAAAACCCCAGAGGACACCCCGAAGATTTTCTTTTTTTTATATAGTTAGTTTCCCCCAAACCCGAAAATCCAATTTTATGGTTCAAAAAGGAAGTTTAAGTAATTTTTTTTTTTTTGGGCGTTGTCTGACCTTGGCAGGTGGGGTGGCTGTGTGTCTAGGGGGGGTCTTGTGGGAAAAAATAACAATAAAAGGGGCATATTCCCCCCCCCCCTATCTCACACTAGAGTTGGGCCTTACTACCTCAGGACGTTAAAACCCCTACTATCCTCGAATGTTAAAGACCCTCACTACCCTCAGTATGGTTTTAGGATTCTCAAAAAACCCCCGAACGGGGTTTTGAACCTCTCACATATCCTCAGCGGGGTTAAAACCTCTTACATTCCTATAACGGTTTTAAAAACCCCGCATATTCAAAAAAGGTGTAGAAACCTCTCCCATTCCAAAAAGGGTTTTAGCCCCCACATACCCAGAAAAAGTTAAAACCTCTCAATTTCCCCAAAAGGTGTAGAGACCCCCCAATTTCCCCAGAATTTTCCCCCGGGGACCTTTCCCCATATCCCCCCGAAAAGGGGTAAAGGGCCTCTCACATATCCTTTTTAAGGGGGGGAGAACCTCTACAATCCTCGAAGGTGTAGGGGGCCCCCTTTACATATCTTCAGAAGGGTCTAAGGGGGAAACCCCTCACATATCCCCAAAGGGTCTAGAGACCCCCCACATTTTTCCTTTTTAAAAAGGGGGGAGAGACCTCTAAAACCTTTTGAATGGGGTAGGGACCCTTTTAAAAAAACCCCGAACGGTTTTTGGACCTCCCCACATATCCCAGGGAAAGGGTTTGAGACCTTGGGGGTAACCCCAGAAATTTCTAAAGACCTTCACAAAAACCCCCAGTAAGGTTTTGGGGGTTTTTCACATAACCTCGGGGAAAAATGGAGAAAACCTCTCACATTAAAATCAGAAAAAATGGGGAAAGGGGGCCCCTTTCATATCCCCAAATGGTGGGAAAGACCCTCACAAAAACCAAATTTTAAAGGGTGTAGGACCTCTCACATATCCCCCCGAACTGTTTAAAAAAAACCCCCATATATCCCCAAAAAGGGGGGAGGGCCTCCCAATTCCTTTAGAAAAAAACAGAGACCCCTCACATTTTTCCCCAGAAGGGGTGTAAAACCCCCCCACAAAAATTTTTTTTAGAAGGGGCAAAAAACCTCTCACATATCCCAGAAAAGGTGTAAAATTTTCTCACATTCTTCAGAAGGGTTTAAAACCTCTCACATTTCCTCAGAAGGGGCAGAGGGGCCCAAAAAAATCCCAGAACGGTTTTTGGGGAACCCCACAAATCTTTTGAAAGGGGGGAGGGGAAACCCCCAATTTCCCCAGAAGGGGCTAAAACCCCCTTTCAAAAACCCCATAAAAGGGGTAGAGAAAACCCCACATTTTTTCAGAAAAAGGGGAAGACCCCTCACATTTCCCAGGAAAAATGTAGAGGCCCCCCCCCATATCCTGAAAGGGCTAGGCCGCTCACAAAAAACCTCAGAACCCCGGGGGAGAGGGCCTTTTCCCCCTATTTTCCCAGAAGGTCCCGAGACCCCTCCCTATCCTCAAGGGGAAAAAGGGAGAGGGGGCCCCCCACCCAAAACTTCCCGAAGGGTCCAGAGCCCCTCACATATCCCCAGAACGGGTAGAGAAAACCCCCCCCATATCCTCAGAAGGGTTCCCCCAGACCTTCACATACCCCCATAAAAGGGCTAGAGAAAACCCCCCAAATTTTCCCCCAAAAAAAGGAGAGGGGCCCCCCCAAATATCTTCAGAAGGGGCTGAGGGCCTCTCACATAAACCCCCAAAAGGGGTAGAGACCCTCAATTTCCTCAGAAAAAATCTAGAGACCCCCTTTAAATTTCCCAAAAAGGGTAAAAGACCCCTTTAAAAAAACTTTTAAAAGGGGGTTTAAAACCTCTCACATATCCCCAAACGGTGTGAGGGCCTCTCACAAAAAAATCAGAAAAGGGGGAGAGACCCCCCCACATATCCCCCAAAATGGGGGAGGGGACCTCCCCACATTCCCCAGAAAAAGGGGTTTTGAACCCCCCCACATAACCTTCAGAACCCATGTAGAGCCTCCACATATCCTCAAAAGGGGCTAGAGACCTCTCACATTTTCCCTAGAGCTTTAGAAAACTTGAATTGTCACAGTATGTTTTTAAAATTTCGGACTCCCCTATTATAGTGTTAAAACCTTTTTTTAAAAAAAAAGCTGTAAGTACAAAACCGTTTAATTTGGCCTAACTAAAAAAATTGTTTTCATGCCCAAAGGAACGAGGTCGAATTCGTAGTCAAATTTATTGGTTTTTATTTTTTAAAATTAAAATTTCCCATTTTTTAAAAAAAAAATGTAACTCAGGGCGTTTTAAAAAAAAATAAAACAGTTTTATAATTTTAATCCCGATTTTTAAACATTTTTAAAAAATTTTGGGTTTTTTCTCTCCCGAAAACTAGTCTTTTGGGGGTTGGTTTCGGGGGGGTATTTATCTAAACGTTTTGTAGGGATGCATCGCTACCTGACGGGATGTAGGTATCAAACGCTGCTAAAATGACAGAAAATGGAAAATTTATTAAATTTTCTACGTGAAAAAACAAACCCAAATATTTTTTTGCTAAAAAAAGACTCAAGGCCTAAAAACAAAATTTTTTCCCATTTAAAAAGAAAGTTAGGCTATACCTAAATAGATTATATTTTATTTTTTAACCATGGGCTGTTTTTTTTGAAGCTTTAATAATTTAATATTAATTTTTAAGTCGGTATCCCAACCTATTTGAAAAAGCATAACCCTTTGGCCTAAAAAACACTAGTTCCCATAACCTAAATGTATAAAGGCACAAACGGATACATTTTAAAAAAAACTTTTTAAAAAAGCTAAAGAAAAAAGAATTTAAAATTTTCTTTTTTAATGATTAAAAAATAAAAATTTTTTTTTAAAAATATAATTTTAAATAAAATATAGCTTAAAAAACAAAACATATTATCCCGTTCCTCTAGCAAAAATCCCACAAAAATCTCCATGGCATTTGGGCCAAAGGGGCCCGTATTTTAAAAACGTGACTCCTAAAACGTAGGGTCGGCCATTTTTTAAAAGGGAAAGGGTGCACTAACGATGGTAGAAATTTGGGGTTGAGTGTGAGGGGTTCTGAAGGGGGGGGTTTTCTTCTACATTTGCTCCTTTGTGTAAAGAAAATGCTGTGATTTCCCTCCCAAAACTTTCTCCGACCCAAACACAGCCCTTACAAGGCACCCCCACATTAAAATGGACCGGGCCCCTCTTGACCTTTTTATCACAGCGTTTTCGGGGAAAGGGGGGTTTTCGGAAAACAAAGTAGGGGCCAATTATTAAACCCTCCTTTGTCGACACTACCCTTGGTTTAGGGTTTTAGCTTTTAAAACACACCAACGTCACGGTTTGGGGCGGTTACGTCAACACATTATTCCCCTTAAATACAACGTTGTGGCAATTTTGACCCTCGCTAGTAAATGTTTTGTTTTGACCCTTGGGTATAAAATTCTAGTAGGAAAAAATGAAATTGACAAAAAAACAACCCTTAAAGCCTTTTCCCCCGGAGACCCGAATAAAAAAGTTCAAGACTTATTTTTTTTTAAACAAATACCCAATCAAAAAATAGGCCTATACAATAGTCGTGGGAGCTCGTGGCTAAAATTTTGTGGGAGTGCTGTTTCAGAAAATGTTTAGCCTTTGTTTTAAAAATTTTGGGAAAAAGGAAAAAAAAAAAATTAAAAAAAAAAAATTTATTCATTAAAATTGATAAAATAATTTAAAAAAAAAAACTTTTTTTTTTCTTACTTTAAAATTTAATTGTTCCATCATTCTTGATCATTTAAATTTTAAAAAAGAGATCCCTTCTTTTGTTTTAAATTTGGGGCAAAAAGTTCAAAAATTTTCGCCTTGATCTCTGGATGACAAAAGAGGGGGAATTTTTTTCCATTGAAAGTAATGCAAGGGGCATTTTTGGAATTTTTGTTTAAAAAAAAGAACCGAAAAAAAAAAAAGAATAAAATAAAATTTGCTGGAAGCAGAATAGTAAACTAATTTACACTTTCTACACTTTTTCACATTCAAGAATATGGTACAGGTTTTTAAGCACAACAAACCTGAGTAAAAAAAAAATTACTTCCACCATCACGCCGGAGCCCGGGACTGGAAAAGCAACAGTGCTCCTCTACCTGGGTCGCGCCTTTCTCCCCTCCCCCCCCCCTTTTTTGCGCCAATTTCGCACAAAGTCAAAATTTACGTCACGGCATGTGAAAACGCACAGTTTTTTTTTTTTTTCAAAGATTGTTGTGTTTTTTTCTTTAAATTTGGGAAAAATTTAATGAAGTACGACTTTTAAACTTAAGGAATATAAATTGTAAATACAAAAATGAAGAAAGAGTTAAGGAAAAAAGATCAAATTTTAAAATTTAAAAGTTATCGATAATATCAAGTGGAAATAGGGGCCTGCAGTTTTTCCCAGTGCCTTTACAGAGCCGCCACTGGAAAAATAGTATCCAGCACTTGCCTAGGTACCTTTAAAAAATAATTTTTTCGTTAAATTTTTCCTTCTTTTTAAAAGGGAGACCGTGTTCTGGCTTTCCTTTTTTTTTTATAAACTTTGTTTTTGAAAAAAATAAAAATTTTTATTTTGACATACTCAAAACATGTAGAACTTAATTTTCTTCCCTCTTTTCCCCCCTTCCCTATACCCATGTTGTTTTTAACTCACTTAAAAGGGATTTAAATCTGTTAAGGCGCGTCCCCAATATCCGCGGTTGGCCGTTGGACCTGCCAGGTTTGGGAAAACCCCTACAAGTAGAGTGGCCGCGGCAAAAATTTCCGGGCCCAGGGCCCAATGTGGGGCCCAAAGAAAAACGCTCGAGTGTCCCGGGTTTCTACAAAGAAAACCAAAAAAGGGGGGGAGTGGGGCGTGCCCAACCGGGGGTTTCCCAAACGGGTTCGTTTTGTTTTTGGACGCGCCGTATTCGGTCATCGAGTGGACAAAAAGCTAAAGTGGGGGGTTTGCTTAAAAAACCGAGATTTTTTGTTCTGTGGGATTGTCTTTGAAAGAGTACCCAAAAACAGGGTAAAAAAAATGATGGTCTATAGAAAACACTGTTTTTTTGGTGAAGATAAAGGGAAGTTGAAAGAAAAATAAAAACCTTTGTGTCTTTTTTTTTCGAGAAAATTTAAAAGGAGAGAGTCAAGTAAGTCTGGTGTGGGTAAATGAGGATGTGTAAAGAAAGTAAATGGTTCTGGGTACAACCCAAATCTTTTTTTCAAAGATCTAAAAACAACCAAAAGGAAAGACGGATACAATAGCGGGTTAAAAAATAAAAAAATAATTTTAAAACCCCACATTTAAATTTGTAATTTTTTTTTAGGGAAATTTAAAATACTATACCCCACAGTTTTTTGGGTTTTTTCATTTTTTCGTGTTGAAAAAGGGACTATTTCCCGCCGGGAAAATAAAAAACTCTGCAAAAAATTTCTAACGACTTTTTACTTAACAGTGTTTCTTGAAATCCCCGGGAAAGTTAACCAATGCTTTGGGTTTTTGGGGGGATTGTCTCCAAACTCCGGGGTTGAATTTTACCTGTAGTCGAGCACTCAGATCGAATGTCCGGTGGGATTTTTTTTTATTGATTTGGATTACTTTTCCTTTTAAATAATTTTCAGTTTTTTTACTGGCCCTCAAAAAAAGTTCTTAAGGCCCCCTCTGGGTTGGGAATAGCTGGTCTCCGAAATATCGGTACCCAAAAATACCAAACCCGAATGCATTCTAAGACACTTTACGTCTCTTATTAACGAAGGTTTAACACTCCTTTTTTTGGGAAACCCCTTTTTTTGAGCTCCTGGGAAAAGGGTTTTTAAAGTTTTTTGACAAAGGAAAACTTTATCTGCCCCAAAAACCCAAAAGGTTTTTGTTTGCTTCTTCCGGGGAATGCCCCTAGAGGAAGGGAGTTGCATTTTTGTATTCTTAAGGCAAACCCTTTTAATGTTGTTTGACTAAAACACCAACCCCCGGGGCCCGTTTTCCTTCCTTGGCAAACCCAACCCTTTTTCATAAAAGAAGTTGTAATTTTTTATTTTACCCCAACCCCAAAAAGGGCAAAACCTTTCAAAAAACCCCCTTTAGTTAAAAAAATTCGGTACCACTAATTTAAATTTGGGGATTGAAAAATGATTTGCTTCCATTAAAGGCTCCCCCCACAGTTTGGGAAAAATTTCCCTTTTAATTTTAACCCTTTGCAAAAAACGTTCCCCTCACCCTTTATTTTGTGGGATCGAAAACCAAAATTAAAAACCTTTTTTGCAGTTTTTTATATTTTCAAATTAAGGGCCCTGTTTCCTCCCCATCTAATTCCCAAAAAATTTCTTTGGGTTTTTTTGGGTCTGAAAACAAATGTGAATGAAAAATATTATTTAAGGAAAGAGAGTCAGAAAAGGGCGAACCCGGACCCCGTGGCTTTGTAAAGATTCATTGGAAGCGGGGGAAAAACCCAAAAAAAGTTGCCAAAGTCACCCCCTTTCTCGGCCAGGGTCGCAAAAAGAAACAAAAGAAATTTAGCTAAGAAGAAGATCCCTTTCCCTTAGAAGAATTTTTAAGGGGGGTTTAAAACAACAGTGTAAGACCAGTACAAGTCCTTTTTGGGGATCAAGTTGGACTGGTATTAGAGACCTTTCCCTCGCCAATGCCCAAACCTTGAAAAAACCTAATTGGGCCCTTTTTTCTTTGAAGGGAAAAGGGTAAGCATGACAAAGGCAACCCATTTATCCGGGAACTTATCACCGCCTTTTTACCCATACCGAACTAGGGACAGCAACCATTTTTGTCCCCTATGGCACCTTTTGCCCAATTCAACCAAAATTTTGAGCAGCCCTCTTTAAACCCGACAGTGTAAATGACCCCCTCCACAATCTTTTTAATAAAACTCCACGCCGTCTGCCCCTTTGCCCAAAGGGCAGTGCTCTAAGGACAAAATTTTAGGCACTCTATTTTCCCCTCTCCAAACTCTTCAAAATTATAGTTTGAGACTAAACTTTTTTTTATATTTTTGTTTAAAAAATTTTTAGACCATGGTTTTTTAAATTCATTTTTCATTTGTAATAGATCTTGGGGTTTTTTTCCTTTCCTTATGAAAAACTGTAAAAAAGGGTGACAATTGCCAAACACAAACAATCGGTATGATGTTTGAAAATATTTTTCTCGAAATCTTGAACGTGTAACTTAACGAGTGGTAAGAATCTCAAAAGTAAAATTTCAAGACGTTTTATCTGGAGGAATAGATCTTTTGAAGAGTTTTTCCTTTTCCCTTTTTGAGGGTATGAGTATTTTTTTCAAAGAACTTTTAAGGTCCCCCCTTTTTTAAAAACAAAGGGTTTTTTTAAAACCCCAACCACATTTTTACTCGGATTTTAATTCGTAAACGTCATCCAATAAAAAATCCTTAATTAAGTCACTTTGTTCCGTATTTTTGCTCTACTTTGAAGGGTTAGACGCCCCAAAAACCGTCGTTTGGCCGTTTTCGTAAATTTTTTCAAAATTTCAATGATTAAAGAACGCAGCCGAAGCAACAAGAGATCTTCCTCGGGGAGACCCTTTGTGCGACTAAAAGCCAAATATATGTAGACGGCAGGGGAGGCCCGCAGTCGCTTTTCCCAAAGGCCCAACCCCCGGGCACAGTGTGGACGCGCCTCTAATTTATTTTTCTCACCCCCTCTTTTTTTAAAGGGCAAATTAAAAACCCCAAAAAGTAATTTCACTTTATAACAGTGTATCAAAGATTTTTAAAACTTTTAGTTTCCATTTGTGCCCCTACGTAATTAGGGTTTCCCTTTTCCATTTCGTTAACAATGGGATCAAATGTGGGGCCATTACAGCGGGGAAAAGGTTTAGATTTGAACCATTACAAACCCCGGAAAATGTTTAGATTTTTAAAACCAAATTTCAGCTCGGAAACTGTTTTGGGTTTAAACCCTTACAGCTCGGGAATGTTGAGTTTGAACCCTTACAGTTGGGAAAATGTTGAATTTGAACCCTTACAACTCGGGGAAAATGTTGAGATTTTAACAATTTTAAAACTCGGAACCCGTTGAGATTTGAACCATTTCGCTCGGGAACTGTTTAGATTTTAAAACCCTTTTCAGCTTGGAAAAATGTTGGAAATTTTAAAAAATTACAGCTCGGGAAAATTTTTTTTTGGGGGATTTGAAAAAAATTTCAAATCGGAAACTGTGGTTTTGAACCCCTTAAGCTCGGAAACTGTTAGATTTAACCCTTACAGCTCCCGGGAAAATGTTTTAGATTTGAACCATTACAACTCGGAAATGTTGTATTTGAAACCATTTTCAGTTTTGGGGGTTGTTTAGTTTGAACCATTTTTCGTCGGGAACTGTTTAGATTTGAAACCCTTCCCGCTCGGAAAAAGTTGAGATTTGAACCATTACGCTCGGGAAATGTTGAGATTTGAACCATTCAAAATCGGAAAAAATTTTGTTTTAAAACCAAATTTCAGCTTTGGAATATTTAGATTTGGGAAACCCTTCCGCCGGAAACTGTTGAGATTTGAAACCATTAAAAGCTCGGAAAAATGTTTAGATTTTTAACCCTTACAGTTCGGGGAAATGTTGAGGGTTTAAACCCTTACGCTCGGAAAATGTTTATATTTGAACCATTAAAAGCTCGGGAACTTTGAGATTTGAACCCTTTTTCAGCTCGGAAACTGTTTTAGATTTAACCATTTCAGCTCGGAAACTTTTGAGAAATTTTAACCATTACATTCGGGAACTGTTTTAGATTTGAACCATTACAACTCGGGAACTGTTGAGATTTTAAAAAATTACAGTCGGGAAAATTTTTGAATTTGAAACCAATTTTCAGCTCGGGAATGTTGAGATTTGAAACCATTTTCACTTGGAAACTGTTGAGATTTGAACCATTTCAGTCGGGGGAAATGTTGAGATTTTGAACCATTTCAACGGGAAACTGTTTTTAATTTGAACCATTACAGCTCGGAAAAATGTTGAGATTTAACCATTACAGCTCGGGAAATGTTGGGGATTTGAACCATTAAAAACCCCGGAAAATGTTTGGGGGTTTTAACCCCTAAAAGTTCGGGAAATGTTGAGATTTGAACCCTTTTCAGCTCGGGAAAAAGGTTGAGATTTGAACCATTTCAGCTCGGAAAAATGTTGAATTTGAAAAACCCTTACAAATCGGAAAAATTTGAGATTTAAACCCTTCAAAATCGGAAACTTTTTGATTTGAACCTTTTCAGTTCGGGAAACTATTGAAATTTGAACCCTTTAAGCTCGGAAACCGTTGAATTTGAACCATTAAAAGCTCGGAAACTGTTGAATTTGGGCCCTTACAGTTCGGGTCTGTTTAGATTTGAACCATTACAAACCGGGAAAAAAGGGTTTTTATTTTAAAAAATTACGCTCGGGAATGTTGAGATTGAACCATTCCCGGGTCGGAAACGTTGAGATTTGAACCAAATTTCAATCGGAAAAAATTTTTGTGATTTGAAACCTTTACAGTCGGAAACTGTTGAGATTTTAAACCATTACAGTCGGGAAAATGTTGAGATTTTAACCATTACAACTCGGAAACTGTTGAGATTTGAACCATTTTTCAGTTCGGGAATGGTTTTAGGGTTTGAACCCTTACGTCGGAAAAATGTTGAGATTTTAAAACCCTTACAGCTCGGGAAAATGTTGGAAATTTTAACCCCTTTAAACTCGAGAACTGTTGAATTTGAACCATTACAATCGGAAAATGTTGGGGATTTTTAACCCTTCCCGCTCCGGAAAATGGTTTTAGATTTTAACCATTACAGCTCGGGAACTGTTGAGATTTGAACCATTAAAAACTGGAAACGGGTTTAGATTTTTAACCAATTTCAGTTCGGGAACTGATGAGATTTGAACCCAAATTTCAGTTCGGGAACTGTTTTGGGGTTTGGAAAGGGGGGCCAAAAATTCAGCTCGGGAACTGTTTTGATTTTAAACCCTTAAAAGCTCGGAAAAATGTTTGGAAATTTTAAAAATTTTCAAATTTGGGAAACTGTTGGAATTTTAACCATTACAGTTCGGAAAATGTTGAGATTGAAAAACCTTTTCAGTTTTTGGGAACCCGGTTTTAGATTTGAAAACCCCAAAAAAGGTTTGGGGGAAAAAGTTTAAATTTTAAAAAATTACAACTCGGAAACTGTTGAGAAAAATTTTTAAACCCTTACAACCCGGGGAAATGTTTTTGATTTGAAAACCCTTACAGTTTGGGAAAATGTTTAGATTTGAACCATTAAAAACCCCGGAAAAATTTGAGGGTTTGAAACCCTTACAAATTCGGGAACTTTTTTAGTTTTTAACCATTCCAAATCGGAAAATGGTTTAGATTTGAACCTTACAAATCGGGAAAAAATTGAGATTTTTTAACCAATTCGCTAATATTACAGGCCACACTTTTTAAAAAACAAATAAATTAAATTTTTTTCAATAAAACCCAATAAAATAAAACCAAAAAATTAATCTTTTAAAAATTAATTTTTTAAAAAATACACTTCCCTCCCAAATTAACTAAACCCAACCTTACTTTACCCAATTAAAAATTCAAAATTTTCCACTTAAAAAAACCTTTTTTAAAAATTAATAAAACAAAATTTTTAATTAAAATTAAAACCCCTATACCCCCTTTTTTTCCCCTTAAAAAATTACTTTTTAAACCCCTTTCCACCATCTCCATAAAACCCCTTTTTAAAAAATTACAGAGTATTAAAGGTTTAAAATTTTTACCCTAATAAAAGGTTTTGGTACTCCCTTTAAAAAATTATAAAAAATTTCTTTAAAAAATAATTAAAAATTACCCCCCCTTTTAAAAAATTTTTACCTTTTTTAAAAAGAAAATTTTTAAAAATTTTTCCTTCTAAAAAAAAGTTTTTGGTCTTAATTTGGGGTTTAAATTTTTTATTAAAAAATTTTTAAATTTTCTTCCTAAAAAAATTTTTAATTAAAATAATAAAAAATTTAAAAAATTAAAAATCAAAAATTTAAATTAAATAACGTAAAAAATTTTAAATTACTTCCCCTTGGGGTTGTGGTAAATACCTTTAAAACATTAATTTACAATTTAAAAAATCTAAAATTGTACTAATGGGGTTTAAATTTAAAATAAAAAATTTAAAATTCAATTTTAAAAATTAAAATTTTCGTAATTTAAAAAATTTAAAAATTTTCTTTTTAAAAAATTTAAATTAAATAATTAAAAAAATTTTAAAAAATTAAATAATTTAAAAAATTTAAAAAGGTTTCTTTGTGGGGTTTTTTTACTAGGAGAAAAAAGTTTAAAAATTTTTAAAGTAACCCAAAAAGGAAGGGGGTGGGGCTAATGCTCTAGATCTTGACAAAATTTGTCTTTTCTTACTCTGCTTTCCTGGGTAGGATGAAATTTAAATTTTTGAGGTGGGGACCTATTAAGGTGAATTCAATATCCCCAGCTGGTAACTCTTGAACATATACCATAAAGATAAATAAACTAGATAGAACGATACAATTTTCCAGATGGGAGAGCAACAACCTTTTAAACTAGTCTAAGGGGATCTTGTAAGGACGGATGGGAAAGGGAAACAATAAATTTCCAAACACCAAAAAAACATCAAACACAACAAAAACATTCCAAAAACCAAAAATAACTTTCCAACCCCAACAAAAGCATTCCAAACACCCAAAAATAAATTCCAAACACCCAAAAATAGCATTCCCAAAAACCAAAAATAAATTCCAAAAACCAACTCATTCCAAACCCACAATAACATTTTCCAAAAAAACCAACAATAACATTCCAAACACCCAAAAAAACATTTTAAACACCAACAATAGCACCAACACCAACAATAACATTCCCAAAAACCCCAAAAATAGCATTCCAAACACCAACAATAGATTCCAAACCCCCAAAAATAACATTTCCAAAAACCCAAAAGCATTACAACACCAACAATCATTACAAACACCAACAATAACATTCCAAACCCAAAAAAATAACATTCCCAAAACCAAAATAAATTCCAAACACAAAAATAAATTCCAAACCAAGGCAGTTGATGAATCTTCCCACTGACACAGTCCCCCTCCGAGATCCCTTGTTTATAAGAAAGAGAGGAAACTTGACAGATGAGGGATATCGACAGCCACAGTCGACTAAATATGGACTACACGTATCGGGACCCTTTGTGCTTCATACACACTTACTAGCCCTAACAATGGATAGGGGCGGTAAAATAAGTATTTTGCAAATAAATTGTATGAGGGGAGGACCATACTGCTCGGAGCTCGTAAGTTGGGGAAGAACTAGGACGTTATATATTCTATGTTACAGGAACCATATTTGACAAAGTAGAATTTCAACATGCCCCAACAGTAGGTAACTACTCCGGTGAAGCACCCTGAACCCTGTTTAGGTTCAAAAAACACATGACGGAGCCGCCAAAAATTGTTTTTGAAATAGAAAAAAATATGTGTAGAATTAATAAAGGGGTTCAAATGGTCTGTATATTGGTCAATGTGTATTTCAATACAGGGAGCCTATAAAACCCATACTTAATCATTGGAGAATATCTGTCAAACCCTATCGAACACTTCGCAAATAATGACTGCTGCGTGACTTAAAGTTCCATGTGGCATAACCACAGAGTATTTAGATGGGACAGAGTAACCAAACTAGGAGGGCCAACCAAGGGAAGGGTTCTCAAAGAACTAATTAACCTTGCCCATTCCCCCCACATTTGGGAACTCTAACTAAAGCATGTCCCCATCTGCAACCAGCAAGCTGTAGGGTTTTCAGTGGGAGAGGTAATGGACACGGGAATACTTAGTGACCATAACCTAATCTTTTTGAAAAAATCACCGTAATGAAAGGGGAGGGAAATAAAAAATAAATTCCTATATATTATATGTGCATAGAAAATTGGGATAGACTAAGGGGGGAAATGTGAACTCCAACTCCGGTTTAAAAGGGTACAACGCGAACTATAAAACAAAAGAGCATGGGGAAGAATATAAATTTAGAAACCCCTTTTCCAAAAAAAAGGGATAAAAAATCGAGTGGGAAATCATATAGAATGAAAGCCTAGCAGAGATTACTCGTAAGCCTGGGGGGTGAGGAAAATATATCAGGGAGCCGGGCCCCAGATGGTAGAAACATATTTAGACCCAAATAAAGAGGAATACGATACAGCAATAAAGAAGTAAAATAGATGTTGGGAAAGGGTTTTTTAAGGGAAGAATTTAAAAAAAAAAAAAAAAAAAAAAAGGGTAGTACTCTTCAAAATTGCAGCGGGGAAAATCAAACCACCAAACTAAATCTCTACTCTAAAAAGGGTAGATGGGAGCATGCCTACTGGATGGGAAGGAGTCTGCCGAACTATTGTTGGATACTATGTTACCTGAGGACGTTAGGAAGGAGAGAGTGAAGAAGAGTTGAGCTGGCTTAGGGAGACGGAGGAGCATGATGACTAAAAATATGGGAATGAATAATGAATACCACCTTCATGAAACGGTAACACAAGATGAAAGTAATTAGACGATTACTAAATTTAACAGAAAAAAATCACTTCGGCCGGATAGTATAAAGGTCGAGTTGTTACAAGAACTGAATAATACAATCCCCCCCAATTTAACTCAGCTTATTAAAGAGTTCCTTGCTCAGGGAAGGATTCAGACATCTGTAAGCTGAGCAACGGAGACGATAAAGATCCACAGCTCCCAAAGCCATACCCTTCAATATGCCTACTTACCACTATAGGTAAATTAGAAGAGAAGATCATATGTGAAAGACTATACAGATACAGTGAAGGAAATAGGCATGAATGAAAAACAGGACGGCTGTCGGAGGGGTATGTCAACTGAGGATGTAATTGGCATGGCAATGAGCTTTATAAATCGTGCAGATAAATAAATATGGTGGGATTAATTCGTGGGCATCTTGAGGGCATTTGATAAACTATGGTGGCTGTCATTATTTAAACAACTACGTGAAATAAACTGTCCTAAGTGTTTCTATACTAGTTTCAAGGATTATTGTAGTGATAGAAGTAGTTAGTACGGGACTTGAGCCCACACAATACTTTCTCTCTACGCATATACCCCTTTCCCAGTGATGTTATACCTTCCCTCCCCCCTCCTAGTAACGTAATCCCTCCCTCTTCTATGTGGTAATGGGTTTTCCTGGCGACGACCTCAATCTGTCACAACTCTGATGACTTATACCTGCCGCCAGTTTGGTCGCTCGAAGTGTCGAGAATATACTAAGGGTGATGTCTCAGCCCTGATGACGTAATCAATCATCAATATTTTACCTAAACTTACTATAAGTTCGTTTGTATGTTATTTTGGGATGGTGCCAGTTTGGCGGTTCGACGTGTCGAGACAGTAATGGGTAGTTTCAGAAACCTCCCCTCGCCCCCTTCCATGTGGCAAAAGGATATGGTTACGTCATCGCTCTGTCGCAATCATGATTACTCATACCTGGCACAAGTTTGGATGGTATACAAGCTGAGATAGGAATGTATAATGATATGTCGAGAAATGTCGAGACAGGAATAGGTTATGTTGTAACCCACCCCCTTCTATTTGGTAATGGTTTTTCCCTGGTGACATCATAGGCATGGGCGTTATTCCAATAAAAAGACTCTGAAATATGAGCCACGATTCATTCTTAAACAAGTATTTGTCCAACTAACACTCGTGAAGCTTTGAAGAGGACCACTTTAATCAAGTCTACCGGGCTATGATGGGAGGTAAAGATAGCCGATTTTATTATTATCGATATAAATATACAATCAAAATATATTTAGAACAATAGCTGTTTGAATATTGTATGCTTAAATTAATAATATGGTTTTTATTCTGTTGATGAAATCGCCTGTAAAAATCAAACCGTTGAGCACATCGGCATTAGGGTTAAAAACAACTGTGAATTTAAAATGTATGGCATTTATTCTAGGCTACTTTGGTGCAGTTAATAGGGTGAAGCATAGTCTGAAACTATGGCTCTGTTGGTAGCATACCTGACGGCTGCTATAGGTGTCCTGGGTTTGAGTCTCAGCAGCACTGTTACTTAAGAGTATTAGTGTGGAAATATGTTTGCACCTTAATTGCAGGTTTTATCCGTAGCTGTGCTTGTTCAATATTATTCTGCATCTACATTAAAATAAACTAATACATGGTTATCTTTGTTTCAGAAGCCTGTTATTTTAATTTGATTGAGAGAGAGAGGAATTATTTAAATGTTTACGTAAGTAGAATGTTGATATCCTATCTGTTGCTGAAGATTCGATGACAGTGACCCAAGTAGGCCTACCTTGGTTCGTGATGATGAACTTGACGTGGCATTGATTACACATGCCACAGCGCTGGTCATTTATCAGCGAAAAGAAGCAGATGACAGTACACAAGTTCAACTGTGGAAAACGTCTGGAAATTGTGCAATATACCTTCCTGACCGTTCAACTGTTATTAAGATAGTTTTTATTCCATCCAAACAGATTCTTAAATTCAAACTTATCCTGACCTCAGCCAGCTTCTGTAATCCACCCTGATATTACCGACATGAAGATATGACTTATAGGGAAGACATCCACAAAATCACAGGTGCCTCCCTGCAATATGGCACACAATGTGTAAGTGTAGACATGAGTGGAAATTCAATTATTCCAACATGGGCCAACTTCAATCCTCATAAAACCCACAACTTTGACAATAACTGCAGTTCATGTTACCTCATTGATACTTGCAACACCAACAGAATAGCCAGCATTGTTAATTGTTCTACTTCAATTAGCAAGTATTAATTATCTAGTAATGGGTCCACAAAAAGCCAATGCTTTGCCAGGATTTCATCCCTTCACTGGCTGTGTGTGTTACCACAATGTTTTTCAGACAAAAGAAATTTGGGATCGTGTTGAAGAGAGTATATAAAAATTAGTCTGTAAACTTTATATGCCATGATCCACAGCATCGACAGTGGGAGAAGTAAGGTGGTATTTTAAAAAAAAAAAGTCAAATCTGAAAAGATGCCAGCAAAGTTGTCTGTTCTAAAATTCTCTATATTGAGGGCTATTTTATCAGTGCATAATTTGGAACAATGTTTTTACTGCTCATCCAAATGTACCATCTCCTGAACCGGGATATGGTTGGGAAGCTAGTAATGGTTATTATGTCCCGAAAATTACAGAAATGCCACCAGCACCTTCAGAAATATTAGAGCTCATAAAATACTATTGAAAAACAAACTTTTTCTCCAAATTATGACGACTTAGAATTATAACACAGCATTTACAAACAATATTCTAACGTACCGTAAATAATTTTCTATTTTTTTTTATTGTGTATTTTTTCTATTACATGAATAAAAAATGCATGAGCAAATTCACTATATTTTCGTGAATTACTGTAAGAAATATGGTTCAGTAAATATTTCAACTTATAAATTTTTACTTAACAAAACAAATTTTTTGTAAGACCACTTAATTTCTTGTAAGCCTTGAATGTAAAAGATCATTCCTAATGCTTTTATTTAGAGTTAAACACAGTTATTTTTTAAATTATAACATTTTTCAAAGCCAATAATGCCATTGAACAAGTTAAGTTATTACATTAATGTGCACATCTGCTGAGGGAATATTAATATAATGTTTTCATAGCTGCTGGATGGAAATCAAACTCTGGGCCCCTTAATGTTTGTGTTAGGGAGGCCATAAATATTTCAAACTAAATAGAGTTAAGTTAAACACACTATTATAGTTGTTACCTAGTAAATCTAAAAACATTAATTTGCTTACTACCACCAAAACTAATAGAAAAATAAGTGAAAATGTTTATCGCTTATTAATATTTCTGGAGTAATAAGTTAATTACATTGTGTCGGTCAAATTGTAGATAAATTTATTAGCTTTAATTTTAGTTACTGTGGACTTTTATATCATAAAATCTATAGAAGTTACAGTCAATAATGTTATAAAAGTAAATGATATTTTCCCTCCCCTGCGCCATACATCCCAGCCCTCCTTACCCCCTCCCCCGCATGATTTTCGGAAGTGGCAATATATGCTTTTGAACTATATGGGGTTGCCAATTAATAACTAAAAAAAAAAGGCAATTACTATATCAAAAATTCACACGGCAAGCAGTTGATCCCCCGCTAGGAGAGTCCGATTTGATTTTTTTGTATCTTAAATATTTTTTTCTCCCTATATTTTAGGGTGCAAAATGTATACTTGGGTGCAAAACGGTGCAAACAGGACTTTTATTTTGGCATTGAAAAACACCCAATTATTGAGTTGGGGGGGGGGGGGGGTGCCTTAACTGGCCCCCCCTTAACAGAAACAGTGTACTGTCACTTGGGCAAAGGTGCAAAACGTAATACTTGGGAGGGAAAACGGTGCAAATTAGGTGCAAAACGGTGGTGTATTTAAATTTGAATTTTGATGGGGCCATGCCGAAGATTTGCAGAAGATTTGGCTGGGCATCTCACACAAACAAACAAACAAACAAACAAACTTTTCCTTTTATATATATATAGGAACAAAGTTATTTTAATGTAGCCTGTTTATTAAAAACACTTTGTGAGCACAAAACTGCAGGTAGAGGTGGCGGCCGGTCTCTGCTTTGTTTGTCATTCAGAATACAGGAAACCAATCGACATAAGAAATGACACAGCCAGGGTAGGGAAAGTAATAGAGTAGTGGGGTATTTCCTTCCTCAAGCGGTACTCAGTTTTGAGAAGGACAGTTAATAGGTGGTGGGGTATTTCCTCTCCTCAAGAAGGTACTCAGTTCGAGAAGGACAGTAATAGAGTGGTGGGGTATTACCTATCCTCAAGCTGGTTCTCAATTTGAGAAGGAAGATAATAGAGTGGTGGGGTTTTTCTCTCCTCAAGAAGGTACTCAGTTCGAGAAGGACAGTAATAGAGTGGGGGGTATTTTTCAGTCCTCAAGCAGGTTTCCAGTTTAGAAGGAAGATAATAGAGTGGTGGGGTATTACCCCTCCTCAACCAGGTACTCAGTTCGAGAAGGAAGATAAAAGAGTGGTGGGGGTATTTCCTCTCCACAAGCAGGTACTCAGTTCGAGAAGGAATAAAAGGTGGTGGGGGTATTTCCCTCCACAAAACCAGGTACTCAGTTCGAGAAGGAAGATAAAAGAGTGGTGGGGGTATTTTCTTCCTCAAGAAGGTAGTCAGTTCGAGAAGGACAGTAATAGAGTGGTGGGGTATTTCCTTCCTCAAACAGGTTTCTCAGATTGAGAAGGAAAGTAATAGGAGTGGTTGGTGGTATTACCCCTTCCTCAAGCAGGTACTCAGTTCGAGAAGGAAGATAAAAGAGTGGTGGGGGTATTTCTCTCCTCAAGCAGGTACTCAGTTCGAGAAGGAAGAATCATAGAGTGGTGGGTTTTTACTCTTCCTCTAGCAGGTACTCAGTTCGAAAGGACAGTAAATAGAGTGGTGGTGGTATTTTTTCAGTCCTCAAGAAGGTTTCCAGTTATAGAAAGAAGATAATAGAGTGGTGGGGGTATTTCCTTTCCTCAGAGGTACTCAGTTCGAGCAGGAAGATAAAAAAGTGGTGGGGGTATTTTCTCTCCTCAAGAAGGTACTCAGTTCGAGAAGGACAGTAATGAGTGGTGGGGTATTTCCTCTCCTCAAACAGGTACTCAGATTGAGAAGGAAAGTAATAGAGTGGTGGTGGTATTTCCTTCCTCAAGCAGTTTCTCAGTTCGAGAAGGAAGTAATAGAGTGGTGGGTATTATCTCTCCTCTAGCAGGTACTCAGTTCGAGAAGGACAGTAATAGAGTGGTGCTGGTATTTTTCAGCTCCTCAAGCAGGTTTCCAGTTATAGAAGGAAGATAATAGAGTGGTGGTGGTATTTCCTCTCCTCAAGCAGGTACTCAGTTCGAGAAGGAAAGTAATAGAGTGGTGGGGGTATTTCCTCTCCTCAAGCAGGTACTCAGTTTTAGAAGGAAGATAATAGTAGTAGTGGGGGTATTACCTCTCCTCAAGCAGGTACTCAGTTCGAGAAGGAGATAATAGAGTAGTGGGGGTATTTCCCCTCCTCAAGCAGGTACTTCTGTTTTAGAAGGAAGATAATAGAGTAGTGGGGGTATTACCTCTCCTCAAGCTGGTACTCAGTTCGAGAAGAAAGATAATAAATTGGTGGTGGTATTTCCTCTCCTAAGCAGATAAGGAGTAAATGGGGGGGATTTCTCTCCTCAAGCAGGTACTCAGTTTTAGAAGGAAGATATTAGAGTAGTGGGGGTATTACCTCTCCTCAAGCTGGTACTCAGTTCGAGAAAAAAGATAATAAAGTGGTGGGGGTATTACGTCTCTCAAGCAGGTACTCAGTTTGAGAAGGAAGATAATAGAGTGGTGGGGTATTACCTCTCCTCAAGCAGGTTACTCAGTTTTAAAAGGAAGACAATAGAGTGGTGGGGGTATTACCCCTCCTCAAGCAGGTACTCAGTTCGAGAAGGAAGATAATAGATTGGTGGGTATTACCTCTCCCCAAGAAGGTACTCAGTTCGAGAAGGAAGGTAATAGATTGGTGGGTATTACCTCTCCTCAAGAAGGTACTCAGTTCGAGAAGGAAGATAATAGAGTGGTGGTGGTATTACGTCTCCTCAAGAGGTACTCAGTTCGAGAAGGAAGATAATAAAGTGGTGGGGGTATTACGTCTCCTCAAGCAGGTACTCAGTTTGAGAAGTAAGATTTAATAGAGTGGTGGGTATTACCTCTCCTCAAGCAGGTACTCAGTTCGAGAAGGAAGATAATAGAGTGGTGGTGGTATTAATTCTCCTCAAGCAGGTATCAGTTCGAGAAAGAAAGAATAAAGTGGTGGTGGTATTTCCTTCCTCAAGCAGGTACTCAGTTCGAGAAGGAAGATAATAGAATGCTGGGTGGTATTACCTCTCCTCAAGTGGTACTCAGTTTTAGAAGGAAGATAATAGAATAGTGGGGGTATTACTTCTTCTTAAGCAGGTACTCGTTTGAGAAGGAAGCTAATAAAGTGGTGGTGGTATTACCTCTCCTCAAGCAGGTACTCAGTTTTAGAAGGAGATAATAGAGTATTGGGGGTATTACTTCTCCTCAAGCAGGTACTCAGTTCGAGAAGGAAGATAATAAAGTGGTGGTGGTATTACCTTCCTCAAGCAGGTACTCAGTTTTAGAAGGAAGATAATAGAGTGGTGGGTATTACTCTCCTCAAGCAGGTAATGAGTTCGAGAAGGAAGATAATAGAGTGGTGGTGGTAATTACCTCTCCTCAAGCAGTTACTCATTTCGAGAAGGAAAGTAATAGAGTGGTGGGGTATTACTTCTCCTCAAGCAGGTACTCAGTTTTAGAAGGAAGATAATAGAGTGGTGGGTATTACCTCTTCTCAAGCAGGTACTGAGTTCGAGAAGGAAGATAATTAGAGTGGTGGGTATTACTCTCCTCAAGCAGGTACTCAGTTTTAGAAGGAAGATAATAGAGTGGTGGGTATTACTCTCCTCAAGCAGGTTTCTCAGTTTTAAAAGGAAGACAATAAAGTGGTGGTTTTACCTCTCCTCAAGCAGGTACTCAGTTTTAGAAGGAAGATAATAGAGTGGTGGGTATTACCTCTCCTCAAGCAGTTACTCATTTCGAGAAGGAAAAAATAGGGGTGGTGGGGGTGTTTCTCTCCTCAAGCAGGTTTCTGAGTTCGAGAAGGAAGATAATAGAGTGGTGGGGGTATTACCTCTCCTCAGGCAGGTACAGAGTTCGAGAAGGAAGATAATAGAGTGGTGGTGGTATTACCTCTCCTCAAGCTGGTACTCAGTTCGAGAAGGACAGTATTAGAGTGGTGCTGGTATTTTTCAGCTCCTCAAGCAGGTTTCAAGTTATAGAAGGGGAAAATAATAGAGTGGTGGTGGTATTTCCTTTCCCCAAGCAGGTACTGAGTTCGAGAAGGAAGATAATTAGATGGTGGTGTTATTACCTCTCTCAAGCTGGTACTGAGTTCGAGAAGGAGATAATAGAGTGGTGGGGTATTTTCCTCTCCTAGCAGGTACTCAGTTCGAGAAGGAAGATAAAAAAGTGGTGGTTTGGGATTAACTCTCCTCAAGCAGGTACTGAGTTCGAGAAGGAAGATAATAGAGTGGTGGGGGTATTACCTCTCTCAGGCAGGTACTGAGTTCGAGAAGGTAGATAATAGAGTGGTGGGGGTATTACCTCTCCTCAAGCAGGTACTGAGTTTGAGAAGGAAGATAATAGAGTGGTGGGGGTATTACCTCTCCTCAGGCAGGTACTGAGTTCGAGAAGGTAGATAATAGAGTGGTGGGGGTATTCCTTTCCTCAAGCAGGTACTCAGTTCGAGAAGGAAGATAATAGAGTGGTGGGGGGATTAATTCTCTCAAGGGAGGTACTCAGTTCGAAAAGGAAGATAATAGATTGGGTGGGGTATTCCTTCCTAAGCAGGTACTCAGTTCGAGAAGGAAGATAATAGGAGTGGTGGGGGTATTACCTCTCTCAAGCAGTTACTCAGTTCGAGAAGAAGATAATAGCGTGGTGGGGTATTAATTCTCCTCAAGCAGGTACTCCCGTTCGAGAAGGAAGATAATAGATTGGTGGGGGTTTACCCTTCTTCAAGCAGGTTTCTCAGTTCTAGAAGAAAGATAATAAAGTGGTGGGGGTATTACCTCTCCTCAAGCAGGTACTCAGTTTTAGAAGGAAGATAATAGAGTAGTGGGGGTATTTTCCTCTCCTCAAGCAGGTACTCAGTTCGAGAAGGAAAGTAAATTAGAGTGGTGGGGGTATTACCTTCCCCCTAAGCTGGGGAACAGTTCGAGAAGGAAGATACTAAAGTGGTGGTGGTATTACCTTCCTCAAGCAGGTACTCAGTTCGAGAAGGAAGATAATTTGAGTGGTTGTGGTATTTCTTTACTAAACAGGTACTCAGTTCGAGAAGGAAGATAATAGAGTGTGTGGGTATTTCCTATCCTCAAGCAGATACTCAGTTCGAGAAGAAAGATAATAAAGTGGTGGGGGGTATTTCCTATCCTCAAGCAGGTACTCGTTCGAGAAGGAAGATAATAGAGTGGTGGGGGTATTACCTCTCCTCAAGCAGGTACTCAGTTTTGAGAAGAAAGATAATAAAGTGGTGGGGGTTTTTACCCCTTTCCCCAAGCAGGTACTCAGTTTTAGAAGGAAGATAATAGAGTGGTGGTGGTATTTCCTTTCTCAAAACAGGTACTCAGTTCGAGAAGGAAAATAATAGAGTGGTGGGGTATTTCCTTCCTCTCAAGCAGGTACTCAGTTCGAGAAGGAAGATAATAAGTGGGGGGTGTATTACCTCTCTCAAGCAGGTTTCTCAGTTCGAGAAGGAAGATAATAGAGTGGTGGGGGTATTACCTCTCCTCAAGCAGGTACTCAGTTCGAGAAGGAAGATAATAGGTGGTGGAGGTATTTCCTTCCTCAAGCAGGTTTCTCAGTTTTAGAAGGAAGATAATTTGAGTGGTGGGTGATTACCTCTCCTCAAGCAGGTACTCAGTTCGAGAAGGAAGATAATAAGTGGTGGGGGTATTACCTCTCCTCAAGCAGGTACTCAGTTCGAGAAGGAAGATTAATAGAGTAGTGGGGTATTACCCCTCCTCAAGCTGGTACTCTGTTCGAGAAGGTTGATAATAGAGTGGTGTTGGTATTTCCTCTTCTCAAGCAGGTACTCAGTTCGAGAAGAAAGATAATAAAGATGTGGGGGTATTACCTCTCCGCAAGAAGGTACTCAGTTCGAGAAGGAAGATAATAAAGTGGTGGGTGGTATTACCTTCCTCAAGCAGGTACTCAGTTCGAGAAGAAAGATTATAAAATGGTGGGGGTATTACTCTCCCAAACAGGTACTCAGTTCGAAAAGAAAGATTATAAAGTGGTTGGGGTATTAACTCTCCCCAAGCAGGTACTCAGTTCGAGAAGAAAGATAATAAAGTGGTGGGGGTATTACCTCCTCAAGCAGGTACTCAGTTCGAGAAGAAAGATTATAAAGTGGTGGGGGAATTAACTCTTCTCAAGCAGGTACTCAGTTCGAGAAGAAAGATAATAAAGTGGTGGGGGTATTACCTCTCCTCAAGCAGGTACTCAGTTCGAGAAAAAAGATTATAAAGTGGTGGGGGAATTAATCTCCTCAAGCAGGTACTCAGTTCGAGAAGAAAGATATAAAGTGGTTGGTGGTATTACCTCTCCTCAAGCAGGTACTCAGTTCGAGAAGGAAGATAATAAAGTGGTGGGGGTATTACCTCTCTCAAGCAGGTACTCGTTTTAGAAGGAAGATAATAGAGTGGTGGGGGTATTACCTCTCCTCAAGCAGGTACTCAGTTCGAGAAGGAAGATAATAAAGTGGTGGGGGTATTACATCTCCTCAAGCAGGTACTCAGTTTTAGAAGGAAGATAATAGAGTGGTGGGGGTATTACCTCTCGTCAAGCAGGTACTCAGTTCGAGAAGGAAGATAATAAGGTGGTGGGGGTATTACTCTCCTCAAGCAGGTAATCAGTTTGAGAAGGAAAGTAATAGGTGGTGGTGGTATTTCCTCTCCTCAAGCAGGTACTCAGTTCGAGAAGAAAAATAATAGAGTGGTGGGGGTATTTCCTCTCCTCAAGCAGGTACTCAGTTTTAGAAGGAAGATAAAAGAAGTGGTGGGGTATTACCTCTCCTCAAGCAGGTACTCGGTTCGAAAAGGAAAGTAATAGAGTGGTGGGGCTATTTCCTCTCCTCAAGCATGTATCAGTTCGAGAAGGAAGATAATAAATTGGTGGGGGTATTTCCTATCCTCAAGAAGCTACTCAGTTCGAGAAGAAAGATAATAGAGTAGTGGTGGTATTTCCTCTCCTCAAGAAAGTACTCAGTTCGAGAAGGAAAGTAATAGAGTGGTGGGGCTATTTCCCCTTTCCCCAAGCAGGTACACAGTTCGAGAAGGAAGATAATAGAGTGGTGGGGGTATTTCCTCTCCTCAAGCAGGTACTCAGTTTTAGAAGGAAGATAATAGAGTGGTGGGGTATTACTCTTCCTCAAGCAGGTATCAGTTCGAGAAGGAAAGTAATAGAGTGGTGGGGCTATTTCCTCTCCTCAAGCATGTAGTCAGTTCGAGAAGGAAGATAATAAAGTGGTGGTGGGTATTTCCTCTCCTCAAGCACGTACTCAGTTCGAGAAGGAAGATAATAGAGTGGTGGGGGTATTTCCTCTCCCCAAGCAGGTACTCAGTTCGAGAAGGAAGATAATAGAGTGGTGGTGGTATTTCCTCTTCTCAAGCAGGTACTCAGTTTTTAGAAGGAAGATAATAGAGTAGTGGTTTGGTTTATTACCTCTCCTCAAGCAGGTACTCAGTTCGAGAAGGAAGATACAAGTGGTGGGGGTATTTCCTATCCTCAAGCAAGTACTCAGTTTTAGAAGGAAGATAATAGAGTGGTGGTGGTATTGCTTCTCCTCAAGCAGGTACTCAGTTTTTAGAAGGAAGATAATAGAGTAGTAGTGGTATTACTCTCCTCAAGCAGGTACTCAGTTCGAAAAGGAAGATACTAATGTGGTGGTGGTATTACTCTCCTCAAGCAGGAACTCAGTTCGAGAAGAAAGATAATAAGTGGTGGTGGTATTACCTCTTCTCAAGCAGGTACTCAGTTCGAGAAGGAAGATAATAAAGTGGGGGCGGTATTTCCTATCCTCAAACAGGTACTCAGTTTTAGAAGGAAGATAATAGAGTTGTGGTGGTATTGCCTCTCCTCAAGCAGGTACTCAGTTTTAGAAGGAAGATATAGAGTAGTGGTGGTATTACCTCTCCTCAAGCAGGTACTCAGTTCGAGAAGGAAGATACTAATGTGGTGGTGGTATTACCTCTCCTCAAGCAAGTATCAATTCGAGAAGAAAGATAATAAAGTGGTGGTGGTATTACCTTTCTCAAGCAGGTACTCAGTTCGAGAAGGGAAGATAATAAAGTGGTGGTGGTATTTCCTCTTCTCAAGCAGGTAATCAGTTCGAGAAGAAGATAATGAGTGGTGGTGGTATTTCCTTTTTCAAGCAGGTACTGAGTTCGAGAAGGAAGATAATAGAGTGGAGGAGGTATTTCTTCTCCTCAAGCTGGTACTCAGTTTTAGAAGGAGATAATAGAGTGGTGGGGTATACTTCCTCAAGCAGGTACTCAGTTTTAGAAGGAAGATAATAGAGTAGTGGGGGTATTACTTCTCCTCAAGCAGATACTCAGTTCGAGAAGAAAGATAAATAAAGTGGTGGGGGTATTTCCTCTCCTCAAGCAGGTACTCAGTTTAGAAGGAAGTTAAGAGTGGTGGGGGTATTTCCTCTCTCTAGCAGGTACTTAGGAAGATAAGGAAAAGTAATAGAGTGGTGGGGGTATTTCCTATCCTCAAGAAGGTACTCAGATTTAGAAGGAAGATATAGAGTGGTTGGGTATTTCCTCTCCTCAAGCAGATACTTAGAGAAGAGAAGGAAAGTAAGTTTTGGTGGTGGGGGTATTTCCTATCCTCAAGCAGGTACTCAGTTTTTAGAAGGAAGATAATAGAGTGGTGGGGTATTTCCTCTCCTAAAGCAGGTACTTAGAGAAGAGAGGAAAGTAATAGAGTGGTGGTGTATTTCCCCTCTCTCAAGGGAGGTACTCATTTCGACAAGAAAGATTATAAAATGGTGGGGGAATTAACTCTCTCAAGCAGGTACTCAGTTCGAGAAGAAAGATAATAAAGTGGTGGTGGTATTCCTCTCCCCAAGCAGGTACTCAAATTCGAGAAGGAAGATAATAAAGTGGTGGGGGGTATTACCTCTCTCAAGCGGTACTCGGTTTTAGAAGGAAGATAATAGAGTGGTGGGGGTATTACATCTATCAAGCAGGTACTCAGTTCGAGAAGGAAGATAATAAAGTGGTGGGGGTATTACCTCTCCTCAAGCAGGTACTCAGTTTTTAGAAGGAAGATAATAGAGTGGTGGGGGTATTACTCCTCAAGCAGGTACTCAGTTCGAGAAGGAAGATAATAAAGTGGTGGGGGTATTACATCTCCTCAAGCAGGTACTCAGTTTTAGAAGGAAGATAATAGAGTGGTGGGGGTATTACCTCTCGTCAAGCAGGTACTCAGTTCGAGAAGGAGAAATAAGGTTGGTGGGGGTATTACCTCTCCTCAAGCAGGTAATCAGTTTGAGAAGGAAAAGTATAGAGTGGTGGTGGTATTTCCTCTCCTCAAGCAGGTACTCAGTTCGAGAAGGAAGATAAAGAGTGGTGGGGTATTTCTCTCTCCTCAAGCAGGTTACTCAATTTTAGAAGGAAGATAATAGAGTGGTGCGGGTATTACCTCCCCCTCAAGCAGGTACTCAGTTCGAAAAGGAAAGTAATAGAGTGGTGGGGCTATTTCCTTCCTCAAGCATGTACTCAGTTCGAGAAGGAAGATAATAAAGTGGTGGGGGTATTTCCTATCCTCAAGCAGCTACTCAGTTCGAGAAGAAAGATAATAGTAGTGGTGGTATTTACTCTCCTCAAGAAAGTACTCAGTTCGAGAAGGAAAGTAATAGAGTGGTGGGGGCTATTTCCTCTCCTCAAGCAGGTACACAGTTCGAGAAGGAAGATAATAGAGTGGTGGGGTATTTCCCCTCCTCAAGAGGTACTCAGTTTTAGAAAGGGAAGATAGAAGAGTGGTGGGGTATTACCTCTCCCCAAGCAGGTACTCAGTTCGAGAAGGAAAGTAATAAAGGGGGTGGGGCTATTTCCTCTCCTCAAGCATGTAGTCAGTTCGAGAAGGAAGATAATAAAGTGGTGGTGGTATTTCCTCTCCTCAAGCAGGTACTAGTTCGAGAAGGAAGGGTAATAGAGTGGTGGGGGTATTTCCTCTCCTCAAGCAGGTACTCAGTTCGAGAAGGAAGATAATAGAGTGGTGGTGGTATTTCCTCTTCTCAAGCAGGTAATCAGTTTTAGAAGGAAGATAATAGAGTAGTGGTGGTATTACCTCTCCTCAAGCAGGTACTCAGTTCGAGAAGGAAGATACTAATGTGGTGGGGGTATTTCTATCCTCAAGCAGGTACTCAGTTTTAGAAGGAAGATAATAGAGTGGTGGTGGTATTGCTTCTCCTCAAGCAGGTACTCAGTTTTTTGAAGGAAGATAATAGAGTAGTAGTGGTATTACCTCCTCAAGCAGGTACTCAGTTCGAAAAGGAAGATACTAATGTGGTGGTGGTATTACCTCTCCTCAAGCAGGAACTCAGTTCGAGAAGAAAGATAATAAAGTGGTGGTTTTGGGTATTACCTTTTCAAGCAGGTACTCAGTTCGAGAAGGAAGATAATAAAGTGGGGGGGGTATTTCCTATCCTCAAACAGGTACTCAGTTTTAGAAGGAAGATAATAGAGTGGTGGTGGTATTGCCTCTCCTCAAGCAGGTACTCAGTTTTAGAAGGAAGAAATAGAAGTAGTGGTGGTATTACCTCTCCTCAAGCAGGTTACTCAGTTCGAGAAGGAAGATACTAATGTGGTGGGGGTATTTCTATCCTCAAGCAGGTACTCAGTTTTAGAAGGAAGATAATAGAGTGGTGGTTTGGGATTGCTTCTCCTCAAGCAGGTATCAGTTTTAGAAGGAAGTAATAGAGTAGTAGTGGTATTACCTCTCCTCAAGCAGGTACTCAGTTCGAAAAGGAAGATACTAAAGTGGTGGTGGTATTACTCTCCTCAAGCTGGAACTCAGTTCGAGAAGAAAGATAATAAAGTGGTGGTGGTATTACCTCTTCTCAAGCAGGTACTCAGTTCGAGAAGGAAGATAATAAAGTGGGGGCGGTATTTCCTATCCTCAAACAGGTACTCAGTTTTAGAAGGAAGATAATAGAGTTGTGGTGGTATTGCCTTCCTCAAGCAGGTACTCAGTTTTAGAAGGAAGATAATAGAGTGTGTGGGTATTACCTCTCCTAAGCAGGTACTCAGTTCGAGAAAAGGAGATACTAATGTGGTGGTGGTATTACTCTCCTCAAGCAAGTACTCAATTCGAGAAGAAAGATAATAAAGTGGTGGTGGTATTACCTCTTCTCAACAGGTACTCAGTTCGAGAAGGAAGATAAAAAGTGGTGGTGGTATTTCTCTTCTCAAGCAGGTACTCAGTTGAGAAGAAAGATAATAGAGTGGTGGTGGTATTTCCTTTTCTCAAGCAGGTATGAGTCGAGAAGGAAGATAATAGAGTGGAGGAGGTATTTCTTCTCCTCAAGCTGGTACTCAGTTTTAGAAGGGGAAAATTATAGAGTGGTGGGGGTATACCCCTCCTCAAGCAGGTAACTCGTTTTAGAAGGAAGATAAAGAGTAGTGGGGGTATTACCCTTTCCTCAAGCAGAACTCAGTTCGAGAAGAAAGATAATAAAGTGGTGGGGGTATTTCCTCTCCTCAAGCAGGTACTCAGTTTTAGAAGGAAGTTAATAGAGTGGTGGGGGTATTTCTCTCCTCTAGCAGGTACTTAGGGAAGATAAGGAAAGTAATGAGTGGTGGGGGTATTTCCTATCCTCAAGAAGGTACTCAGATTTAGAAGGAAGATAATAGAGTGGTTGGGTATTTCCTCTCCTCAAGCAGGTAATTAGAGAAGAGAAGGAAAGTAATAGAAGTGGTGGGGGTATTTCCTATCCTCAAGCAGGTACTCAGTTTTAGAAGGAAGATAATAGAGTGGTGGGGTATTTCCTCTCCTCAAGCGGTACTTAGAGAAGAGAAGGAAAGTAATAGAGTGTGGGTGTATTTCCTCTCCTCAAGCAGGTACTCATTTCGACAAGAAAGAATTATAAAGTGGTGGGGGAATTAAACTCTCCTCAAGCAGGTACTCAGTTCGAGAAAAAAGATAATAAAGTGGTGGTGGTATTACCTCTCCTCAAGCAGGTACTCAGTTCGAGAAGGAAGATATAAAGTGGTGGGGGTATTACCTCTCCTCAAGCAGGTACTCGGTTTAGAAGGAAGATAATAGAGTGGTGGGGGTATTACCTCTACTCAAGCAGGTACTCAGTTCGAGAAGGAAGATAATAAAGTGGTGGGGTATTACCTCTCTCAAGCAGGTACTCAGTTTTAGAAGGAAGATAATAGAGTGGTGGGGGTATTACCTCTCCTCAAGCAGGTACTCAGTTCGAGAAGGAAGATAATAAAGTGGTGGGGGTATTACATTCCTCAAGCAGGTACTCAGTTTTAGAAGGAAGATAATAGAGTGGTGGGGTATTACCTCTCGTCAAGCAGGTACTCAGTTCGAGAAGGAAGATAATAAGGTGGTGGGGGTATTACCTTCCTCAAGCAGGTAATCAGTTTGAGAAGGAAAGTAATAGAGTGGTGGTGGTATTTTCCTCTCCTCAAGCAGGTACTCAGTTCGAGAAGGAAGATTAATAGAGTGGTGGGGGTATTTCCTCTCCTCAAGCAGGTACTCAGTTTTAGAAGGAAGATAATAGAGTGGTGCGGGTATTACCTTCCTCAAGCAGGTACTCAGTTCGAAAAGGAAAGTAATAGAGTGGTGGGGCTATTTCCTCTCCTCAAGCATGTACTCGTTCGAGAAGGAAGATAATAAAGTGGTGGGGGTATTTCCTATCCTCAAGCAGTACTCAGTTCGAGAAGAAAGATAATAGAGTAGTGGTGGTATTTCCTCTCCTCAAGAAAGTACTCAGTTCGAGAAGGAAAGTAATAGAGTGGTGGGGCTATTTCCTCTCCTCAAGCAGGTACACAGTTCGAGAAGGAAGATAATAGAGTGGTGGGGGTATTTCTCTCCTCAAGCAGGTACTCAGTTTTAGAAGGAAGATAGAAGAGTGGTGCGGGTATTACCTCTCCTCAAGCAGGTACTCAGTTCGAGAAGGAAAGTAATAGAGTGGTGGGGCTATTTCCTCTCCTCAAGCATGTAGTCAGTTCGAGAAGGAAGATAATAAAGTGGTGGTGGTATTTCCTCTCCTCAAGCAGGTACTCAGTTCGAGAAGGAAGATAATAGAGTGGTGGGGGTATTACTCTCTCAAGCAGGTACTCAGTTCGAGAAGGAAGATAATAGAACGGTGGGGTATTACCTCTCTCGAGCAGGTACTCAGTTCGAGAAGGAAGATAATAGAACGGTGGGGTATTACCTCTCCTAAAGCAGGTACTCAGTTTTAGAAGGAAGATAATTGATTGGTGGGGTATTTCCTTCCTCAAGCAGGTACTCATTTCGAGAAGGAAAGTAATAGAGTGGTGGGGTATTTCCTCTCCTCAAGCAGGTACTCAGTTTTAGAAGGAAGATAATAGAATGGTGGGGTATTTCCTCTCTCAAGCAGGTACTCATTTCGAGAAGGAAAGTAATAGAGTGGTGGGGTATTTCCTCTCTCTAGCAGGTACTCATTTCGAGAAGGAAGATAATAGAGTGGTGGGGTATTACCTCTCCTCAAGCAGGTACTCAGTTCGATAAGGAAGATACTAAAGTGGTGGTGGTATTACCTCTCCTCAAGCAGGTACTCAGTTTTAGAAGGAAGATAATAGAGTGGTGGGGTATTTCCTCTCCTCAAGCAGGTACTCATTTTGAGAAGGAAATTAATAGAGTGGTGGGGGTATTTCCTCTCCTCAAGCAGATACTCATTTCGAGAAGGAAGATAATAGAGTGGTGGGGAATTACCTCTCCTCAAGCAGGTACTCAGCTCGAGAAGGAAGATACTAAAGTGGTGGTGGTATTACCTCTCCTCAAGCAGGTTACTCAGTTCGAGAAGGAAAGTAATAAAGTGGTGGGGGTATTACCTCTCCTTAAGCAGGTACCCAGTTTTAGAAGGAAGATAATAGATTGGTGGGGGTATTACCTCTCCTCAAGCAGGTACTCATTCGAGAAGGAAAGTAATAGAGTGGTGGGGGTATTTCCTCTCCTCAGCATGTACTCAGTTCGAGAAGGAAAGTTATATAGTGGTGGGGGTATTTCCTCTCTCAAGCAGGTACTCATTTCGAGAAGGAAAGTAATAGAGTGGTGGGTATTTCCTCTCCTCAAGCGGTACTCAGTTCGAGAAGGAAAGTAATATAGTGGTGGGGGTATATTCCTCTCCTCAAGCAGGTACTCATTTCGAGAAGGAAGATAATAGATTGGTGGGGGTATTACCTCTCCTCAAGCATGGTACTCAGTTCGAGAAGAAAGATAATAAAGTGGTGGGGGTATTACCTCTCTCAAGCAGGTACTCAGTTTTAGAAGGAAGATAATAGAGTAGTGGGGGTATTTACCCTCTCCTCAAGCGGTATCAGTTCGAGAAGGAAGATAATAAAGTGGTGGGGGGTATTACTCTCCTCAAGCAGGTACTCAGTTTTAGAAGGAAGATACTAGAAGTGGTTGGTGGTATTTCCTCTCCTCAAGCAGGTACTCAGTTCGAGAAGGAAGATAATAGTGTGGTGGGGGTATTTCCTTCCTCAAGAAGGTACTCAGTTCGAGAAGGAAGATAATAGAGTGGTGGTGGTATTTCCTCTTCTCAAGCAGGTACAAGTTTTAGAAAGAAGATAATAGAGTAGTGGTGGTATTACCTCTCCTCAGCAGGTACTCAGTTCGAGAAGGAAGATAATAGAGTGGTGGTGCTATTGCCTCTCCTCAAGCAGGTACTCAGTTCGAGAAGGAAGATAATAGAGTAGTGGTTGTATTACCTCTCCTCAAGCAGGTACTCAGTTCGAGAAGGTCGATACTAAAGTGGTGCTGGTATTACCTCTCCTCAAGCAGGTACTCAGTTCGAGAAGGAAATTAATAGAGTAGTGGGGGTATTTCCTCTCCTCAAGCAGGTACTCAGTTTTAGAAGGAAGATAATAGAGTGGTGGGGTATTTCCTCTCCTCAAGCAGGTACTCATTTCGAGAAGGAAAGTAAAGAGTGGTGGGGGTTTTTCCTCTCCTCAAGCAGGTACTCAGTTCGAGAAGGAATATAATAGAGTAGTGGGGGTATTTCCTCTCCTCAAGCAGGTACTCAGTTTTAGAAGGAAGATATAGAGTGGTGGGGTATTACCTCTCCTCAAGCAGGTACTCAGTTCGAGAAGGAAGATAATAGAGTAGTGGGGGTATTTCCTTCCTCAAGCAGGTATTCAGTTCGAGAGGGAAGATAATATAGTGGTGGGGGTATTACCTCTCCTCAAGCAGGTACTCATTTCGAGAAGGAAAGTAATAGAGTGGTGGTGGTTTTTCTCCTCAAGCAGGTACTCAGTTCGAGAAGGAAGATAATAGAGTGGTGGGGTATTACCTCTCCTCAAACCCGGTACTTGCTAGAGAAGGAAGATAATAGGTGGTGGGTATTACCTATCCTCATTCAGGTACTCTGTTCGAGAAGGAAAGTAATAGAGTCGTTGGGAGTATTACCTCTCCTCAAGCAGGTACTCAGTTCGAGAAGGAAGATAATAGAGTGGTGGAGGTATTTCCTTCCTCAAGCAGGTACTCAGTTTTAGAAGGAAGATAATAGAGTATTGGGGGTATTACTTCTCCTCAAGCAGGTACTCAGTTCGAGAAGGAAGATTAATAAAGTGGTGGTTGGTATTACCTCTCCTCAAGCAGGTACTCAGTTTTAGAAGGAAGATAATAGAGTGGTGGGTATTACCTTCCTCAAGCAGGTACTGAGTTCGGAAGGAAGATATAGAGTGGTGGTAATATTACCTCTCCTCAAGCAGTTACTCATTTCGAGAAGGAAAGTAATAGAGTGTGGGGTATTACTTCTCCTCAAGCAGGTACTCAGTTTTAGAAGGAAGATAATAAGAGTGGTGGGTATTACCTCTTCTCAAGCAGGTACTGAGTTCGAGAAGGAAGATAATAGAGTGGTGGGTATTATCTCTCCTCAAGCAGGTATCAGTTTTGAAGGAAGATATAGAGTGGTGGGTATTAACCTCTCCTCAAGCAGGTACTCAGTTTTAAAAGGAAAGAATAGAGTGGTGGGGCTATTTCTCTCTCAAGCATGTACTCAGTTCGAGAAGGAAGATAATAAAATGGTGGGGGTATTTCCTATCCTCAAGAGCTACTCCAGTTCGAGAAGAAAGTAATAGAATAGTGGTGGTATTTCCTCTCCTCAAGAAAGTACTCAGTTCGAAAAGGAAGATAATAGAGTGGTGGGGTATTACCTCTTCCTCAAGCAGGTACTCAGTTCGAGAAGGAAGATAATAAAGTGGTGGTGGTATTACTCTCCTCAAGCAGGTACTGGTTCGAGAGGAAGATAATAGAGTGGTGGGGGTTTTTTACCTCTCCTCAGGCAGGTACTGAGTTCGAGAAGGTAGATAATAGAGGGGTGGGGGTATTTCCTTCCTCAAGCAGGTACTGAGTTTGGAAGGAGATAATAGAGTGGTGGGGGTATTACTCTCCTCAGGCAGGTACTGAGTTCGAGAAGGTAGATAATAGAGAGGTGGGGTATTACCTTTCTCAAGCAGGTACTCAGTTCGAGAAGGAAGATAATATAGTGGTGGGGGTATTAATTTTCCTCAAGCAGGTACTCAGTTCGAAAAGGAAGATAATAGATTGGTGGGGTTATTACCTCTCCTCAAGCAGGTACTCAGTTCGAGAAGGAAGATAATAGAGTGGTGGGGGTATTACCTCTCCTCAAGCAGGTACTCAGTTCGAGAAGGAAGATAATAGCGTGGTGGGGGTATTAATTCTCCTCAAGCAGGTACTCAGTTCGAGAAGGAAGATAATAGATTGGTGGGGGTATTACCTCTTCTCAAGCAGGTAATCGTTCTAGAAGAAAGATAATAAAGTGGTGGGGTATTTTTCCTCTCCTCAAGCAGGTATCAGTTCGAGAAGGAAGATAATAGAGTGGTGGGGTATTACCTCTCCTCAAGCAGGTACTTAGTTCGAGAAAGGAAAGTAATAGAGTGGTGGGGGTATTTCCTCTCCTCAAGCAGGTACTCATTTCGAGAAGGAAAGTATATAGTGGTGGGGGTATTACCTCTCCTCAAGCAGGTACTCATTTCGAGAAGGAAAGTAATAGAGTGGTGGGGTATTTCCTCTCCTCAAGCAGGTACTCAGTTCGAGAAGGAAGTAATAGAGTGGTGGGGTATTACCTTCCTCACAAGGTACTTGTTAGAGAAGGAAAGTAATTAGAGTGGTGGGGTATTTACCTTCTCAGCAGGTACTCAGTTTCGAGAAGGAAATAATAGAGTGGTGGGGTATTACCTTCCTCAAGCAGGTATCAGTTCGAGAAGGAAAAGTAATAGAGTGGTGGGGTATTCTCTCCTCAAGCAGGTACTCATTTGTGAAGGAATGTAATGAGTAGTGGGGGTATTCCTCTCCTAGCAGGTACTCAGTTTCAGAAGGAAGATAATAGAATGGTGGGGATATTACTTCCTCAGCAGGTACTTAGAGAGAGAAGGAAGTAATAGAGTGGTGGGGGTATTTACCTTCTCAAGCAGGTATCATTTCGAGAAGGAAAGTAATAGAGTGGTGGGGGTATTACCTCTTCTTAAGCGGTACTCAGTTTTAGAAGGAAGATTAATAAGTGTTGGGGTGATTTCCTACTCAAGCAGGTTACTAGTTTTAGAAGGAAGATAATAGAGTGGTGGGGTATTTCCTCTCCTCAAGCAGGTACTTAGGAAGAGAAAGAAATAATTAGTGTGGGGGTATTCTCTCCTCAAGCAAGGTACTCAGTTTTTGAAGAAAGATAATAATGTTGGGGGTATTACCTCTCCTCAAGCAGGTTACTCATTTCGAGAGGAAGGAAAGATAATAAAGTGGTGGGGGTATTTCCTATTCCTCAAGCAGGTACTCCGTTCGGAAGGAAATAATAGAGTTGGTGGGGGTATTACCCTCTCAACAGGTACTCGTTCGAGAAGGAAGATAATAGAGTGGTGGGGGTATTACCTTCCTCAAGCAGGTACTTAGAGAAGAGAAGGAAGATAATAAGTGGTTAGGGTATTACTTCACAAGCAGGTACTCATTTTAGAAGGGAAGATAATAGAGTGGTGGGGTATTTCCTCTCCTAAACCAGGTACTCAGTTAGAGAAGGAAAGTAATAGAGTGGTGGTGGTATTACCTCTCCTCAAGCAGGTACTCAGTTCGAGAAGGAAAGTAATAGAGTGGTGGGGGTATTTCCTCTCCTCAAGCAGGTACTCATTTCGAGAAGGAAAGTAATAGAGTGGTGGGGGTATTTCCTCTCCTCAAGCAGGTACTCATTTCGAGAAGGAAAGTAATATAGTGGTGGGGGTATTTCCTCTCCTCAAGCAGGTACTCAGTTCGAGAAGGAAAGTAATAGAGTGGTGGGGGTATTTCCTCTTCTCAAGCATGTACTCAGTTCGAGAAGAAGATAAGAAAGGAAATTTGGTCGTCTTCTATTCTGTCGCAACGGGGGATGATAATACCACCCGCATGAACCTTTTACTATCATGTGCTCAGCACAACACAGCTCACACATCAGTACACAGCACAGCTCACACATCAGTACAAAGGCTGGTACAGACAGGTTCAATTCAAACATCTGGCTGGTGCGAGGTTAAACCTCACTAATGTGGCTGTGATTGAATAAAGGGAGAAAAGGCTATAGGAGGATGAAGAACTGCAGACACCTGCAATCGAACCCTGGACTACTTAATGCTGTTGACGGGAAGGGGATCCCATGGTTCATTCTAAGTTGGTTGTACTTGAGAATGTTCTAATCACCTGGTCAGAGGCCGCGCGGCAGTGATGGTGTGTTCTCGCTAGATAAGACGTTACACTCTCACCTTCACTGGTTCAAAGGCCGCCAATAAATACTATAAAGGTTGATTCACACTGATAGGACTGTGCTCAGGCCGTCCTGGGACTTTGTCGTGTCGCTACCATTCACACTGATAGGACTGTGCTGGGACTGTGCTGTTAGCGCTGTTTTGCTCATTGTCAGCAGTAGACATGGATCAAACAGAGGAAGATGCGATTGTTGCATGTGGTCTTTATCTTATTTCACTTGATAAAAAGAGGAGAAAACGAAGAAAATACTGGGTTCATCATTTGTTTAGAGCAAGAGAAAGAATTCCACAATATAATTGAGCAACTCAGAGATGACCATCAAAAGTTTCACAAATATTAAGAATGAGTATCCCGAACTTTGAAACCTTACAGAAACTTCTTGCATTCAGTTTTTCAGCTATCTCCTTCCAAATATTTTCTTTAGTGAGATTATTATCAAATTTTTTATGCTGCAAATTATACAAGCATTCATATTCTTGAACCAACATTATTAAGTTTTCTTCATCCATAGTTTTGTTTTATTGTACACAGTTGTGTTAACAATGTTGGAATGTTCCGCAGCCACTGTCAGATTGTAGATAAGAACCTTCGTGAAGGCTCGCCGCTTGCCGGAAGAAGCCGAAGAAGGTGAAACGACACTAAGACGACATTAATGCGACATCATCTACATTCACACTGATAGGACTGTGTTGGGACTGTGTTCGTACCGTGCTGGACCGTGACCTTGGGAAATCACTTTTGAAACGATCCAAGACGACACAGTCACAGCACGGCCTGAGCACAGTCCTATGTGAATCAAAAACGGTCTTACAAGGTAACTCATATGGGAATTACCTGTTCGAGATTGTTGGCAGCACGACACAGTCCCAGCACAGTCTGCGCACAGTCCTACCAGTGTGAATCAAACTTAATGAACAATTCTTGGGCCATTGGCACCGCAAGAGAGTAGGTTCATTTCCTCTATCCTCACGACCAATCCGAGTGTGACATCACGCTATGTATGGTCAGGTGCAAAACTGGATCTTTAATACTACTTCAACGTACATTCCTGACGATTTGTAGGATGCGCTGGTAAAATAAAATACTAGTTCGTATTAATTAGCATAATTTTAGTATAGTAAATGGTTGTTTGTATAGTTACTATCCTAGTTCTAACAATTTCATCAGATTTTATTATTTCACTTTCTTCATTAACGAGTTTTTGAGAATATCGAAAGCATAATAAACGTGCTTCTTCCCCAATATACTATAACTTGACGTCTTAGACATCTTGACCACTGATGTGAGTCCCTATCATCGAGAGCGTTGTTACATTAGACTTTATACTTTATACTATACACTAACATTATCAGGTGTATTGCTATATACTAACATTATCAGGTGTATTGCTATATACTAACATTATCAGGTGTATTGCTATACACTAACATTATCAGGTGTATTGCTATATACTAACATTATCAGGTGTATTGCTATACACTAACATTATCAGGTGTATTGCTATATACTAACATTATCAGGTGTATTGCTATACACTAACATTATCAGGTGTATTGTTATATACTAACATTATCAGGTGTATCACCTAGCTAGTTTAAACTTGAAACCTATTTTCTACCACACTATCTTGTTATCATTGTTTTTATTTATCTTATTTATTTTACACATTTTATATTTGTTTAAATAGGTTTGTAGGGCCTTGTTTTTACAGTTTATTAGTAAATAAAAACGTGTTTACCCACAGGACCAAAAAAGAGGCAATAAGATCTAACAGCTATATTCGTATTTTCTACATAATAAAATAACGATGACTCAAAGCCTACAATTGATCACTATGATCAAGGTGTCAGTCTAACCTTCTCAGTACATCCCGTTTCGGGGATATCAGGGCTCAAAACCTATAAATATTTAATGTTCTGGATATCACAAATTTATTTAGCTAGATTTTTAAATCTTAACTATTAGTTATATATTATAATATTAATTATATTTAGCACCGCGTCTTACTACCCGTTCGGGTTATACGCTTTAAGTACTATTTACGCTAATGGATTAGGAATTGGGAAGGTTGAATTAGAGGAAGTGAACCCACATTTGCGTGGAGGAAGAGTGGAAAACCATTTAGGAAAAACCACCCCTAGTTCACCCGACCGAGATTCGAACCTCGATCTCCCCGTCCTCAGCAGTCGAGCTCAACACGACAACTACGCCACCGAGGTGGGTGCTATATTATAGCCATTGATTTTAATTGATCTTTAATTTATCTTTTCCATGCTTGTTACTTCCCGCATAACTACATTAATGGTCAGGGATAATCAGAACCACGTGGAGGGTCTTACAAAAAAAAATAAAACTTTATTACAATTGAGCCGTGAGCTTGTCAATCGGTAAAACTCGTCAGAACGAGTCTGACGTCATTGTCTACTTAACCATTAGTTTGGGCTAGTTCTTTTTAATGATTAAAAACCTTATATCTCGACTGTGTTTGTTTTCAAACCGGTCATGTCAGCAAGTGTGTGGCGATCTTAACGAGATTGTAAATGACAGCCTCTTAATATTTTGAAATAGGTTTAAGCAAGTATTTAAACTATTTAGTCAAACTAAGACCGTAATATACTTTTGTTGCTGACTGTACATGACATATCTCGCTGACGGTTTGGTTTGAATATTATTATTCCTTGACCTGATCTTACGGGCGCATATTTGTAGTACGGAATGTTGATTAGGCCTTCCTCCACGTAACTAGGTCAACAGAACACTTCACTCACATCTTGTGGAGAAATGAGCTCTCGTATACAAGCAGGGGCTAACGCATAGTATCACTACTACAAAAAAATAGCCCTAGTTAGATAACAGAGATAGGGGATGCTTTGTTGACACTAGCATGGGTTCGCTTACGTCATCATAGGTTAAAGTTGACCGATAGTGCTCGGGACCACACTATCGGTCAATTATTCACTACCCGTTCTAGCATACCGCCCAAAAGGTTAGTTTGCAGTATTCAGTATGCAGTAATCATTTAGACAAGATTTTCCCTATTAACCTCCTAATATTCTCAGGATGGACAGATCATCTCCAAAACTAGTTTTGCAAATCAAAAGAATAATTACAGTATTACTTTCTATTTGATACCGGCAAATATTACAATTACACAGATAACTGTTTGGAGAACTGACTTCTGTCATCAAATGGCAGCTAGTGCCAGAGTAGCAAATTAAATAATCATATAAATTACATGTATAATCATATTAACAATTTAAATTCACGTCCAAGAAACTTTGCATAGTACTCAGGAATAACGTAGATGTGCATCTTCAGTGTATTTTTATTTTATATTATTAAGAGAAAATATTGTGATCGTTAACCCTGTTTTGTAAGTTTTTCTGTTTTATGTGCCCTCAAGTCCACAAAAAGTGGATTTCACCATTATACCTGTCCCTAAATCTGTTTGTTCCCATGTCTGTCTGTCCCCATGTCTGTCTGTTCCCATGTCTGTCTGTTCCCATGTCTGTCTGTTCCCGTGTCTGTCTGTCACCATGTCTGTATGTTCACATGTCTGTCTGTTCACATGTCTGTCTGTTCCCATGTCTGTCTGTTCCCGTGTCTGTCTGTCACCATGTCTGTCTGTCCCCATGTCTGTCTGTTCCCATGTCTGTCTGTTCCCGTGTCTGTCTGTCACCATGTCTGTCTGTTCACATGTCTGTCTGTTCCCATGTCTGTTTGTTCCCATGTCTGTCTGTCCCCATGTCTGTCTGTTCCCATGTCTGTCTGTTCCCATGTCTGTCTGTCACCATGTCTGTCTGTCACCATGTCTGTCTGTCCCCATGTCTGTCTGTCACCATGTCTGTCTGTTCCCATGTCTGTCTGTTTCCATGTCTGTCTGTCACCATGTCTGTCTGTCACCATGTCTGTCTGTCACCATGTCTGTCTGTCACCATGTCTGTCTGTTCCCATGTCTGTCTGTCACCATGTCTGTCTGTCACCATGTCTGTCTGTTCCCATGTCTGTCTGTCACCATGTCTGTCTGTCCCCATGTCTGTCTGTTCCCATGTCTGTCTGTTCTCATGTCTGTCTGTTCCCATGTCTGTCTGTTCCCGTGTCTGTCTGTTCCCGTGTCTGTCTGTTCCCATGTCTGTCTGTCACCATGTCTGTCTGTTCCCGTGTCTGTCTGTCACCATGTCTGTCTGTTCCCATGTCTGTCTGTCACCATGTCTGTCTGTCCCATGTCTGTCTGTTCCCATGTCTGTCTGTTCCCATGTCTGTCTGTCACCATGTCTGTCTGTCACCATGTCTGTCTGTCACCATGTCTGTCTGTCACCATGTCTGTCTGTTCCCGTGTCTGTCTGTCACCATGTCTGTCTGTCACCATGTCTGTCTGTTCCCATGTCTGTCTGTTCCCGTGTCTGTCTGTCACCATGTCTGTCTGTCACCATGTCTGTCTGTTCCCATGTCTGTCTGTCACCATGTCTGTCTGTCACCATGTCTGTCTGTTCCCATGTCTGTCTGTCACCATGTCTGTCTGTCCCATGTCTGTCTGTTCCCATGTCTGTCTGTTCCCATGTCTGTCTGTTTCCCGTTGTCTGTCTGTCACCATGTCTGTATGTTCACATGTCTGTCTGTTCACATGTCTGTCTGTTCCCATGTCTGTCTGTTCCCGTGTCTGTCTGTCACCATGTCTGTCTGTCCCCATGTCTGTCTGTTCCCATGTCTGTCTGTTCCCGTGTCTGTCTGTCACCATGTCTGTCTGTCACAATATCTGTCTGTTTCCATGTCTGTCTGTTCACATGTCTGTCTGTTCCCATGTCTGTCTGTCACCATGTCTGTCTGTTCCCATGTCTGTCTGTCACCATGTCTGTCTGTCACCATGTCTGTCTGTCACAATATCTGTCTGTTTCCATGTCTGTCTGTTCACATATCTGTCTGTTCCCATGTCTGTCTGTCACCATGTCTGTCTGTCACCATGTCTGTCTGTTCCCATGTCTGTCTGTTCCCATGTCTGTCTGTTCCCGTGTCTGTCTGTCACCATGTCTGTCTGTTCCCATGTCTGTCTGTTCCCATGTCTGTCTGTCACCATGTCTGTCTGTCTATCGGGTGGACAATGTGTGGTTAGGTAAACCTAACAATGTGCTCACAGAGCATGTTTGTAACTCCTATATACATTTCTAGGCTTACACCAATGACTGTGTGACCAGTACGATAGTTATCTCTAAAATCAACCTTGGACCAGGCCTGAGTACTCAGTGAAAATAGCAGTGAATTCTCCTTCACGGGTATTCTTTTACTAATGTGTAGATATTTATATGTTCTAGTTGTAGTAAACACCCGTTTGTAATGAGAATAATTACTTTATTTCGATACAAACATATGTCAGTATGTGTTAGAAATGTTGGGAATATGGAACCATTAACTTCACTTTTAGTGAACCTACGATTGAAACTTCTTTAAATATCATTATAATATTTTTTATCTTTGAAAAATAAAAACAATCTGGCCTATCCTGCATCTCATGTCTCCACCAATCGCGTGTATCCAGCACCTGAGACGTCAAGCCACATCCAGTTCTAGCGCCCCCTAATTGAACAGAAAGACAAACCTATATTTATATTATTAAATAGCTTCAGCATCAGAGCTTAGAATCAAACCTGGGTGTTTAAGATTTAGGGCCGATGTATCAATCCACCTGAATGAGTATTAAGAACCTTATTCTCCAATTCCAAATGTAACTGTGTAATGTGTTCATACGCGAAGTAATGTAATGGGTAGCTGTCAGAGGGTGTGTTTGTTATACACTATATTGTCGATGATGGAAGGCTTGTATTTCAACTTAATGGCAACATTTTGTTTTAATATCTTTTGACATTTCACAACATTTTATCCTAAAATAGTTCCTCACTCAGCCAAATAGTTCTCGGGCGTTGATAAGCATGTTATTACTAATGATGGTCTGACTTAAGGATGGCTGATTATAATCTATTAAGTGATCGATTATTTTGTTGTGACTAATCGATTATGTTTACCGAAGCAAGGCCGTCAAAGTTCACATAATAAATATGAAAGTGTAGAAATAACCTTGACATGGTGGTCTTGGGGTAAAGGACCCGGTTCAAATCCATCTGAGATCAAATAATTTTTACGGGTGATAAAATCCACAGCACAACTTCCTCCGGAGGGGAAGTATAGACGTCGGTTCCATGTTGATTGTGTCGTGTGAAATAGCCGTGGGAGTTGTGAAAATACCTTTCCCGGTGAAATTGGTGGGCCCTTATGGTGGGGTGGGTTCAGAGCCCACACAAAGCAGTTTTCTTCTGTAAATATTGTCCAAATGTAACTATTGTATATTATTATTCTGGCATCAATAAGATATATATAAAATGTACCGATTGAAAACATATTATTTGACAAGTTATTTTAATAATGTCATGTAGCAGCCATTGATTGCTTCATATGAGAGATATGTATGCCAGTTTAGATCGAGTGTGGTGACTCAAGTTGCAACAGTGTGAGATGAGACAGGTCATTGACAGGAGAGGAGCTGACCAATACAAATATTCATGACACGACCAACAGAGAATGCGTGCGTGGCCCGTGCTACGACGTCTCAACGACGTGATTTGCTTTGATTAGCGACGCGGAAGTGACAATACTTCTGTTAGTGTCGGGACTGAGATCTGACACAACCATCCAGTGACAGCTTCCATGCTCTATTATGTTATGTGTCAACCTATATTACAATATGAAATTAATCTGCCGTCCTCTGCGAGGTGTTGTCATGTAATGCGTGTTGCCCGATAGCTCCTGAGAGCCTGTTAGGATTCATTATCCCAATCCTACCTCCCCTTCTCTCCTCTAGCCTCAAACCACACACCACCAGTCCTAGAACCGATAGCGGCATTCTCTTTACGCATGATCATGATCATGATGATGATGATTGTGATATTTTTATTTTCTCTCTCTCACCTCTTCACGTTGAACATCCCACCACACTAGGAGCCCATACACGTAGAATACCCCAAACCTACCCCCATACTTTTTAAGCACATGATGTGAAGGTTTTTTTAAATTATATTTCAGGTTGATTCTGGTGCACTCCATCTATACAATACACTGAGTATCGTAACCTACTGCTCGAAGACCTCCCGACACTACAACCAAACCCCTGACTGAAAACTCCTACCCAGCATCCTGCCACTCAACCAATGACATCTTCTCATCACCCTGTTCTCCTAGCAGCCATCCCCATGATTAACCTCAGTCCCCCCTCCCCCCACCTTTCCCCACCTTAACATTCATCCACCAGACTTCAACATTAATCAACATACCTCAACAATCTTCAACATGACGGGTATAATCTTTATAAACGTTTGTGTTGTTGAGCCTCCGCCTTAAGTATAGTCGCCTCGAAATCTACGGCCAGTCCGTACGTTTGCATTAGTAGACAGTAGATCATGTCACTACAAATTAAATATCAGCATTTAGACTGTAGATCATGTCACTACAAATTAAATATCAGCATTTAGACGGTAGATCATGTCACTACAAATTAAATATCAGCATTTAGACGGTAGATCATGTCACTACAAATTAAATATCAGCATTTAGACTGTAGATAATGTCACTACAAATTAAATATCAGCATTTAGACAGTAGATCATGTCACTACAAATTAAATATCAGCATTTAGACAGTAGATCATGTCACTACAAATTAAATATCAGCATTTAGACGGTAGATCATGTCACTACAAATTAAATATCAGCATTTAGACTTTAGATAATGTCACTACAAATTAAATATCAGCATTTAGACAGTAGATAATGTCACTACAAATTAAATATCAGCATTTAGACTGTAGATCATGTCACTACAAATTAAATATCAGCATTTAGACAGTAGATCATGTCACTACAAATTAAATATCAGCATTTAGACGGTAGATCATGTCACTACAAATTAAATATCAGCATTTAGACGGTAGATCATGTCACTACAAATTAAATATCAGCATTTAGACGGTAGATCATGTCACTACAAATTAAATATCAGCATTTAGACTGTAGATAATGTCACTACAAATTAAATATCAGCATTTAGACAGTAGATCATGTCACTACAAATTAAATATCAGCATTTAGACAGTAGATCATGTCACTACAAATTAAATATCAGCATTTAGACGGTAGATCATGTCACTACAAATTAAATATCAGCATTTAGACTTTAGATAATGTCACTACAAATTAAATATCAGCATTTAGACAGTAGATAATGTCACTACAAATTAAATATCAGCATTTAGACTGTAGATCATGTCACTACAAATTAAATATCAGCATTTAGACAGTAGATAATGTCACTACAAATTAAATATCAGCATTTAGACTGTAGATCATGTCACTACAAATTAAATATCAGCATTTAGACAGTAGATCATGTCACTACAAATTAAATATCAGCATTTAGACGGTAGATCATGTCACTACAAATTAAATATCAGCATTTAGACGGTAGATCATGTCACTACAAATTAAATATCAGCATTTAGACAGTAGATAATGTCACTACAAATTAAATATCAGCATTTAGACTGTAGATCATGTCACTACAAATTAAATATCAGCATTTAGACGGTAGATCATGTCACTACAAATTAAATATCAGCATTTAGACTGTAGATCATGTCACTACAAATTAAATATCAGCATTTAGACAGTAGATCATGTCACTACAAATTAAATATCAGCATTTAGACGGTATATCATGTCACTACAAATTAAATATCAGCATTTAGACTGTAGATCATGTCACTACAAATTAAATATCAGCATTTAGACGGTAGATCATGTCACTACAAATTAAATATCAGCATTTAGACTGTAGATAATGTCACTACAAATTAAATATCAGCATTTAGACAGTAGATAATGTCACTACAAATTAAATATAAGCATTTAGACTGTAGATCATGTCACTACAAATTAAATATCAGCATTTAGACGGTAGATCATGTCACTACAAATTAAATATCAGCATTTAGACTGTAGATCATGTCACTACAAATTAAATATCAGCATTTAGACAGTAGATCATGTCACTACAAATTAAATATCAGCATTTAGACTGTAGATCATGTCACTACAAATTAAATATCAGCATTTAGACGGTAGATCATGTCACTACAAATTAAATATCAGCATTTAGACTGTAGATCATGTCACTACAAATTAAATATCAGCATTTAGACAGTAGATCATGTCACTACAAATTAAATATCAGCATTTAGACGGTAGATCATGTCACTACAAATTAAATATCAGCATTTAGACGGTAGATCATGAAACTATAAATTAAATATCAGCATTTAGACTGTAGATAATGTCACTACAAATTAAATATCAGCATTTAGACAGTAGATAATGTCACTACAAATTAAATATCAGCATTTAGACTGTAGATCATGTCACTACAAATTAAATATCAGCATTTAGACAGTAGATCATGTCACTACAAATTAAATATCAGCATTTAGACGGTAGATCATGTCACTACAAATTAAATATCAGCATTTAGACGGTAGATCATGTCACTACAAATTAAATATCAGCATTTATACAGTAGATCATGTCACTACAAATTAAATATCAGCATTTAGACAGTAGATCAGGTCACTACAAATTAAATATCAGCATTTAGACAGTATATCATGTCACTACAAATTAAATATCAGCATTTAGACTGTAGATCATGTCACTACAAATTAAATATCAGCATTTAGACAGTAGATCATGTCGCTACAAATTAAATATCAGCATTTAGACAGTAATAAAATAGTCGATAATCTTTCGCCTTTATTTCTGCTGAGAGAACTTGTCGATGACGCCAGACAACCATTTTATCCAATATGTGACCTTCAATTAAAACGATTGTCGGTGAATTAAGGCGATCCTCGGTCATGTTGGTACGCAGATATAGCAAATCACAGCAATCACACACACGATGAAGCCATACAATTATTTTAACTGACAGAAAATATTATGTAGGTGTTTTGTTTCGTCATTGAAAATTGCCGCCATAGGCACGTGCCTATTAGTCCTATGAGTGAATCCGACCTGGACACAGACCATTGCTAAGGTGAGGAGGAAACTTCTTTTTCAGTGTATATTTAGAAAGAAATTGATCTAGTAGCTTCTATTCTTCTTTAGATTGCACCATGTTCTAGAAGGGAGGAAGAGAGATAAAGGATTGTTTCGAAGTGGTCATATTTCACAAGTATTTGCAATAAGGGTGTGGGGACGTTTTAAACAATGGAAAATATAAAATGACGTCATAGATTCGTCGTCAACAACAACAAAATAAATAAATAATTGATCATCCAAGTGTGTGAGGAGATTTACTAACACATCTGGATACATTTAGTTTCATGTTCTGAAACTATTCATTAATTTGGAATATGTTAAGGATGGGATCTTTTAATTAAATGTATTATTAAAATAGACCCAAAGGTCAGTGAGTGTAGTCAATTAACAAAACGAACACACGAACAAATTACAAAAAATACAAAATGTTAAGAAAAAATCCAAACAAACCCGATTCAATCCGAAATAAAACAAGATATTAATTAACTCAATGTCTACAATAAAAAAGGTAAATAAGGGTGGTTTTAAACACATTCCACCAACATTAGTTGAGCCTGGAGGTAGTAAAATATTATTTAAATTTCAGATAGCTTAAATAGAATTAACTGTTTATTTTAAGTAAAATTTAAATCTTAACTAAGAGATTATTCAATTTACCAATTTAATAATTTTATTGTAATTATCTAAATATTTAATGTAACACAAAGATAGTTTAAAGTAGATGTTATATTTAAAAACATATCAATTAATTATAAAACGATATGACATAAGGCCTAATGTATTGGTAAATGCGACAATTGGTTATGTCTTGTAAAAATACAAAAGACAAATTGAGTGATGTGGAAATAATAATTCCTTTCAGAGTAAGTGCGTATTTGTCAAGGACTCACAAACAAATAAATAATACATTTGTTCATAGTTCCCTACATCACCAATTAAAGAAATAAACAAACATCTTTTGTTGGAAGTGACAAGGGTAGCTCAAAGACATTTCCTAACAAAGAAACCATGGAAATTAGTTTAAAAGGGTTTCAGGTAGGAATCGAACACGGTATTATAAACACAAAATATTTTAACACTAAAAATTTAATACTAATAGTGTTTATAATATTTGCAATTAAATATATAAAAAAACGAATTAAAGTTAGTTGAAATCCTAGTAAATTAAAGTAAATAATACATTTTTATAAAATTACTAGTGGACCCGACAGACGTTGTCCTGCCCGAACGTTGGCTTTTCGTTTGGGTGGCATAATTGATTTCGATAATAAAACAAACACTATGTGATCATCACAATTACAAATTCACAATGAACTCCAATTAGTGAGTTACACAAATATTAAAAATTCAGGGTTTGTCAAGACAACATACAAAATAAAAAATCTTTTCTTTCCTCAAAATCAACTATATTGAGACAATAGTACATTACAAATACTTTGTTTCACAGTAATGGACATGCTTTCCCATTCAGTCTGTCTGTTTCTGAAACTAATAAATTTTACTTAGAATAGGAACTGCTAGACACTTATACATACATGGTATCCATTATTAAAATTAATAATATATGGAATAGTGATCTCAACAATTTTTGGAATTTCGCCCATTACTCCACAAATATCAGCTGTATCGAAAAAAATTGCGAAGCTTGCTTACAAATTTGTATGCCAGGTACAGCTAATTTTATTTTATTGACGTACATTCAAATATGACAAATATAAAAATTACTCTTTAATTGTTTCTATTTTCATAGTGCAAAACATATACTGTTTTGGGCCTAGAACCTTTACGGGCTTAAGCAGAACAACTTACCTATATACGTACTATCTAAATAGTATATACTTGTTGTACGATGTACATACTATTTCGATGATACGTACAGTCAGCTGCATAGAAACCTCACCCCCTCTTATACCTAAGGTTGTGATGTTATAAAAACGGTCTGACAAAATCAATAAAGTTAGTTTTGTTTTTATCTTAATGCGAGTTGATGAACAATGTTTTTAGTATAATCCCCGAGGTGTATAAATGAACAGATTGATGTGTAATCTAGTTAATCAACGATATTAATTTTTGTTTGAAGACACGTGCAGTGATATCATGGCGATGCATTGCTGTTTGACCTGGCAATAACAAAATTTTAATTTCATTTCAGTTAGGATTGCACGTAAATGTAATGAACAAATCTGGTCGGCCGCACGTGCGCACGAAAGTTGAATGTTTTCTTGCATATGACGTGGCTACCAATATATGATGATGAAAGAATATATGCGGTAACGATGTCATTGCTATTAGTGGTTCCATCAACGTTACCGACGTTACCGACAATAGGATCACGCAAATGAATGTACTCCTCAGAACGCAGCTTCGCTTGATTATACTTGATGTACCGTAATCGCTCGCTTTCTATTTTCGGATACATATTAACGATGTATTGATGAAACAGCTGGAGGCATCAGAGAATGTTGTTGTCTTCATTGGCACGAATCATCGACCGATATGCGTAGAAGTTCATCGCGCTCACTTTCTTGTTGGTTTCTGCACCAGCAAAGTAAAAATATAAATAAGACAAAAAGAAAGTAATCTTACAGAAAAAGAAAAAGTAAATAATATGTAGATTGTACCTGTCACTGGATTTATTTGTTTGGTGTTAAAATAATATCCATCTTCTCCTTCCAGATATTGCAAAGCGTCGTAAGAACGATGACTGTCTTGAATTGTGTGAACCGTGTTATCTCTGTGTTAGATCCGTATATCTCGACGTTCATATGCGTCGCTAACCATAACAACTTCAACTTCATTAACGGTGTGTGAATTGTATCGGCCCGCATGCTCTCCAAATGATACTTTGTCTGCTTTATTGACGATCATGTATTTGTCGTTTTGCAGTCTGTTTGAAACGGTATAAAACAACTGGACCAACTGGTTGTGATTTCGCAAAATCGGTCCCAGTCGCCACAATTTCTCGCTCCTCCATCTGCTCGATGTGGTTGTACTGGCAGCGTGCGTTTATTTGTTGCTCCTCATCGCCCATGAAGTCGATTTGCAAGAATTTTGGATCGGCATCAGGCATTGAGATTAAAGAACCTATTTGATTATATACTTGTCCCTGAATCTTAAACGTTGATTCAAAATTGCGACGATCCTCATTCTGAACGATTTTTGTTGCTCCAAATGATGTCATTTGGAAGCAAGAATTGAATTTGTGAATTTTACGCAAAAACCATTTTGATTGAGGTGTGGCTCCAGCCAATTATGTTTTCAATGTTTCTGGCGGCGAATTCAATGGTGGAAGTACAACTTTTCCAAACGCGCAGCAGAAACCGGCCGATTTACCTTTGTATTTGAATGCATGGCAGATTGTCATTCTTTGTCCATAGCGCCACTGACAATTTGTGAATGTGACGAATAGTCGATGTCCGACTCATATTCAAACGCAAGATGGAGAAGTGATGCGCGTGTTAATGCGCGATGTACTTGCAGGCGCTGTCGTTCATGTGCTGTGTGCGTCAGTGGCTCGTTGACGCGCCTGTCTTTGTCTCAATGCATTAGCTCGAAGGCATTCGTTGCGTTGCTGTTGACTTTCATTTGCACGTGTGTTTGCAACCTGGACTCTTAAATTTGCATTGTCTGTCAATTGATTTAACCGACAGGTGTGGACTATTTGTGAATTCTGTGTACGTCGACCAATATTTACTTCTCTTCCACGAAGACGTGGCATTGTTCTTTAATAAACACACAGCACCTAAATATAAGCAACTTATATTTGAATTTTATGGATTACATGTTTTTTTCGATGAAACGTTTAACACTCCATAAATTTTATAAAATCATCGACACAAATAAGCACTTAAAATAAAAATTTGCAGGTTAGATTGATTGTCATTGAATACGCATGTATATATTAATTTAAATTTATGGAAGATCATGTAAGATATTCGCTTCAACACGGCACCTTACACATTTTCCCAATGCACTGTATGTATTTGAGTACACTTGATGAAAAATACACTCAATATTTACGCGATTGTGATACATGAATTATCGAAACACATCGTACAGAAATTGAAATGTCAAAACAACGCCAAGCCACGACGCAAGAAACTTGCGCATGTATTGATGCGTACGTCAAATACCACAGAATTCGAAATCAATGCCACCTATGTTACACAAACATAACTATGAATTATTGTCAGAAGTTCAATTATGCGTACGTCAAATACCACAGAATTCGAAATCAATGCCACCTATTGGTACCCAAATATAACTATGAATTATTCTCAGAAGTTCAATTATTCACTATTCAGAAGGTTTTAACGTTCAATTTTTCATATTATATTCATTATTATAAATATTGCGGGAGAGGAGGGGGAAGTGAAATTGTGAGGTTACATGTTCTGATATGCAAAAAATTTTTTAAAAAAATCCCCTCAAATAAATTCCCTAAAAAATAAAAATAAATCCTAGAACCCGATTGTAGCGCCACCTACCGGGTTCAATTGTGAATCAAAACCATCCATGGACCCACACAAATACACACAAAAAATTTCATCAAAATCGGCCCAGCCGTTTAGGAGGAGTTCAGTGACATACACACGTACAGAAGAATTATATATATTAAGATAGTTTGAAATTTAAACGCTTGGGTATTTAAAAGTGAACTATGTCCAATATTGTATGTAAATTATTATATAAAGGAATTTAACCTAGTATAGGTAAGAACTAAAAGGTAAAAAAAATATAGGGGAAGTTTAACCTTGAAAGTTCATCTGATGAACTTGACCTTGATCTCAAAGGCTGACTAACCACCAGAAAAAGAAACCATAAAGAGATTTAGATTTTAATTAAGAGCAGATGGTTAATTTAATAAAAGTATATAAAGGTATAACATATTTTATAAAAAATTAAATTATGAAAATTTTAGGACAAATGTACATGGATTATTTTAATTAAATCCAAAAAAATTAACTACCAAAGGTTTGTTTTGAAATAATACACCTAAGTGGTGTTACTAGACTAGATAGAAAGGCAAAAATAATATATTTGAATAATTTAAATCTCAGAATATGAGAAAAATGTAATAAACAAATAAAAGACTACTTAGGAAAAAAAAAGGTAACCCTAACTAACATGATGGTAATCTAAGGTTTTAAGAGTCTATAAAAGATGTTCTAGGAGAATTTAGGAATTTGAACATTTTCGATTGTAAATCTGATATAGAGGTTAATAAGCGTATGTTCAATCTTCAATAATAAAGTTAGGTCAGACCTAAGATACAGATTAGCAAAATTGTATAAAGGACTTTGAAGAGCTAAAATATAGGCTAAAGCCTAAACTATTAGATAAAGGTGTATTTGCAAAGCAGTACAAAAAAAAAAAAAGAACTATTCGCAAAAAACTGTGAAAAAGAACATACGTAGACCCACTTAAATTTCAGTAGGAATTTAATAATATAATGTATAAAATTTTCAGAATTTACAGAACACTAATACTAAAATTGTGAAAATTCGTAAAATTGGATTGGTTAACATAATAATAATAATAATAATAATAATAAATAATAATAATAAATATATATTTTAACTCAATAAGCTCATCTAAGGTAATAAATTAGATATAAGAGGAGTTAAAAATAACTAAAAATAATTAAATGATAAATATATTATAGGAAAAAGGCGAGTAACTCCTTGAATTGAACAACCCGGATATGTTAAAAGTTAGATAATAAAAGCTAATACCAAAGTGTATAAAAAGTATATTTAGTCGACCCAGCTACGCGTCACATTAAAGAGACTTAACAATATTGTTGAACTAAAATCCTACAATATAAAATCGGTTGATCAATGATAAATAAATTGTAACAGCTATATAGCAATCTGTAATTGTATCTATGAAAACAATAAATTGTAATGGGCATTTATTGTGAGTAGTAAAAAATTTAGTTTTTTTAAATAAACAAATAATGTTCAAAAAAATGTATGTCACCTGTTATAATAAAATTAGGTAATGATTGATAAAATAACTAAAATCTGAGAAATCAAAGTACACAATGAAGGCTCAGTGAGCTGATTTTATACCATTATTAAATTTCTTTATTGAATTAGATACTTTATCAAATCTTATAATAACATTTTATCTTAAATTTAAACTTAATTTTAAAATGTTTTAAATTAATTTAAGACAGTTTTAATTAAACTTAGTGAATCATCAGTAATTAACAATATCTTGATTTAGTTAATATAGAATTTATAAAACGTAACTATTATTTTAAAAACCTTCTGAGCCAATATCAAACCTTCAAATTTTATTTTCTTAATCAATACATAAAGAGAATATAAATAAATTATAAAAATTATTCAACATGAGAAAAAATTTATAAATATCATCATGTGCAACAAGAATACAAAGTTGTGTAATTTATAAATTAATATATATGTATTAACAACTTATAAATACAACTTTAAAGGAATAATACATTTATATCAAGTAAATTTTGTTCATTGACTAAATTAAATATATAAACATTTATCTAGATTTTATAATTCTATTTTGAGAAATTAAGATCTCAAGAAAAACACTAATTAAATATCAAGTAATTGTAATATCTTATTTAATTTCTTCTTTAAATGATTTATAAAAAAATGTTCATGCATTTTGTACAAAACTGTATTATATAATTGTATTGGTAGCATTTTGACACGACTGCTTAATCGATTTATTTTTGTTTCTTCTCGAATATCGCAACATGTTCATTGAGCCCAGAAACAAGGAGAATTAGCTGTAAAGAAAAACATTTTCATTTCACAATAATTTAAATTAAAAGTTCCCATCCTTATCATATTCCAAATTAATGAATAGTTTCAGAACATGAAACTAAATGTATCCAGATTGTTAGTAAATCTCCTCACACACTTGGATGATCAATTATTTATTTATTTTGTTGTTGTTTACGTCGAATCTATGACGTCAGTTTATATTTTCCATAGTTTAAAACGTCCCCACACCCTTATTGCAAATACTTGTGAAATATGACCACTTCGAAACAATCTTTTATCTCTCTCCCTCACTCCTAACACAAATGTAGCGTGGTGTATCAAAATAAATAAATAAAGAAAGACAGATGAGCCTCTAGTTGAAAAGATATACTCAACAAGAAGGCTCCTTTCTTCAGTCGTTGCTTTACTACTACCTAGCACGCCCTCTCATTCCAGTTTGACATTTGACCCCGATTTGGAGAGAGTGTGTATTGTGATGATTACGTAAGGTTTTTGTCGTTCTCTGATTAGTTTTTTCCCTCCCCTCACCCTGACTCTCTTTTAGTGGTTTATTCTTATCCAAACTTGTTTTTTTTATGTTTGGTTAGGATTCGGACGGTCGTTGGAGTTTTTATTGGTGTTGAGGAGTTTATTGTCGTAGGATTGGGACGGGCGTTGTAGTTTATTTTTTATTTATTGGCGTGCATTCCACAGCGTTGGGCGCACTCTCGAGCAAATCGTTAGATAGACTGGTCGTTTGTCAGCTCTCAACGCGTTTATCAACGTTCAGAGAAGATCGTTTAGCGGCTGTCTTACACCCGCTGGGAAAACCCAATCACTACACTTAACTAAACTTGGGACGGACGTTTCGGTGGTAGTTCCTGTGGTTGAAACCTAACGGTGCCAACGAAGCCACAGTAGGCCGTAAGCGTGACCGGCTGCCAAGCAATACCTCGCAGTCGGAGTCCATCTTCCAAAACACTACACAACAATCAATATCACCCACACTGCACAGAGGAGGGTATCTTTAGCCTTTCCACACATGGCCACTAGCCTGCCCTTTTCAGGGCTGAGCGAAATGCCACCCCCGACCACTCTATACCAGAAACAAATGATACGGACATAGCATATTCTTCGACAAACGTCTCTGACATGGAAGACGACACTGGCGGACAGGGGACATTTACGATGGGTGACAAACTAGGAAGAATAAGGAAATTCAGACCCAACAAGTAACCCCAAACAAAAAAGACCATAAAAGCAGTGACGAACAAGTTCGACGCCCTGAAAAGGGCCGACAACATTACCCCCACAACATACAAACAGAACACAGACGACCAGCCGCAAGCAACACCCAAGATACGATACTCCCCAATAGTAACGCTAGGTACTCAGAATTACAGTCACATCACCAAGGTAACAAAAGAGATAGGAGAGGACATTAAGATTACGTACATCACAAACGGACTAAAAATCCACACCACAAACAAGCAGGACTATGACCTAATCCAACACTCTATTTTCCGTCCCATTCATGCATTCAGTATTGAAAGTGGATAATGACTCCAGTACAAACCTGTCTCTTCCTAATCGACGATTAGCCCATCGAATTTACCGTTACCAATCAAGGTATGTTCTATATAGATCTTTCACAGATTATGGTCTATCTCAGGGCGACCATCATGAAAGCTGACGGTGGTACTTTCACAGAGGTGGATTAAATCGATCCCGTAAACAACAGGTTGCATTTACTATTCACACAGGTGGATGTGCTTTTAAACAAAATCTAGCCTCACCTTTCAGCAACACGTATGCTCATAGATCGTACATTGAGACGCTGCTCAATTACAACAATGACGCCAAAAGAAAACATTGTACTAGTGGTTTGTGGTTCGCAGACAGCTCCTGAAAATTTGAGTAGGCTAACGTCGGCAACAATGCATTTGAGGCCCATCACAGTCTCACAGCAAAAAGTAAGATGTTGGATCTATTGCGTCATATACACGTTGACATGTTTAACCAATACCTTTATTTCCGGCACCAAACTCAGTGTTAAGTTGGTCCGTTCCAGAGACAGTTTAGTCTTATAACCATCCCTGAACTCCCTCACTTTAAAATTCCCATTACTGAAGCCAGCCTTCTAGTGAAACGTGTCAAAATAGCACCTTCTATACTGTTGACAAATTCAAAGGCATTAAAGGTCAGTCCTGCAAAGTATCCCATCACCCGCGTGGAAATAAAAACAACCACTATTCCTACGGGTGTGCAAGGGAAATCAGTGGATAACGTATTCCCTGGACAGTTACCCAAACGATGCATTGTGGGATTTGTAACAAAGTCTGGGTTCAACGGAGACACCACCAAGAACTCGTTCAACTTCCAAACATATTGCATGAACCATTCTCACTGTACGTGGACAGGGAACAAGTGCAGTCGAAACAGCTACACACCGAATTTTCAAAAGGCAAATATGTCATGTCCTACCACACATTGTTTTATGGAACGGGTATCCATTTCATGAACGAAGGTAGTGACATAACAGGGAAGTCTTCCCTAAGGGATCTCATCTCATGGCTTACGATCTCACACCTAATCTGTCCACCCACATGACATTGAATTGGAATTTGACGAGGCATGGCTCTCTGAGCATCGAAGTGAGCTTACCAGAAGTCTAACCGAAACCATCAACTGTATCGTGTACTGGGATTTTGCCATAATCATCACCATCGACAAGGACAGAAACCTAGTGACCGATTATGGGAGTAAATATAAACGGTTGCCCCCCCCCCCCCCCTTACACTCATCATTAATTCATGGCCTCATTGTGGATTTCCAGAGTTTCATTGACGACAGAAAATAGTTTATAGTCAAGGAACTGATGTTTTATCTGTATCTGGTACATTAATTCAACATTGGGTGTTAAAGACCCCATACGCTATCGAGGAACATTCAGCCGCCACTAAAAAGCAAGTCGACTATATCATCAACAAACTGCATGGTATTTTCTGGGATAACGGTGATGTGGATTACAGCCTGCTCAAATATGTCATCTTCCGTGCCACAACGCATGCAGAAACCATCTACGTCAATGGTGCAGAAGATAAAAAAAATTCAAATACATGCCTATGCCCGTCGTAGATCTGTACGATAGAGGCGTCCCGACGGCGTGCCTGCCTATATATGTTTACGATCGTCAGACACGTTCTGGCCGAGTGTTTCACGGGTACATTGATACCTTTTTGAAAATTAAACATGAAACCAGCGGATGACTATAGTGGTGTAGCTCACAAGATGTAAAGTTATCTTATAATCAAAATTATGACTAAAGGGAAGGGGTAAAACTTGATTTCGGCTCAGGTTGTAAAAACTTTGGTCTTCGCACTCTGGCTAAAATCTTTTTTAATTCGCTATGGGAAAAGTTTGGGCAAAGACCCGATTTACCACATGTAGCCGTTGTAAACGAATATCAGGGAATCCACAAGTACCTGATGGATCTGTACATCACCGTGGACAGCGTCATTAATGTAAATGATGAGGTTTTTCTCAATCACAAGGATGCTCATTGCACGTTCCGCTCTAACTCTAGCTCGTGTGTGGCGATGGAATGCTACACGACTGCTATATCTAGATTGCACTTATACAGCATCCTTGAATAATTGGGGGACCACGTTTTATATCACGATACAGATAGCATTCTATTCACGGAACGCCACGGCAATTGGTGTCCACTGACCGGAAACTTTTTAGGTGCCATCACTGACAAACTTCAAGATTACGCCTTTAGGTCCTTAGCGCCTTTGTATCTGGCGGCCCCAAAAATTACGAGTAACGAGTTTGTGTTGGTGGAGATCTTGCCAAAACAAAAGCGTGGTGCAAGGTTCACGGGTTCACCATAAACTATGGCAACCGGAATGACGTTAATTTTGACGTTTTGGAAGCGATGTTCACCGAACAGGCCACCGAAAGATACACACAGATACTGCACGAAATTGTAAGAAACGGTCTTGCGACTGTTTGTACCGTTTCGCAGACTAAAGTCTACCGGCCTGTGTACACCAAACGGCGGGTAACCGATGATTATAATACATTACAGTTTGGGTATCAAAGTCCTTGTAAACGCACTTGCCTAATATAATAGGTAATCCTTTAGACAGGCTGACTAATCACCTTTTTTTTCTATCACTCTAGACAGTACCGCTGACATACCATTTTTCAAAGATTTGATATTTTTTTCATATTTTTTTCTGCATGAAAACACTAATATTTTTTTATTGATTTATTTTATGCACCCGGGTTTTATTATAATTTTTATCCGCCAGTACAATCACCTCCACCTACCTGATTATTTCTTGTTAATATAATTAGTTGTTTGTATATATTTTAATTCTAGTCATTTTTTTCTTGTACATATTTTAAATTGAAACTATCTGGTTATGTACATATATTCAAATACTCTCTAATCTAGATTTTATAAATTAACACCTAGGCCACTATTCCCGCTACGAGCTCAATAATTTGGTTATTGTTTTCTCCACACCTAAACGTGTATAATTTACTTCAACGTTTAAGATATATTCTATACCTATCTTTTTTTTAAATAAATATTCCAAGTACTTTTTTCATGGCATGAGCCAAATTTCTAAAACTTTAATTTGTGTTTAAATAAATATTCTAAGTATAATTTTGATGGTGTAAGATATAAAAACAATTTTACTAACGCATCTAAGAGACACTGTAGAAAAATGTATGAATGAATATATGCTGCACTCCGATAAAAATGTATAATAAATATTATGTATGATGTCTATGAAACCCTTAATATATGTATGTAAATCCTTTAATGTATAATAAATATATGTTTTATAATATCGTGTTTTATTCACGCAAAAACTTTCTGTCCTTCTTACACGTAGATATGAGTCTCGACTTGTCGAACCGTCAAACTGTCATTAAATATTAACGGGGTCAATATCCTCTTCACGGTTCATGGTTTCAAGGTCATGATATATTCCTGTTTCATTTATTCTTGTCGCGCGGCCAAACTGATGCCAGTCATAAGTGAAATCCCATTGCCACATATAAGGGGGAGGTATGCGTGATCTATTACTGTCTCTACTCGTATAGTCGATCCGCCAAACTCGCGCCAGGTATGAGTCAACAGGATTGTGACAGTGCGATGACGTAATCGGGAAAACCCATTGCCGGGGGAGAGGTGCCAGGGTCAAGGACCTCATTTACTAGCTCACAGTTTCAATGTCACGAGCTGTTCCTGTCTCGACTCGTCTTTCCAAGCCGCCAAACTGGCACCAGGTATGAGTCATCAGGTTTGCGACAGTGCAATTACGTCATCGGGAAAACCCATTGCCGGGGGAGGGTTGTCAGGGACAACGACTTCATAGACTATCTCACGGTTTCAATGTCAAGATCTATTACTGTCTCAACTCGTCTTGTTGAGCCGCCAAACTGGCACCAGATATGAGTCATCAAGATCGCGACAGTGTGATGACAACATCGGAAAAACCCATTACCTGTGGATGATTGTCAGGGTCAATGACCTCATGTAATAGCTCACGGTTTTAAGGTCACGATCCATTCCTGTCTTAACTTATCTTGTCGAGTCGCCAAACTGGTGCCAGTCATCTGGGAAAACCCACTGGTTGGGAGGGTTGCGACATCATTCAAGGTCACGATCTATTCCATTGTCGTAAAGCCGCCAAACTGGTGCCAAGTATGAGTCATCGGGAAAACCCAGGTAGGTGGGGAGTGTTGCTACATAACACGCAATGATTACGTTACCGGGAAAAAAGTGTTTTGACCTGTTAGCAGAAGTGGGGTTCCCATACGCCCCGCAATCTACTTGTTTCATAAGTCCAACAAAATATTAATTTTTTACAGTCAATTATATTTTAGCAAGTCGAAGGAAGTGAAAAATTGGTTCACAGATAAAACGATTCTGCACCTCACCTGAAATTCCCTTTCGCCCTGTAGTTTAATTTTTTAAATATTTGCAGTCTTTGCATCATTTTGCTTGCTTACCCGGAGACATTGTTGAAATGAACACCAAAATAAATAATTTACTATCTAATAAACAAATCTATATAGCTGAAAAAATACCTACATTTATGTCACAAATGCAAGCACGATAACAATGGCTCTTTTAATTGAAGGAACTGTTATAATGAGCACCAAGATAAAATTAATAGTTTAAATTTACTATTTAAAAAGGAATTAAATTGAAAGAATCATTCTAGTATGTGCTTCAGCTTAGCAAACAATGTTCTGTTAGTAATAGTTTCTATTAGTTTTATAAATTTTACCCCTCTTATCCCCAGTCATCATTTCTCTAACTCCCATTTGAACACCTATACTTTTAAGACTTATTTCGTTATCTTATAATTGTACTTCTAACTGCCAGCCAAATTTCAATTTTCAACTATATCTAAAAGTATATTTTTAGAAATTATTCCCTCCCCCTTTAATTTCCTGGATTTCCATTTTAAATGTTCATACTCAATAGTTATTTCGAAGAGTGCATTTACCGTCCTGCCAATTTTCAATCTTATATCACAATACATTGTGATGTTATTTCTATTGGTTTTGTAGATTTAGAAACTCCCTCCCTATCCCTCAACCCCCTTTTCCCAACTCACTTTGAGAGTTTAATATTTGGATTTTGAGTTATCTCTACCTATCTGATTTTATTTTATATCTCTTCTCAAATGTTTTTTTAAATTATATTCAATCACCACTATTTTACAGGATATCATTTTAAATGATTATTATAATTACGGTATTTAAATATTTATTTGTTTTGGTTCCCATACTGGATAACGATTTAAGTTCTTTATCACACAGGTAATTGAATTTATTATTTTAAAATATTGAGCTACCCATTTCCCTCCATCACGCTAATTCTCCAACTCCCACTGAAGTTTTTCAAATTTTAAGAATTATTTGGTTTTCTTGATGAGTCTTTATACACAAGGCTACGATTGATCTCTGTATAACTCATTCTCTATTTTATAACTGGATGGATATCTTATGCTGAAATTTTTGAGCTCAAGTCTGCATACCATTGTGCAAGAGGGAAGGAAATTTTCGGGTATCTCTTTCTCTCTTATACCCATAAAAGGCAAAGTGACATTTTGACATCGTTCATTAATTTGATTGAATATATTAGATACAACAATGTGTACTTGAATGAAATAAATTAGTTAGTTAAAGCTTTGAAGAGCAAACAAAGTTCGAAACTGGTGAGTTTTTCTTTAAATAAGTTGAAGGAGTCTAATATATACTATTATTTTGAAGGAAGCTCGTTTGGAAGGACTTATCTCGTACCAGATTCCTACCCTTTAGCAGTATTTAGGTGGGATAAAAGACCTTCTAGAAGGGTATTTATACTTCTGGTGTAGATAGCCGTTAAATTTACCAAAATACTAATATATGATAGTATTCTGGTACGAAATAATGCCTTACAGATTGGGATTCTAACTAAAATAAAGGTTTAGTAGATACCGTACTTTCTACAAGCCTATAACCTAAATTTCCTTTGAAAGTAAGACTTCTTTACAAAGTATATAATTCAAACAAATATAATACAGTTTTCAGTTAACGTGTCTCATTATAGTTATCGAACTTTCAACATAGTATGGTTTCTGAAACAATATACGAGATAAGAGCCAACATTATTATTTTAAATGGATAATTTAATAAATCATTCTACAATACTTATGCCGGGGTCACGATCGACTTAACGTTAACTTAACGTAAAGTTCACTTGAAGTTAGCTTAACTTAAGAAAACAGATGTGTGATCAAGATTCACGTAACTTAACGTCACATCTTGAGCCAAACATTTGCATTCTGCGTTCTTGAGTATGATCAGTGATTTTTACTATTTGTAAAGTGAATCTTTACAGTTTTCAATCGATATAATAAATATATATTACTAAATTTTTAAATATATTTAGCTTTCCTATTTTAGTTTGATTACTTTGTTTCAATTTCTGATCACTAGAACATAAGCTAAAGAGTAGACCTTGATCTTAAAACCAATATATTAATTACTAAGTTGACGTCACTTGCATAGTGATTGGCTGGCTAGATCACGTGATACCCTTCAAGTAACGTTCACTTAAAGTAAATGGCCTCCCAGGACATCTCTTACGTTAAGTTAACTGCATCGTGATCACTTCCATTTAAACATACTAGGAGATCCTTTACGTAAGTTACGTTAAGTTAACTTTAAGTTAACGTTAAGTAGATCGTGATCCCGGCATAATTTATCGTTTGAACGTATGGCAAATACACAAAGTTTGTCATTCAAACAAATGTTATCACGTTTTAAGATACCTTATTCATTATATTTATCGAACTTTCAATATAATATGGTTTCTGAAACCAATATAAAAGCTAATAGCCAACTTTAAATATAAGTGTATTCTTGGAAGACTGTAACATATGTAATAAATACATAAATAATAATAATAATAATAATAATAATAATATAATAATAATAATAATTTAGCACTGCGTCTTACCACCCGTTCGGATTATACGCTAATGGATTAGGAATTGGGAAGGTTGAATTAGAGAAAGTGAACCCGCATTTGCGTGGAGGGAGAGTGTAAAACCATTTAGGAAAAACCACCCCCGGTTCACCCGACTGATATTCGAACCTCGATCTTCCCGTCCTCAGCAGTCGAGCTCAACGCGATAAGCGCGTTAGCCAACTACGCCACCAAGGCGGGTGTAAACAATATGGATGATAGCTACATATTTAAATATATTAAAGATTTTATTCGTATTGGTACCCGTATTACCTGTAAAACTTAATTGTATATCCTTCAATGCAAATGTTTCTTCAGGCATGAGTGGCACAATATTTCATTATTTTCAAACAATAACACCTTTATTGAACAGAGACTTGTATTTGCATAAGAATATTGAAATAAACCGTTAAATTTGTCCCTCACAATTAAGAATATGATAAACTTGAGCGTCACACTTTGTTCCTTGGCAATGCCTATATTTATTTCCATCCAGTATATTATAGAGATCATTGATATAACTGGATGGACATCTGTGACTAAAATTTTCAAGCTGTCGTCTGCACACCATTGTGTAAGAAAGAGAAAACTTTCGGGTATCTTCTTCTCTCTTACACACATACAAGGCAATGTGGAATTTTGGCATAATTCGCTAATTTGTATGAATATGTGAGATATGTCAATGTATGATTAGTTAAATGAAACAAAAGCGTTAATATAAGGTTTGAAGAAGATAATAAACTGCAAAACTCATTACTTGTTTCTTTAAATAGGTCAATGTAGTCTAATATAGTAATACTTCCTACAAGCCTACAACCTAAATGAGCGTTTGACCCTCTACACAAAACTTGTTATTCAATCACATGTAAAGTGTTGTTACCTTATTTCATTAAAGTTATCGAACATTAAATATAATAAGGCTTCTGAAAGCAATAGGTTATACAAGTGGCCATGAGATATACTAACATAGAAATAATATCGGAAATGTGACCATGAGATATACTAACAAAGAAATAATATCGGAAATGTAGGCCTACATACAAAACAAGTGGTATAGTGTATTGTGATCTACTGATCTAATGTTTTTGTTTGTAGAATTAAGATTATAGGTTTGTTTGTGTAAAGCTGTATATAAGAGATAAGTCAATGTTTCTAGAAATATTGTAACTATCTCGCATCACTTGTGCTATCTATATCCAGATGATACAACAAACAGTACTTTTTACTTTCCGAAGAAACCCGAAGGTTTTAAATTTACATTTTAGGCCAAATGACTTTTGTGAAGTTAATTTTAGGCCAAATGACTTTAGTGAAATAATTCTTATGGCCAAATGAGTTTAGGCCAAATGCCTTTAGTTCAAATGACTTTAGGCCAACTACCGTGTCCCCCTTGGGTTCAGTAATCTATAAGTGTAAACAGAGGGCAATTTACATTTTTGATGATTTTAGCCTTTAATCCTCGTCCTAACATATAGACAACAATTCTTGAACATAAAAAACACTTTATTATTATCATCGCCTGACAACCCCAATACAAAAATCTCAAAAATGGACACTTATTTTGGTACTCCTTACACTTAGCTGACAGTCCTAGGGGCCTAAAATATACAAGGAAATAATGCCCCGCAATATCCTTCCCTTGAGAATCAACATCGATGTGTTGTTTACTCTACAATCCCTATCTTACACTTATCCTACACGCCTATTACTCTGGAATCACACTCAGTCCATCACCACCCCTCAGAATCATAATGTTTGCTTAATGTGTTTAACAGCTTATCCTACACTCCTAAGAGACTGGAATCATAGGCTGACCGTATTCATTCCAATACACTTACCCCTAACCATCCGTCCTAGAATGAAATACAAAATGCTCATCTGTGGCCAAATATCTGGGAAGGAAAAAATAAAATAGATTTCATTGAGAAAATCTAGGCGTAACATGGATTTGTAAACATTTTGGTTATTAAAATTATATAAAATTATTTGGTTTTTTAGGTGCAGAATGTCAAGCAAAATTGCACTAGATCAGGAACGGATATGCAGGACACCAGCGAGAAGCTAAACTTATGTTCCAACTGTAAGTGCTTCCAAGAAAATAAAAAGCAGTACTTAGCTGAAGTACCTTCAGTTCTTAATGACTTTTTGGGGTATCACTGGAAAATGGAAAGCAACCTTCGCATCGAATCTATTTGCTGAATAAAGAACCGAGGACACCGCTGATTAACGGGGCTAGAAGTAACGGCAAGAACGCTCCTCCCTTCTGAACAAGTAGTCGTCTCTTCTTCTTCCAACACTCTCCTCGTTTGACCAGCTGTCGCAACACCTGCTTGTGATCACGTAACTTTGTCTTCTGCGCATTTTTCAACGGCACCCACCCTTTTAAAGTGTTGTAGGCACACTCGCATACAGCGTCAATCAGTTTATTGTTGGCCGTTTTCAGCAATGCGACACGTTGTTGGGGATTCATGCGATGCATCGCACGCAGCAGAGGGGTTTGCCTCAACACTTTGGAACTCATGGTTATGAAATGATCTTTAATCGGGACGTGTGGGTGTTTTTATAGCTTTTGCGTGGAAGGTACACGCAGCACCCGACATTTGTGCGGGTCCTATATTTGAACCATTTGGGTGTACCTTGCTTGAAATCTAACAAAATATACCCATGGGGAGTACTTGTAGCATCGGTGTAAGCCTCTTGTAAAACACGGGGGTTTTCAGGACACACCTGACGTGCAAAGTGTTGAATCTGAGCTTTATCCCGGGGATTTTTAAAAAGCACGATATAATGTGCGTTTAAGGAAATGTCTCTTTGGCCCCTGCCCTGGTGGAATATATTTTGTGTAAGGTACATGGCGCTAATATTTTGATGATGGCATCCTTTGGTGAAAAGATTGACGACCACTTCGTCGGTTTCACGCATCAGGTCGTCCAGGATAATCAGCCGTGTAGAGCCGTTACAGGTGTCATCCATTTCCGGCAAACCCTTACAAAATATGACGGGGGTACTTGACCCGTCTTGTTCGAATCCCGGTTGTCATAGAGCATAATACCAGGTGATCTTATCAAATTTAACGTCACACATTGTGGCCAAGTGACGGATAAAGTCGGCAACAAAATGAGACTTTCCACAGCCAGAAGGTACGCTGATGATGGCCGAAAATACATGTTTCAACTTGTCTATAATGTTTGAGACTGAGCTTATAAGCTATATGAACTTTTATTTAAAGTATAGGAGGAAAGTGCGGGAATAGACGTTAAAACACAAATATAACAGTTTTTACAAGATTTATTTACAATCATGAAAAGTTGATTTACATAGTGGCCTCTGTACTAAGATGATATATACATAGAGATGGTTTCAATTTAAAATAAAATAAATATATATATACAAACAGATTATAATATTTGACTAGATTGGAAATAAGTATATATACAAACAGTTTATTATAATTGACTAGAATTAAAATATATAAAAACAACTAATTGACTAGAAACAAATTTTCAGGTAGGTCGAGGATGGTGCTGGCATTTTAAAAAAAAATCCTGGTTGCATAAATGTTATGTCGGTGGAACTGTATAGAGTAAAAGGTGGTTATTCAGCCAGTCTAAATAATCACCTCTTTAGTCGTGGCGAGTGCGTTTACAAGGACTCTGATACCCAAACGGCAAAGTGTTATAATCATCAATTTTCCGACGTTTGGTGTACACCGGCCGGTAGACTTTACTCTGCGAAACGATACATTCAGTCGCAAGAACTTATCTTAAATTTTTGTGCAGTATCTGTATGTACCTTTCCGCGGTCTGTTCGGTGACCATCGCTTTCAAAACTTCAAAATTGACGTCGTTCCAGTTGCCGTAGTTTATGGTGATACCTCGAACCTGGCACACCGTTTTTGTTTTGGCAGCATCGCCACCGACACAAACTCGATACGCGTAATTTTTAGGACCACCAGATACAAAGGCGCTAATGTAGCTTCCCGGACCGTAATCCTGAAATTCGTCAGTGAGGTCACCTAAAAAGTCTACGGTCGGTGGACAGACAAAATGTTTCATAACACCTATGTGCATAATTTGCTCTTTCTAAACTGAAAAATTGCTCGCATACCTCGCAAACCTTATTGACATCACAGACCGACATGTGACCTCTGCAAAAACCGGGACGTTTATGGTTATAAAAACACGTCTGGTTTGTGAACCAACGCCCGCATTCTTTACAGACCACAGATTGGCCTCCGCTACAACCCGTTTGAGCTTAGCACTTTTTGCACGCGGACTCGCACTTATGCTCGTTATTATGATCAAACGGCACACGGCACTCACGCAAAAGTACAAGCACTTAAATACGGCTGTCAAGGATGTTATGACGACAAAATGGTTTTGCTTGTCGTCATGAAAATACAAATCAAGGTAGCCTTTAAAGGAATGTTCGGAGGGAGTAGGCCCCTCATATAGGACCTGTCACCCCCAACGCTACCTGAACACAGTGATTTTATATTCGGAGAGGTACGTTTGAAATTGTTTCAATTCAGTTAGCCCACCACCTTTCAAAAGACTCACACGGGCGTCACGGCATGAATCTTCTGCTTTGTATTTTTGAACAAGACGACCCTTTTTGATTTGTTAACGGTGTTCATGTCCATGCATCCTGGTTCTCTTTTATTATCACCTATAGCCTTGGCTACGGCCAATGCACGGGCAGGGCAAATTTATCGGTGCCATTTTGAATCGTAATGATTCCTTGATTGTTACGGCTATATGTGCTATCGGGAGTGAGTTTATCACAATAACGTGAACTCCCTCGAGGCTCCTTAAAATATCTGAGTTTAACGTAGAGGGGTGCCGTAATCAAGAACAAACTATTACTCTGCTACACTCGACTTACGTTATCGAGCACGGCTCCAGCGTCTAACTGATCTTCTCGCCTAAATGAGACATATACAGGGGTCAACTTCGAGTCCATACTGTTCAAAAGTAAGCCAACGTGGTCATCGGCACTGACACCGTGGTCCTGCAGCCAATTGAGCAAAACCGTAATTTGCTCTTCATGCCAGCTTAATGCGTCACGATCGCTTGCCGGAGCACCAAGATGTACGGTAACTTCTCTACCGGTATAAAAGAAACGCCTCAATTGTTTTGTTCTCTCCTCTACGGTTCGGAGAGGGATACCTTGGGGCAACGCTCCTTCTACCTGATTTACAGGGCCACTACTTGGTTCTGAAGACGGGCTGGCCACGGGTTGCGGGAGGATCCCCGTCTGCCTCGGTACTCGAACACCGTCTCCCTGTCTCTGAGGCGATGCGGTTGCGATGGCTGTCGGTGTGCCTCCATTTTCACCATCCATTTCAACTATAAGACATGACTTACGTGTATTATAACTATTTAAAATTAATGGTTCAGCAAAGTAACAAGCTGAACAGTGTGTTTAAGTTAATGTTCTGGGCTTATAATTTATCAAATACATTTTTTTGACCACGTCGGTAATTGAACCTAGTACTAGCGAACGTTCAGCCACAAACCCTTACGTCCATTTCAACTATAACATATGTCAAAGTAAGCACTGTTCCAAACATACGCGATAAAACATGACTTGAAGTATGAATAAGGGATTCTAACTGCTTACAATATCAGCTGCATATATCACATGACTTGTCATGAATTCTAACTGTTTAATATTTATGTTTCAACAATGTGTTTTATATGTTACAAGCTGAACAGTTTGTTTAAGTTAATGTTCTGGGCTTATAATTTACCAAATCAACATTTTTTTGACCACGTCGGGAATTGAACCTGGTACAAGCGAACAGGCAGCCATAAACTCTCTCCATTGGTTTTAATTTACCAAACCAACATTTTAACCGCTCCGGGAATTGAACTCAGTATAAGCGAACTACCAAACCCACATTTTTAAACGCGTCGGGAATTGAACCAAGTACAAGCGACCAATCAACCACAAACCCTGACCCTGATTGATAATTTATCAAAACAAAATTTTTAAACGCATCGGGAATTGAACACGGTACCAATATAAATTCTATCGAACAAGTTAAGCTTACATTGCAAACGACACTCATATTTTTTCTCTCTGTTGGAATGTGGCCAAGCAACTGTAACGAAGAAGTGAAATTAGCTGTCTGTACTCACATATTAGGTGATATAGCAGGTTGGGTTCAGCCAAAACATCGTTATACCCCTCCGGGATGATGGCCGTGACGACTGCTTGAGACCCTAGCGGTGCCTTCACACCATCCTAAGTCTTCGGGGAACATATTAGGCGATCTAAGAGCCCGAGTTCAGCCAAAGTATAATTATATCCCTCTTCGGACGTGACGCCGGCTTGAGACCCGAGCGAGTCATCAGTCTTCAGGGGTGCCGGCACTTGCACCGGCGTTGCCACGACCACTCACCATAATAATCTGAAATTATATAAATACATATTAATTACTATCATGGTGGGGAAAAAAATTAAACATGGCCAAAATATATCACGGGCCTTTAATTACCCATGGACCAGTCGTTTTCTGCCAAGCAAATGCCATCCTCGGTAAAAATCTCCAACAGATCTGGACTATCGGGAGCCACCGTGGCTGCAGGCGCCTATGTTGTGTCTTATAAAAAAGAGCAAATACCTCTGTACAGCAAAGATGTAATATGTAAAATAACTACCCATTTAAACATACAAAACGCTTTAAAACATATCTGAATTTAACCAATCTTCCAGGGCGTAAAAACTCATCTTGATGATTATATGTTGCGAATATATATTAAAATGACCGACTGTGATGATTTTGAGCTCTATTTACACTCTCTCGTTTTGTTACTCCACGGTTCCTCAATAACAACTACTTATTTGATGAGGCCTCCCCCTTGTTTATCTTCGACTATCTAATGGAAGCACTCATCAATGCCTGGGGGGATGGGGTAAAACCAACAGGACAGAGCTTGCGACAGCAACATTGTTCTACGTTCTCGCCACAGATGTTTCTCTAGATTCTATAGTCACCGCCAAGGCAAAGCAACTCAACAAGGCTTAGAGGAGGGGGGGAGGGCGGGAAGTCTACATTAGAAACCCTCTCAATCATCAATAATCGTGAGGGGTTAAAGGGGGAGGGTGTTTTGACCCGTGATGTTGTTGTAGGGGAAGGATTGAAGGGGGAGGTGATTGTAGGGATAGGGTTTAAGGGAGGGGTGTTTTTACCCAGGAGGTGGTTGAAGGGAAAAAGCGTTTTGAGCCTTTAACTGAAGAGAGAATAGTGACGTCACAAGTGTTAAAACCCATTATCGGAAGATGGAAAAGGGTTTTGACCCGTTAGCGGAAGAGGGAAAAGTGTTTTGACACGTTAGCGGATGAGAGAATGGTGACGGAACAAGTGTTTAAACACGTTAGTGAGAGGGAAAAAGGTTTTGACCCGTAGTGGAAGAGGGAATGGTGACAGCACAAATGTTTAAACCCGTTATCGGAAGAAGGAAAACTGTTTTCAACCGTTATCGGAAGAGGGAACGGTGATGGCACAAGTGTTTAAACCCGTAAGCGGAAGAGGGAAAAGTGTTTTGACCCATTAGTGGAAGAGGTAAGTGTTTTTACACGGCTTAGGGGAGGGGGGTGGAAGTCTACGCTAGAAACCCTCTCTATCATCAATTATCAATTAGCAATCATCAATAATCGATATGTCTGGGGCGAGGATGTGAGTGTTTGGGGGTCCCCAGGGTTTGATTTCCCGTTCAACTCCAACGAACCCCTGCCTCCTGCTTTGTTATTCCCAATCATCGATAATCGACAATTAATAATCAATTATCAATAATCGATGTGTATTGAGGGTGTATAATTATTTAGAAATCGACATGTCTGCAACGTGGTGGGGAAAGAAACCTTCCTGAGTGCCGATCTACAATCAACATGCCTCCGGGGAAAAAACCAACAACAAGACTTCCTGAGCGACGATCGACCATTAATGTTCATGTTCAAGATCACGCCTCCACCGTTGTTCGGATTCCACGTTAAAAACTGTAGGTCCTCCGTACAACCCGCACGGGTAGTAAGACACGGTGCTAATAATACTTATTTGATCAGAGGACAGGGTTTGATATCCCCTTCCGATACCTGTACTATAGGTTATATTTTGACGAACAGGTTATATAAATTTAACCTTATACCCCTAGTCTAGTTGTTAATTGCTTTGTTATTGTCCTGGAAGCAATCATCAATGCCCGGGGGGAAATCAACAGGACATACACATGTTGTTGTAGCACAAGGATGTTTACAGGCATGTTCAAGGTCACATTGGGCCCATACGCCGGGAACATTATTATTAATATCACCAACATTACACACAGCTATCTTAGCGTAGACTGAACATTTTTGTTGCATTATGTTTTGTTTTATCGTGTTTCATCGAACCCTATTTCTAACCCTAACGCCTAAATAATAGGGCTCAAATTAAAAAAAAAAAACTTATTCAACAAAAAGAAAGAGTGTGATGAGTGAGTGATGAATATCGAAAAATCTGGGGGGAAAAAATAATACCCAGCACACGCAATTAGGAACAATTGCGGAACCCGTCCCCACGGTCAACCTCAACAAAATCTAACTATAAACAAGAATATAACTATACCCCTAATCCGATTACCAGACAACAATTTATCTAGCGTTAAGAATAAGTAGAAAAATATTACGACATGGGTTGTTTATTAGATATTCAAAAGATATGAACAACAATTAAATAATATGAAAAATCCTAAGAAAAGAAAAAGGTATACAATATTTTATAATTTCAAAACCATGGCCTCATTTGAAGAGCGCCTAAATGTATAAGTGACTACCATCACTAATTACGTTAGCAAAATTATCAGTTAGACAAAAAGAACAATATAGGACTCATAATTTTAAATCTGCTAAATACTCATTTTCATTACAAATAAATTAAAATTAATTATGCCAATATTCTTCCATTTTTCTGTCCCGTCAAAAGGGAAAATATACTTGGACCTAACATTATCAGATTTCTTAAGTGTGCTATAAGCTAGAGCAATCCTCATTTAAATTGCCAACACTTAAGAAATAACCAACCATAAACGAAGTTATTATGGCGGCTATTGCTGACCTCTTACTAGCGCTGATTGCACCCGATGAATTAATTTCATATGCAAACATTTGAGTGAAACAGTAATAGCACTACTCTATAACCAGGATCCAATAACATTAAATCTCATTTTAATTGAGATAAACCTTAAGTCCAAAAAAGGTATTTTTATTAACAAAATTACTGATATTTGTTTTCTAGTTAGAGACCAATAACACAAGTTCATTATACTTGAGATAAGTATTAAGTACCCAAGAAATATTATTATTAACAATATCATTAGATATTGTTTTTTTTTGTTAGAATCCGATAAAACAAGTTTGTTACAATAGAGATAAACCTTAAGTCCAAAAAAGGTATTGTTATTAGCAATATTACTAGATATTTGTTTTCTAGTAAGAGTCCAATAACACAAGTTCATTATACTTGAGATAAGTATTAAGCTCATAAGAAATATTATTATTACTATCGATATTACTAGATCTTTGTTTTCTAGTCAGAGTCCAAAGTTTAAGTCCATTATACTTGAGATAAATACTAAGTGCATGAGAAATATTAATATTAATAATATCATTAGATATTTGTTTTCTAGTTCAAGTCCAAAGTGTAAGTTCATTAAGCCAAAAAAGAATTTTGAAACTAAAGACTAAGCCAAAAAAGAATTTTGCTTACATTATTAATTTACGAAGCCTTCGCTTGCTCAAGCGATTATCAAAGCCATTCCAAGAGTGGCCCTTCACTCACACGATCACTCTTTTAAACTATAACAACACAATCCACAGAACGAGGATTGAAGGGATGACGAGGGGATAAAAACCAAAGAACATGAAAAAGGAGGGGGATTCTACACGCTTCTAGACTGGAGTAGAAACAAAATTGGGCACTGGTGAAGAGTATCTTCTTTCCAACCGAAGATCTTTGGTCCAGGAATCTTGTCTGTGAGAGTTGAATTGGCGCGGTCTTAGTGTTTCTATGTCAGTCGTCGTGTTCGGGTGTGCGGGTCTCGATGGGCCGATCGAGTGTGTAGTTGAGCCAACAGCAGACGGTGTCAGTACAATAGGGTAAGTCTGTAGTTATTGACTTGGTTATGTTTGGCTTGTGACTAATGCTACATAATTTGAAATAAAATATTTGAAACTTTTTTTGTGTCCTGTTTCAAGTTTGTTTTGTTTCATCATGCTTTGTAATGGTTTGTGTAATCATGTGTGCACCCTGCCTTAATAGTAGAGTGGCCAAATTTGGGACATTAAAAAAATAGCTGAGATCGGTTGGAATTGGTTTAGAAAGGTCTACTGAACACCCAGAAGAAAATTTCAAGAAATACCTTTGGGTCTTTTCCGCCATTTTTATAAAGAAGTTTGCCATATTTGAATTATGTAAGGGTTGACTAAAACATCTGTTCCAATCATAATGGTAGTCTAAGAAGGCTCTCTTTTATTTAGTGCAGAAAAACGTACTGTCATTTAAACACAAACATCTACTTTATGTCAACTCTTCACCTGGGATTACGAGTTTTAAATTTACTTTTAGTACTTCTTGTAACCAACACGTAAGGCTTTCCTTCAATAAAAACTTTATTTTTGATTTTACAGAAAATTGTTTAAAATAAAATCTGTAAAGCATAAAACTCTCTATTGAATTCATTTATAATTTTACCTATATTCTGTATGTTAAGCCTGCTGGTCAGCATTACGTTCAAGCGTGTACTACACCTGCGCTCAGGCACATAACCACGGCTCAGCACCCCTGCCACCTTCATTGCCGTGGAAGTTCTCTGTTACTCACAAATACTTAGTAGTTTTTATTAGTATTAATGTCGTTCTTCTGATTTCTGTAAAAGTTTCCAAATAATCTAAATTTTGACGTATTATTTAGCAATGAGAGGGTTAAAAAACAATTACAAATATTATGTTTTGTAGGTCCTAATGAAATTTATTTTGTAGCCTTTTTAATATTAAAGTAAACATTAAGTAGTAGTGTAAACTAAATTAATAAACTTTATGTTTAAGAAGGTCAGCTGTAACCACAAAAAATTAATATATAACAGTTGTTGCACCTCCTCCCACTCCGGCCCGACTGGATCCCGAGACCGAAATCCGAAATCAAATGGCATGCTCTGGTGCTCCCGGAGGAACACATCTTGCTTATCCGAGCAGGGCTTTGGGATGTCGATGGCACCCACCAGGGTCGATGATGTAGTTCCCAAGCCCCTGGATAAGAGGTTTGGTGGCACCGGGAGGTCTGACGTAGAAGGACTGCGCCAGTTTCCGGAAGTGGTCCTTGATGGTAGACATATCCAGGTCACGATGCAGAGTCTCATTCCGGACATACCAAGGTGCGCCCACAATGATCCTCCAACACACGCTCTGGAACGCCTGCATCCTCCTCATACACGTGTCCACTAGGTGGCCCCAAGCGGGACACGCATAGTCGAGGATCGGTATGAGCAACTGCTTGTACAGCGTCAGACCGTTCCTTGTTGACAGGGTGCTACGCCTGTTAGGCAGTGGGCCTAGGATTCCCAGCCTTCTTCTTGCCTTGTTGAGTCTCTCGTTGCAGTGGCGTCTCCAGGGCAGTTTGGAGTCCAGCGTAAGTCCCAGGTACCTAACACTGTCCGCCCATCTGATCTGTTCTCCGAACAACCTGAGTGGGGCCGGTCTGTGGTACTTTCTTTTCCATGTGAAGAGCACTGCAGCCACCCCTCCTACTGCATCAGGTGCGTCTGGAGTCACCTTTCCACCAGCTGCCCTCACCACGACTCCGCTACTAGAGCCGTGTCGTCCACATACAGTGCCAACTTGGTGTCTGGGGATTTTGGAATATTGTTCACATACAGGCTGAAGAGCACCGGACCCACCATGGAACCCTGCGGCACTCCAACCAGGATGCTTCTAACTTGGGAGGTGGCGTTCCCAAAGGTAGTGGAGAAGGTGCGGTGGGATAGATAAGCTTGACCAACCATAACTAGGTAGAAAGGCAGGTTCAGGGATAGGAGTTTGAAAAGTGACCTTCGTGCCAATCATGGTGAAAGCCTTTGCCACGTCTAGAAAGACAGCACCAGTCAGCCTGTTGATGTTGAAGTTCCTCGTGACCTGCCCCACGAGCCGGATAATTTGGTGAGACGTAGCATATCCCGCCCGAAAGACGAACTCCTCTTCCATCAAGATGCCCGCCTCGCAAACATGTCGGGTCAGTCTCGTCAGTAGTAGTCTCTCTAAAAACTTGGCCAGACAGTCGAGCAAGCTGATCGTTCAGTAAGACGAGGCTAGGGCCAGGTCCTTACCTGTCTTATGAAAGCAGAGGACGTTGGCGTGCTTCCAGAGCTCGGGGAAGTGACTCAGGAACAGGATGGCGTTGATAACCCCCACAAGGAAGTTAATTGCCTCCAAGGGCAACTTTCTGAGACTGCGTTAATGATACCGATGGGTCCGGGGGCCTTGTTTAGTCTTAGAGCGGCTATAGCCCGCGACATTTCTGTCATCTCTGTGGGTTCAGGTTTATCCAAGGGTCTTTACGAGACCGCACCGATGACCTGAGCCACGTGCGCAACGTGCACCGGGTCTGACGGGTTGTCAGTCGGTAAAAATTGCGCCTCTAAGTGCTCAGCGAGAGCATCGGCCTTCTCCTGGTAGGAGTTGGCCACCCCATTGCGACTCACAATAGGCGGCCTATGTGTGGGAACCCGCATCAAATTCTTCGTCATTTGCCACAGGGACCTGTCCAGCACGCACATGCTCTCAATCTTGTCCTCCCAGATACTGTTCCGGTATTCTCGGACCATCTCCCGAACCGCATGGACATTGAGGCTCCAGTTGGTCTTATCCACCGGGACCTTGAGATTTGCCAAGCCTTCCTCAGCCGATTTTTCTCCCAGACGTGCATGAGGATAGAATCGGGCCAAGAAGCTTGTGAAGCCCTCTTATGACGGTGCCTCGGTGTCGAAGCTTTGAGCAACCCCTTGATGGCGAAAGTTATGAGCTCCGCACCGCGATCGATTTCTGCTGCTGTTCGAAAGGTAGGGTGGGTCCCAACCTCTCTCTCAACACATTCGTAAACCTGTCTCAGCCAGTGCGCTTTAGGTCTGGTTTTTCGGGGGGGTCTATGAAGGACACCGCGCGTCCCAGGTTCACAAGAACGGGGTTGTGATCCAAGTATATCTCAGCTAGAGACCTCAGCACTAACCGCCCCCTGATTCCTCTGGAGACAACGAAGTCTAGGACGTCCGGGAAACCAATGAGATTGAGAGGAAAGTGGGTAGGGGTGGGAGGGCCGGAAGCCACCAAACCATGTAGATCTATGATGTCGCGGAGCAATCTGCCACGAGTGCACATAAACCTAGAGTCCCATGAAGGGTGCTTAGCATTGAAGTCATACCGATTAAAACAGGCGTGGTACCTCAAATAAATCCCGAGTACCCTCCCACCTTGCCTTATATAGCTTCGCCCGTGGGCGGAATAGGTAAGCGGGAAGGTCCCAGGGAGGGTACAGCCAAAGGTGGAACCGAGGGAGGATGCGGAAATGCCTTTATTAATCATATTTCCATATACAATGTTAGGTACACATGTTAAATATACAATAGATTCATGAGGTCAACATTAATTTGGTTTCTCTCGAAGTACTGCACATCTTCCTCCAGTAGTTGATGCATCACCATTCTCGAACGGCGCGTCCACTGGGTTAGCTTCAGAATTCACCCAGAAAGTGTCCCAGCAGGTATTCTTCAACAGGTTGGTCACATAGAAGTGTAGATTCTTGTAGGTGTTGAGTTGTAGACCAGGCTCTTTCCTGACACTACTGCGTAGAGGGCTGTCGTGTTGTCCACGCCCAATTGGATGTAGTTCGCTCGTTGTGTTCCGTGTATATCCACTGTAGTAGTGCTAGTAGTGCTGCGACCACTTCCGCTTCATTAATTTCCATACATGTTAGATTTTTAAATAAGACTACGTTTTTATTGCAATAGTAAGCAAGCTAACTTGTTTTAAATATTACTTATAAAAACATTACGTAACACCAAATATTTACATACAGCTAAGTTTGTGAGAAAATGCATACTGGAATTATGGAATAGTTATTTTACTGGTTAAGAAATAAAGAAGGAACTGGTTACAGAATCCTTTGAAATAAATAAGTACAATAACACACACGAATAAGTAAACTGTACAGTCACAGGGTTTTTAAACTGTGTTATTATTGTCAGTATTCTTTGCATTTTACAAGTATCCATAATTGTCTGGTCGTCTTGATCACCATCAGATACAGATACACATTTGAAAACAGGGTAAGGAGCTTATTCAGCACACACAATGTCTCTCGCAGTTGACCTTGCAGTTAGAGCAAATCCTCTTCAGAAAGTTTTGAGGAACAGGATCTTGAATAGTTGGTGTAGAGACAAGGCTCTTACTAGCATCACACCTCCAGCTCCCGTTTGTAGCTGGTAATGCCACAACTTTCCACAGTTTAACTTGGTGTAAAACTCTGCTAGAGTGCCGGCATGCTGCTAGAGTGCCGGCAGGCTGCTGCTTTGGTAGACGGAAGGTAGGTAAGGTTAAAATTTGCTTGGCAATCGTTCTTAGATATATCAGGTGTCTTGCAGTGTTAAGGTCAGCCTATCTAATTAATCCATATATTTTAAGGAGCAAATGTTCACCATCAACTTCAATGGCGTTTTGAGGAGAAACATTGGTATTAAAGATACTGATGGTTTAAGGAAGTACTATGTCATCTTGGAGCTTCTTCAAAACTGTTTTCTTTAACTTATTATAGATAGTGGAGGTTGTATTCTAACCTTTAATGCATGTAACAGGAGAAGAAAATGTGCCGCTTCACCAAGTTTCTTGCAGTTTCTTGATGTTAAATATAGTATCTGGATTCTTTCCTGTTCTAGGAATCAGCATGCACTCACTTCATGTAGCCACAGTAATCAACAATACGAGAAGATCTGTATATTGTCCAACAAGTATAGGGATTTTGGAACGTTGTTCTGTAGAGCCATGCACACAATGAGAGTGTCTCCGTCAGAAGTAGCTTGGGTAACGTGACAAGCGCAGCTTTAAGATGTACCATCACTAGTGTTTTGTTGGTAGGATTCACAAGAAATTAATTTTGAAAAGTTTGTATTATATCTTTTTTAACTATCATGTTGGCTGAAGCATAGGATCCATTTCTTCTTGAATGCTTGTAGCTCTTTTGTTAGAAGCATCGTGCCCATAAAAAACAACATGACATTAGTCATATGTCCTTATAAAAATGTCAACATATTGCTGGCATATATGTCTGTAAGTGCTGGACGAATCCAAACAACGTTGTTTAAAAAGATAGCCTCCATCCACAATAAGGTAATCACCATCGGGAACCTTGTCATCAGGAGGTGCATATTGTTAAAACCCTGTGACAAAATAAGTTTTGTTACCTTTTATGATTGATATTTCATCAAAAGGTTATAGTGGCCGCGGCTATCACTCATACTGCAGATATTTTGCGAACTCTTCCTTACCTCTTACTACACAAACAATCCTGTGAAACAGTTGAATGGAATGTACTACAATCTCACTATCATTTACTTTGATCGTTTTAGTCATGTGAGCCAACATTTTAACAGAGTCCTTCCTGGGAAAGGATTCTACACTAAACGTTTGCCCAATAGTGTTTTTATCGATAACTTGCCTATTTCTTCTGCTTCATTACAATTGATGGAATCATCTGCCACAACTCCAGAAGAGATCAATGCTAGAAGAGGCAATGCTAACCTAAATGGATTGTGAAGGGGAAGCTACTCGACCAAGATTCTAATGTCATGTTGGTTACGACCTCGAATTGAATCTTTTAGGTCTACATGCTGATCTGAAGTTGCAAACTCAACTCCACAGAATGTTTCAATAGTGTGAGTCATCTGAGAAGTATAATGCATGGTATGAATCCATCGAGCAATCGTTGTAGGAATAAGGCCCCTACCAGTTATCAATTCTCCAAATGATGAGGATTTGTTCTATGGCCATGTCACTTCAGATTCCTGAACAAACTTGTTTGGGCGTCTTATCGTGAATTAACCATAAACAAACTTCTTTTACTCATTGGATGGTAATGTATCTGGAATTCGATGCATCATAATGATGTAAGTAAATAAGGGCCTTACGGGCATAATTCAAGTGTCGGATGCGTATAAGAAAGGAAGCATAATTATCCTTAAAGAAACGGCCAGACTGGAGCGAGCGACCAAGAGCGCGCACTTAAAAGATATAACTGTTTCTATTTTTTTGCGTATAACCGAATGGTAGTAAGACGCGGTGCTAATAATAATATTCTATTTTCAAGCTTGCGCGTTCTCTCGATCCGGAACAGTCTAGTTTACAGGCGCTAGGAAATATTATTGTATTTTGGTTTATTGTGTGGTAGGAAAACTTCTCATTTTGACATGCTATTTCACTTTTTTTTATAATTATTGATAGGCCTATAAAAGTTTGCATATACTGGTAATGACCACCTATTTAAATAATATTTTTAAAAAGCTTCTTTAGCATACAATTATTGTAAGAGCTATGCTCTACTTGTTTTGTGGCAGAGTTCCGCTTTTAGAGAAAATTCCCAAGCTATCCACCAGGAATCGAACCCTGGACCTCTAGCCAGTAGCCCGGGACGCTGATTACTAGACCACGAGGCCGATTAGTTAGTATTTACTCCAACTAAATTAAAATAAAATTACATCATGTACGATTAAGAACAGAGAAGCAATAAAGCACCTCTATCTTAAATTATAATAAAATTAATTCTTTTCGTTCAAACTCAGCGGGATGGAAATAATATAAATAAGATGTTTTTATATTTGAAAGAGCAGTAGTTTTTTACATTGTAATTAATATTAATTGGGACACTTGAACCACCTTTAATATTCTGATTTTAGCTATCATTATTTGTGGATTTGCATTGTTAATTGTATCTAAATTTATCTAAACTGATCTAATGAGTTTGTGGGTGTCACCAGGAGAGGGAGAGAGGTCATAAGGGAAAGATAAGAAGGATGTACCGGGACTGAATGAGGTGGTATGGACATATAGAGGGAATGTTGGAGATAGAGGTACGGGAAGAAGAATAAGAAAGAGGCGGTAAGAGAAACTCACAGAAGGAGCGAGCAGGAGTAGAAGAATGAAGTAGGAAGAATTCTGGAAGATATGAAGAAGGTGGTGTCAATTTACTAATCTGAGCCGGCCGGAGACTGTAAGCAATGCTCAGATGAAGACATGGGTTTGAACTTTCCCTGAATCAATACTTTAATTTGGAGGGTTTTTATTAAGAGGAAAAAGTTAAAATCACATTATTTAATTTTTGATCCTTGATGATACAAGTATGACCTTAGGCCTCTATAATTTGTTCATCATTTAAATAAACAACCTCACCCTTGGGTGCAAAATAGGAGTGGATTGATGTAAGAAATTTGGTGGCTGGGAACTCCCCCCCCCCCCCAATGTGAGAATCCAGAGTGGAGACAACAGCACGATCAACATATGCCAGACCAGCGTTGGTGGCCACATGGTCTAATGCGCTCTCGTGTCGGGGCTCAATCTTGATCGGGTGCCCTGGGGGTGTTTTTGCCTAAATAGTTTCCCACACTCCTCTCTCTCTCTCTCCTCTCTCTCTCTCCACACAAATGCAGGTGAACTTCCTATAAGCTACACCTAACTCCCCCCTAACCCATTAGCTTAATTAGTACATAGTCGTACAACCTGAACAGGTAGTAAGACGTGGTTCTAAAACAATGTGCCAGGAGCAAGCTGTGTATTCTTACATAGATCCATCCTTTTGTATCCCCCTATAGCTGTGATGTATTACGAAACACGCTGTGTATTATTTTAGAGGAAGGATCAATTAAGTTTTGACCCACATCAGTCACAAAAGTCAGATTTGCGTTGACATATTTTCTGTTAATCAATGAAGCTGGCTATCCAATTCACTGCACGCTAATGCAGGTGCATTTCTAAGAATTGATTTTGGTCTGTTTATTTGTGTAGTATTTTTAATCGGATTGTCTGTGTAATATTTTTCAATAGTTTATTTGTGTAGTATTTTTCAATAGTTTGTCTGTGTAATATTTTTCAATAGTTTATTTGTGTAGTATTTTTCAATAGTTTTTAATAGCAAATTTCTATAGCTTTGTTTGGTAATATCAGCTTGTAGTTTGTCCAAGTTTACCTACATTTTTTTTTTTTTTTTTTTTTTTAGCATACATTTTTATAAGGGATGTCCGACTTCTTTTTCAAAATGGTGAAAAGGTCCCCACGGGATTTCTTGGGAATTTCTTGTGGGTGTTCAGTAGACCTTAATAAACAAATCCTAACCAGCATAAGCCTTTTTTTTAATGTCCCAATTTTGGCAATTTAAAACTTGCACTGGACTATAAGGCCAGTTATCACACGTCATTTTCAATTAGTCATTTCTAAATATTCATTTTTCATGAAAATTAAAATCAAAGGTTTTTTTCCACGTGTATCATTGATCATAATGATCATGATGAGACTGATCAACCCTTTTCATTTATTGAAGTGGTACCGTTTAAAATAAATACGATCTGTGGTTTGTGATAATATGGTATGTGTGCAGTTATAGAACGAGTTATGAAATATATTAAACAAAGAGAAGTGTAGATAAGGGCGCAACAGGCAAATTTATTAAAGGCTGTCCAGCTTGTTCAGACGTCAACAAGATTTGAAACTGGAAAACAATTATTGAAAATTAAATTCAATACAAGACTGCAAGCGGTTGCGGTTTAACGTTGAATTTAAATAAATCTTTACATCCAAGGAAAAATTAACTATTTAATCTTTACACTAAAAGAAAAGTGAGTTCGGTATGTCTTGTGCATGTTCTCAGTGTTTATTTTGTTTTCATTTTTCAATAATCATTAGAATGAAGAAAAGTAGAACTCCATTTCACTTTTACTGAAAGCTTTAAATAATGATTCAGTCCAACGGAATGAGTTTTCTGACGTTCATTTTGTTTCACCTTCAATGAATCATTAAAAATTATTAATTGAAAATGACACGTGAGAACTGGCCTTTGTATATTATATTATGTTGTAGTATTAGACTAAGTGGATATCTTCATACTATTACATGTATGTAGGACATTTAAGGAGAGACAGACGCTGACAAACAAATTGTGTTTAGCTGGACCATGTTTAGTGAATGAATATGTACTCAACATTACCAATACTACTATTATTACTACTAATACTACTTACTTACTCTATGGCATTGGAACTCGAAAGTCCATTGCCGCATTTACAAAAGTTCACCACCTAGCCCTATTCTGAGCTAGTTTTATCCAGTCCACCTCATTACACCTTATCCCGATCTTGAGATAGTTCTATCCAGTCCACCTCATTACACCTTATCCTGATCTTGAGCTAGTTCTATCCAGTCCACCTCATTACACCTTATCCCGATCTTAAGCTAGTTCTATCCAGTCCACCTCATTACACCTTATACCAATCTTGAGCTAGTTCTATCCAGTCCACCTCATTACACCTTATACCAATCTTGAGCTAGTTCTAACCAGTCCACCTCATTACACCTTATCTCTTTCAGGTCCATTCTGATGCTATCCTCCCATCTCCGTCTAAGTCCTCCAAATGGCCCATTGGGTTTGCCAGTAAATATCCTGAACACTGTTCTAGATTCTCCCATTTGTGCTTCATGTCCTGTTCACCATAATATATGAGACTTTATTATTCCAACAATGTCTTGTGATAAGTAAAGGGTATGCAAATCCCCTTACGTAACCTCCTCCACTCCCCAGTAGTCCCATATAGCTTATAACCAAATATATTTCTGAGCACGTTGTTTTAGAAAACCATCAATTTGTTTTTGTCGTGTAAGGTAAGAGACCACGTTTCACACCCAAGAGAACAACCGGTAAAACTATGGTTTTATATATCCTCCATTAGACTTTCCTTGAAAGTAGACGAGATGCTAACACCTTATTTACCGAGTAATGTCATACATTTACCACTGTATTATTTTCCTTATTTCCGATCTAATATCGTTCTTGCTAGTTAAAACTGCTCCTAAATATTTAACCTCATTATTCCTGCCACTACTGCTAATAATAGAACCTTGATAGTACTATGTTATATTTCAAGTTGTCCTAGAGCATCTGTTGATTAGGATATTGACTGTGTTTTGTTTACAGTTTCATCATTCTGTCTTGTTGGCTAATATCTAGATTCTAGACTAAGCGAGGGTCTCTAGTAAATGGTGTATCGCCCTAGATTAACTACAGCGTATAAGAATGTACGTCTAAATATAATTTATTTGAGTTAAGAAAGTAGCCATTATATATCAATACAAAATGTGAATACGAGATCCCCAATCCACGATGTTAAGGCTCTTAACCACCTCAAGGATTGAACCAGGAACTCTCAATAAAGATTTCTCTTTCTTCTTCTTTCAGTGCAACCTCGCAGTACGTACAGTAGCCCCATGGCTTCTTTGGTGTTGACTGACAGCTCACAGTCAAAATTTAGGTATATACCTAAATGTTGATTGTCAAAAGGGACAGTTGCTAAACGCATGTTTTTGCAGATCATATGGTTCGGCGTAGGGATACATAATTTGGTCTGATAACTTTTCAAAGCCGTCAGTTGTGAGTTGTCAGTCAGCACCAAAGAAGTCATGGGGCTACTGTAGATGAAGATGTATGTGTGTATGCTTTGAAGTCACGACGAAAGAAAAAATCCGTTCATGATGTGAAGATCGGGTCTAAAATCAAAAGACGCCAAGCCCCCAGCCCACCTCTGCAGTTCACTAACTCTTCCTATATAATTCCAACCAATGTTTCCATCCTGTCGCCATCAGGAATACCACGCATGCGCAACTTGGCGTCTCCAAACTCTCCTTAGTTTTACTACTGTGCCGTGCGTTCCTTCTCTCTTTGTTTACTAAGCACATCCCTCGTTTCAGGAAAACTGTAATTTTATTGCCGTCGTAAATAGAATCTCTTTTTGTACCGGTATTATCAATGATAATAATATGACAGCACGGCGCTCATGCGTTTTCTTGCTCGACAAATAAGCTCCGTTGCCGAGATATCTATTAGGCTTGGCTTGGTTTCATTTGCTTTTCTACCTGTGCTAGCTTTCAAGAGTCAACGACCTATACTTGTCTTATCTTGCCTTTAACTCAGATCATTTTAGGGGGGGGGGGGATATTAATAGTGCGTTAGTGTTGGAACAAGATCTGTCAAAACATAGACATTTAAAATAGGAGAGCAAATCTTTTATAATCAGGAATACATTTTAAAACGATAATTTTGATATGCTTTCATTTAGTAATCTTAGTTCAATAATTCTGTTAGTTTCTAGAAGTCTTACTGTACATTGATTAAGAAACGAGGAAACGTGTTTAAGCGTCCATATTCATCGGCAGGCCACTCGCGGTAAATAACACTTAAACAACTCTACCAGGGAAGAAATAAAAACACACGTTACCTGACACCTAGAATACAAACGTATCATATAAACAAGAAATTATCAGGTCGGGAATAATGTGTTCATTGTATAGGTCAGCCCTTATATATAAATTGCATTGTATAAAGTAACATATTTGTGCAACTTGGAACCCAAAATGACTAACTCCTAAAAAGATAAAATTGAGATAAATCAACGGGCGTGGAAACATTAATTAAAAATTCATGTTAAATAAAATAAAAATACAAATTAATATTGTTATAAAATAAATATCGATATAGCTAGACAGGTATATTTTGTATTTGATAAATAGTAAACAATACCAATAAAAAACATCATTATGTAAATAACTTATTACTGAAACACATGGTGTTAGTCGATTTGTCAATTGAAAATGTTTAGAATATTTTCAGTTTATTTCCTCTAGAACTAATCACCATAATCAATCAAATCACAATCCAATTCTTGTTCTGGTTTTTATTCTGTATTAATCAAGAGTTTCTTATAGTAGTCATGTTTCCCTGGAGGAATATATTTCAACAAATCCACCATGTTCCTTTTTATTACTTTTGAAATAGGACGGATGACAGTATGGAGTAAAGTTTGTTTAATATTATTCAAAGCAGGGAGTAGACCTATACCACACTTTTCAGTTTATTTTTGGAAAAAGTGTACCGTTCTCCACCTCTAATTCTAACAGCTAGAGGCCACAATAGCTAGGAAGAGGGTGGACGGAATATATAAGGAATTTACTATAGCAAAAAATAGTAACAGTTGCAAGTTTAAGAGAATATTGAACTATTTATTCAAGGTAAATCAACAGGGGTAAATAACTAATACATGGCCTCACAAGGCAAACTGAAGAGTGTTGAAAAACACATAAATACGCTAGAAACTGCTCTTGCGCAGTACATTTGAGAATACATTTCACAATCTCAAAGTAAATTATTTATTTACAGGAATTAGCCTGGAAGAGACACAATAACAACCAAAAGTCGTCAATATAAGAATATAGAATTTAAAGAGTCTCTTTTAAACGGTTAACAAAGCGCCTGAATCGCCAATAAGAATTCCGACTAAACAGATTTAAATTTTAACATTAAATTTAAATTTAAATATAAATTCTGATAACAAATAAATTACACAAAGGTTTGACTTCCTGACATAACTCAAACATCTGTGGGATTATTAGTTCCACCATTGAAGTAATCGAGAAGATTCCGACTTGTTAATATTTAACATTATAATCAGTGGCGGCTTTAGCTAAAATTAGTGGGGGTGCTGCTCCAGAAAATGTTTAGCCTTTGTTTTAAGATTGTATCAAAGGAAAAAATCATGTATTAAAAGAAAATTTATTCAGGAGCTTGATAAAATCTTAATAAAAACATCTTTTACTTACTTTAACATAAATTGTTACAGTTCAAGTTTGATCTATTCCTTTAAAAATGAAATCCATTCTTCTTGTTTTAATTTGCCCAACAAGTTCAATAATTTTCTTTTGATCTCTGGATGACAATTGAGGAAATTTTTCTCCATTGAAAATACTGCGAGCGCATTTAGTCTTTCTGTTAAATAAAATAACTGAAAAAAAATGAATAAAATAGAATAGCTGGAAGCAGAATAATAATCTAATTCTACACTCTTCTACACTTTATCATATTCAAGAATATGGTACACGGTTTTTAAGCACAACACACGCTGAGTAAAAAAAACTTCCTTCCACCATCACGCCAGAGCTGGCACTACGAGAGTAACAGTGCTCTATATACCTGGCAGTCACGCCTTCCTCCCCATTCCCCTCCTATTTGCGCATGCGCACAACAGTCAAACACCACGTAATTGGCACTGTGAAGCACACAGTTCCATACAAAAGTTTTTGTATCTTTTTCATAAACTGGGGGATGGCTACTGAAGTACTGACACTAAGCTTAAGGAATATATTATTATAAAACAATAATAAAAAAAGAATTAAAGAAAAAATTACTTATTATATTAAATGTTAGCGCTAATATCAAGTGAAAATGGGGGTGCTGCAGTTCCGCAGTGCCTATACACGAACCGCCACTGATTATAATAGAAAACAAAGTAATATTACAATAGAATATTGGTAATTTCTCACTAAACTAATCGGTAAAATGTTAAGTTTATAACTTCTTAACCAACAAAAAAGAATTTCTTTTATAATTTCTTCAAAGAAAATACGTCTACAAAATATTACCTATAAAAGAAAACTATCAAGTTTTAAAGTTCAAACAATTATTGGTAACCATAAGTGCAATAACAATTTATATTTGAATTAAATATTCCAAGCTATAAAAAAGAATCAAAAAGTTGCTAGAGGAGAGTAAGGTATTATGGAATACCATTTACATTTTTTGTATGTAATTTACTGTTTCTTAGTAAAAACTCCCCAAAGCAGGATGAACACATCCTGTAATTAACTATAGTTAATTTTAACAGGTGTAAAAAACTATTATTAATTTTCTTGTTTATAAAAAATAAAAATAATAAAAATATAACAAACGGAGGGTAATATGAAATAGTCGGGTAGTAAGGAATACGAGGTTTATACAATGAAAAAGCCATCTAAAGTACAGGAAACCTATTTATTTCTAATTTGAAAAACCAAAACTTTAATATAATGAGTACTTCATGGAAATAGACAGAAATCGCACACGTAATCTGCCTTTTCTGCCCCTGTACAGTCAAGATGAGCCCACAAAAAGCAGCTTAAACATTGAATCCAAATCTCCCCTTTGGAATCTTCGGAGAATTTTCCATCACAGAAGATGCACTCAGTGTCTTTGTTGTCCGGTTCTTTTCCTGGTGGCATGTAGTCCATTACAGATGACACATCAGAATGGAAAGATTCATCGTTGCTGGAGTCATCTCTAGTTGGATTAGTCGCCTTAGGCCTGGCTTTAGAAGAGAGGTTGAAGTTTAATTTTTTAACAGGGGTCTTTGAGCTTTTGTTCTCTTTTGTATTTTCAAAACTTTGAGTTCCTTCTTCGTCTGTTGTTCTTCCAATCCGGTCTCTAATTCTTTTTTATATGGAGAGCATGTTATTATAGAGGAGGAACCAGCTTTTCTGCCTCTACTTGATTTATGTTTTTTTGGAGGTGGGGGTGAAATCTGAATTGGAAGGACAAGATTGGTCGACTTTGGCTTTACAGGAACAATCACATCAGGAGTTTTGGATGAACACGGTTGAGGTGAATCATAAAGGGTTGATGGACTTGGAATGGGGGCAGGTGTTGGTTCAATAGGTCTTGTTTCAGGCCTTGGAACTGTGAGTGTTGAAGCAATGAAATCCTCACTGCTAAAAACATTTCTATTGACAGGATAAATGCCAGTCGCTTTGAAACCATTAACTGCAATGTCCCCACGTTGTACTTTAAGGTATGCCCTGCCAAATAGCTCCATCATATCAAAAACACTCAAGGGCCTTGAACTGTGCCATAAAAAGGATCTCACTTCCTCACTATAATGAGATTTTAATGGACCCATGAAGGTTTTGTCCAAGGGTTGGATTTTATGTGAAGAGTAGGGAGGCAGACATATGATCGTAACATGATTTTCTCTAGCTAAGTTGATAACGTCAATGTTATTCTTGTGGGTTGCATGTCCATCAAGGAAAAGCAGGACAGGTGAATCAGCTGAGGGTTTTGCAACATCAATGAAATGTCTAAACCATTTGGTGAAGATGTTTGTTTGTATCCAACCACTTGGGTGACAAGAGGCTATGGTTCCTGGCGGGGCACCTCTAAGCAGCTGTTCATTCATGCTTTTACGTGGAAATATGACTAATGGTGGTATGAAGTCACCTCCAGCACTCATACAAGGAACTATGGTAACAAGGGAACCTCTTTCAGCTGATGTAAGGGACCCGATTTGTCTCTTCCCTTTCAGACCTATTACACGAGGGATTTTACTTTGAACTACAGACAAACCGGTTTCATCTACATTAAATACCCTGTTAGGAGGATAGTTGTGCTTTTTGAAAACAACGTTGATCAGGTCAAAAAACTTATCAAATTCGTCTTTATTAAACCCCCTGGCTCTGGCAAAGGATGTACCCATCGGTTTACGAACTGAAAGTTTTGGATTCCTTTTCAAGAAAGCATAGAACCAATCTTTTCCTGCGGCTTCATCCTTAAATGGTTGGGGAATGTTATTGCGAACTGCAAGTTGGTAGGCAAGATTGCATACTTCCCTTTTGGTTAGTCCATAGAACATTGCCTCCATCTCAACTAAGTACTTCTGTAACTCATCTTCTATTTCTTTCGAAAACACTGGCTTACGGCCTAGAGTAGTTGAGGCGGCTACCTTGGCACTTTTCTCATTACTGTTGGCAAGCCGGAAGAGAGAAGCTCTGGGAACTTGGAACTCCTTAGACGCCTTGAGGTACCCCATCTTCTTCTCCCGAACAGCTTCTATAGCCAAAGTCATCTGGTTCGGACACCAACGTTTTCGCTTCTTTCCCTCATCTTTCTTCTTCTTAGGCATATCTGAAAAAAAATTCAGACGATTTAAAACCCTTATGGTTAACAAAAGGGAGGGGTAAACTTAAAACGAACAAAACATACAAAAAAACTAATGGCTTGCAGGTTTAGTCTGTAGGCAACTGTTTAAATGGCAATAAAATAATTTTATATTTACACCTCAGTGGGCTTACAATTAATTTAAAACAGACTAAACTTTGTTTTTTTAATTTAGCCTGACGTTAATTTTGATTTTTTTCATAAATATTGTTTAGAATATAAAGTAACAAAATTAAAAGATAATCTACTTTTCAACCTTTTTCAATATTGTTTATGTCGGGTATTATGGAATACCTAGTATTCCATAATACCCGACACGCCATCTTTGACAGATAGCCTAAAAACTGATGAACAAATACTGTCACTGAAAAACCAATCTCATAACAATAAACTACAACTATTTAGGTGTACATTATGCTTAGTCTTAAAGCTTAAGTCACATTGTAGTAGTTAGTACAAATATTTGAAGGCTTACCTGCAAAAATTCTTGTGAAGCACAAAACAAAATTCGTTCCGTAGCGAAGAGTTAAACAGCAACAGGCGGTCAACTCTCACAGTAGAGCATCATGGGAGTCTTTTGAAGTAGTTCATGCTATTTCCGAGAGATAGTAGCACTAAACAGAACTAAAACCATAGTATTCCGTATTTCCCGACTATTCCATAATACCCTACTCTCCTCTACCTATTAACCTCTCTAAAAATTACGAGACTAGCACCCAAGTGGCAAAAGGAAATATTAAGTGTTCCATAAATCATATATATTTTCAAAAATAAATCTTCTTCTGAGAAATTACTGACGTCTACACTGAACGATTATAATCACATTAATAATTAAATCTTCAAACACCCACACCCGTTAAAGATCGTTTGAATTTTAAACATTTAAGAAAATAAATAGAGTTTATTTATTCTATTTATTTGCTACACATATCTATCCCGATTCATAGCATGTAGCTCGGTACCTAGATCTACATCTTGAATTAACAATACATCTTTTAGCCATGTTCTTTTTTTTAAATACAATAATAAATTTAGAATAAACACCTAAATATAAAAGTCCTGTTTGTCTTTACTTCCTATACCTAACCTACTAGTTGGTCCACAACGGGTATATTACGCCCCTAGTACCCCGCCCCGCTGGGTGTCTCACCGCACTCTGGATATAATAGTCCCCAGACCATCGAGAGCCCTAGCGTGGGCGGGCATACCCTTCCTCGCCACCTGGGGAGGTGCCTACAGTAGATTTAGCTTCACTTACTACCCACAATATCACCACCTATGGACTTACAACTAACTTAACCTAAAGATTTATAAAAATACTTATTGCTAACTTAACCTAAATACAGCTCCAGCCCAGCATCATACATTTGTCACCAATAGAGCTGGACCCAATGAATGAGGGGTTGATTCTCCCGTCTGAAGATTTTGTTCTCTTGTACTTCCTAGCTGATATCAAGGCACCCTTAATATATATATAGCCATCCTGGAGTGATTATGTCCAAGTCCAGACCAGCACTACTCGTGGAAATGTCGGATATAATAGTCAACCATGTTAGATGAGCGTCAGCTATATATAGGTCTAGTTGATATATAAAATGGGTGGGAGATCTTCATATTAAAAATACAATGCCATGTTTCAAACACGTGCTCAAGTCACGTAGGCCGGACATCTGGTGAGTAGGCAGTTAAAACCTACCACGTGCTCAAGTCGCATAGACTGGACACCTGGTGATCTGGCCGTCAAAACTTGGTACGTTCATCAAGTTACGTAGGCCAAACATCTGGAAAGTTGGCAGTTAAAACATGACACGTTCTCAAGTCATGTAGACAGGATACCTGGTGAGCTGGCCGTTTAAATGGAAACGATCATCGAATCACGTAGACCGGACATCTGGAGAGTTAGAAGTTAAAACTTGGCACGTTCTCAAGTCTCATAGGCTGGACACTTGGTGAGCTGGTCGTTAAAACTTGAAACGCTCATCTAGTCACGTAGACCAGACATCTGGAGAGTTGGCAGTTAAAACTTGGCACGTTCTCAAATCTCATAGGCTGGGCACTTGGTGAGCTGGTCGTTAAAACTTGAAACGCTCATCTAGTCACGTAGACCAGACATCTGGAGAGTTGGCAGTGAAAACTTGGCACGTTCTCAAGTCTCATAGGCTGGACACTTGGTGAGCTGGTCGTTAAAACTTGAAACGCTCATCTAGTCACGTAGACCAGACATCTGGAGAGTTGGCAGTTAAAACTTGGTACGTTATTTAATCATGTAGGCTGGACACCTGGATAGCTGACCATTAAAACTTGGAGCGTTCATCTAGTAATGTAGACCTGACACCTGTTGAGTATGCAGTTTAAGATTGCGAGTGGTTAGTCTGGGCCAATAAGTTTTGTCCTGGATCATTTTGATGAATCGTTCATAACTTGTTAGTCTTCTTTTCATGATAGACTATGGCATGAATGGTTGGGTTATGGAACTCGTGCTAAGCCAGAAGATACAATGAGTGAGTAAAGCACATATTTTAGACAGTAAGTTTTGTACAGCTTTGATATTGCAGAATGTATATGAGTATCAAAATTAATGTAAAATAACTAGTATTTCTAGTGTTACTATTGCAGGATGTCTATATGTATTAATTTATTTGGGGCGGGTAGTAATAATATAGGATTAGTTAGAATTGCTAATATTAAAAAAGGAAATTAATCCAAAAATGTTTTATTGAATTGATTGTATGGCTCTGATCTTTCTATTCAATCCACCTTATTTGTAGCTAGCTTATCAATTCGTTATCAACAATTTTGTTGTTGTTGGGGGAGACTTTTAAGGTTCTCGCTAACAGAAAATCTTCATGACTTATTTCAACCATCAGTTTATTTTCCTTTTCTGAATACAAATTGGTCTTCTTCGACCACACTTTCTATTTACTGTTCCAGTCACCTTTTGATTATTCTTGGCATGATCTTCCCACATGAGAGATGAGGCTGATGGTCCTGTAGCCACTGTGTTTATTTGTTTGTTTCCTCTTCTTTAAGGGCACGTCTATAAAGTCCTTGGGCTATTCTCCTATTCGTATATCCTATTTATTAGTTTTGTCAAATCCATTAATACGTTGTTTCACAGTTCCTTCAGAAGGTCAGCTGATATATCGCCACCTATTGCAGTTTTTCTTATACGTATATCCTTTATGGCTGTCTCCACTTCAATATTTACAATTCTAGGTCCTTTTTAGTCTTCCTCTATTTCTTCTTATACTACAATATCAAGATTTCCTGGTTGATCTTCCTTGTCATACAGTTATTCTATGGATCTTTCCCAAATCGTAAGAACATCTTTATGATCCATCACCAGCTAACCTTTGGGTTTTTCTATTCCTATTGTTCCCACCTTTGTTTTCATACCTTCCCAGTTCCTGTGCTTTTTGGTACATAAGGTCATACCTTCCTTTTCTTTCAATTTTAATATATTCATCGCATATATTTCTACTTAATAAATAAAGTATTTCCTCACTTTACTGTTTCTCTCCTTGATTCATTGTTTAGCCTCATTGTTTAGCCTCATATATGTTTCTTTTTTTATGTTTATCCATTTCCTTCTTTCTTCAATTTTCTGAAGCTTTTCTGTTGTTTCCCAGGGCTCTCATGCAGTCCTCTTCACTTTTCCAACATTGTCATTTAGAACCTTCAAAAATATTTTTAATAATAGTCCACTTTACTTCCACTCTTATACTCTCTTCTGTCACCACATTGAACTTTTGTTCTATTGAATTTCTCACAATGTCACTATTGCTTTTTTTTTTTTTTTAAGTCCCACCTCGATCTTTTCCTGCTCGTTTTCCTGATCTTGTTCAGTCTTATTTCAATGTACGCCACCAGAAGGTTGTGGTCCGAATCAATGTTGGCACTTTGCAATGTCTTCGCATCCTTCACTACATTCCTGAATTGCTGCTTGACAGGGATGTAGTCTAGTTGATAACTGTTGATGTCTCCTGGGCTCTTCTTTGTTTTATCTTCCATTTCTTTAACCAGGTGCTTGTCACCAGGTCATTCCGATGGCAAAATTCGATCTAGGTTGTTTCTCTTCTTTAGTCCATGTGCCCCTATGATATTCTGCTCCCTCTTCCTTCGTGTAAATTTCATCGTGTGTTTCTTTAATCTTGACATCAGCGTCAACAGTGTTTGGCTTGTACACTTGTACTCTAAAAATATTCACAGGTTCAGCGTTGTAATATAACAAACATTAATCTATCACAATGACACATCACTTTAGTGACACTTTTCATCATTTCATTTTTTATCACTCTTGTTACTCCTTTTCCTACAATACTTCCACCTTAATAGAACATTGTGTAATTTCCAGAAACTAATTCATCTGATTTTCCCACCAAACTTCACTTGAACCCACAATGTTCACACTACCCCTCTCCATTTCCATTTTCAAATTTTCCAGTTTCTCAGCCCTTCTCATCATCCTTACATTACTTGTCCCTATGCTGAAAGGGAATGTTTTATTTGATGATTCTTTGTTGATCACTCCTTCTGAAGTAGTCCCCGCCTAGCGATCTGAGAGGGAGACTAGTTTACCTCTGAATTTTCAACCCCGTCATCGTTGGTTTTGTTCTCTTGACAAAAGGGATTTTCAGGGAAAAGATTGTATGGTAGTTATTCTTTTCACTATCCACACGACAGCACCACGGCCGAGATACCACTCCATGTGGTCACGAACGTTTCGGTTTGATCTTGAACAATCTCGAGTATAATTTGCTCTGTGCCTCAAGTCGATCCTAATACTACTGCTGCCTGGTATCAGTCACGTAACCCTATTTGGGGGACTTGATGTACCTCATGTCACTGGATCCTTACAGAACTTAGCCTCCACCGACCTTACTTCAGCCGTTAAGGCACCACACTCTCTATTCCATTGCCCAACCCCACTAAGTTGAAGCGTCTGTTAAGTTTTACCCACGTGGACTAAGAAAAGTCTCTCACCCTCTGGTGTCTCATGGTCCGAGTTAAGGAACAAGTAAGAGACCATCGTTGACAATTTGTTTGTTTGGACCTTGTGCTCGTTCTAGAAATAGGTTTGTGTGTAAGTTGCGTACTGATATAATAATGTTAATAAAGTGAACATTTTAACAATAAGGTATTATCAAGATGTACTCGAGTCCCTCAAGAAAAACAAACCATAAACCACAATAATCACGTTAGGTGACTCGGCAAGCTGAACAGACTACCTTAAGTAGGAAATGAAGTTAAAACTACCTAAGTTATGTATAGTGGATTCATATAAAACCACATTAAGAACTAACTTTTATTATCAATTAGAAGAGGCTCGTGCTATTCCCGATGAAATGATTGAGGATTCAAATCAAATTCCATTAGAACGTTTAAACTTTACTTGCTTGCAGAGAGAAGATATAAACAAATGACATTGACAGTCTCGCATGAAGGCGCCACACAGGAAGACCAGGAGAAGATTTGTTGTGTATCTAAGTGTAAAAATTCTAAAAAAATTAAGTTGTATTTTTATTGGGTGACTGCACGCGCAAGGTATGCTGCCTAAAAACCACAAGCTACGGTATAAACTAAACAAAAGAATGATGAATAAAAACCTTCAAGTGGTACGTGAGGATCGGCCATTGTCTTCAATGGACCAAGAGACAATGAGCCGTGAGTAGAAACTGCAGGGGTGTGTATAGGGTGTATTGTGTATACTATTACAAGAGACAATGAGCCGTGAGTAGAAACTGTAGGGATGTGTATAGAGTGTATTGTGTATACTATTACAAGAGACAATGAGCCGTGAGTAGAAACTGCAGGGGTGTGTATATAATGTACTGTGTATACTATTACAAGAGACAATGAGCCGAGAGTAGAAACTGCAGGGGTGTGTATAGGGTGTACTGTGTATACTATTACAAGAGAAAATGAGCCGTGACTAGAAACTGCAGGGGTGTGTATAGAGTGTACTGTGTATAGTATTACAAGAGACAATGAGCCGTGAGCAGAAACTGCAGGGGTGTGAATAGAGTTTACTGTGTATACTATTACAAGAGACAATGAGCCGTGAGTAGAAACTGCAGGGGTGTGTATAGAGTGTACTGTGTATACTATTAGAAGAGACAATGAGCCGTGAGTAAAAACTGCAAGGGTGTGTATAGAGTGTATTGTGTATACTATTACAAGAGACAATGAATCGTGAGTAGAAACTGCAGGGGTGTGTATAGAGTGTACTGTGTATACTATTAGAAGAGACAATGAGCCGTGAGTAGAAACTGCAGGGGTGTGTATAGAGTGTACTGTGTATACTATTAGAAGAGACAATGAGCCGTGAGTAGAAACTGCAAGGGTGTGTATAGAGTGTATTGTGTATACTATTACAAGAGACAATGAGTCGTGAGTAGAAACTGCAGGGGTGTGTATAGAGTGTACTGTGTATAATATTACAAGAGACAATGAGCCGTGAGTAGAAACTGCAGGGGTGTGTATAGAGTGTACTGTGTATACTATTACAAGAGACAGTGAGCTGTGAGTAGAAACTGCAGGGGTGTGTATACTATTACAAGAGACAATGAGGCGTGAGTTGAAACTGCAGGGGTGTGTATAGAGTGTACTGTGTATACTATTACAAGAGACAATGAGCCGTGAGCAGAAACTGCAGGGGTGTGTATAGAGTTTACTGTGTATACTATTACAAGAGACAATGAGCCGTGAGTAGAAACTGCAGGGGTGTGTATAGAGTGTACTGTGTATACTATTAGAAGAGACAATGAGCCGTGAGTAGAAACTGCAAGGGTGTGTATAGAGTGTATTGTGTATACTATTACAAGAGACAATGAATCGTGAGTAGAAACTGCAGGGGTGTGTATAGAGTGTACTGTGTATACTATTACAAGAGACAATGAGCCGTGAGTAGAAACTGCAGGGGTGTGTATAGAGTGTACTGTGTATACTATTACAAGAGACAATGAGCCGTGAGTAGAAACTGCAGGGGTGTTTATAGAGTTTACTGTGTATACTATTAGAAGAGACAATTAGCCGTGAGCAGATACTGCAGGGGTGTGTATAGAGTTTACTGTGTATACTATTACAAGAGACAATGAGCCGTGAGTAGAAACTGCAGGGGTGTGTATAGAGTTTACTGTGTATACTATTACAAGAGACAATGAGCCGTGAGTAGAAACTGCAGGGGTGTGTATAGAGTTTACTGTGTATACTATTAGAAGAGACAATGAGCCGTGAGTAGAAACTGCAGGGGTGTGTATAGAGTTTACTGTGTATACTATTACAAGAGACAATGAGCCGTGAGTAGAAACTGCAGGGGTGTTTATAGAGTTTACTGTGTATACTATTAGAAGAGACAATTAGCCGTGAGCAGATACTGCAGGGGTGTGTATAGAGTTAACTGTGTATACTATTAGAAGAGACAATGAGCCGTGAGTAGAAACTGCAGGGGTGTGTATAGAGTTTACTGTGTATACTATTACAAGAGACAATGAGCCGTGAGTAGAAACTGCAGGGGTGTGTATAGAGTTTACTGTGTATACTATTAGAAGAGACAATGAGCCGTGAGTAGAAACTGCAGGGGTGTGTATAGAGTTTACTGTGTATACTATTAGAAGAGACAATGAGCCGTGAGCAGAAACTGCAGGGGTGTGTATAGAGTTTACTGTGTATACTATTACAAGAGACAATGAGCCGTGAGTAGAAACTGCAGGGGTGTTTATAGAGTTTACTGTGTATACTATTAGAAGAGACAATTAGCCGTGAGCAGATACTGCAGGGGTGTGTATAGAGTTTACTGTGTATACTATTAGAAGAGACAATTAGCCGTGAGCAGATACTGCAGGGGTGTGTATAGAGTTTACTGTGTATACTATTAGAAGAGACAATTAGCCGTGAGCAGATACTGCAGGGGTGTGTATAGAGTTTACTGTGTATACTATTACAAGAGACAATGAGCCGTGAGTAGAAACTGCAGGGGTGTGTATAGAGTGTACTGTGTATACTATTACAAGAGACAATGAGCCGTGAGTAGAAACTGCAGGGGTGTGTATAGAGTGTACTGTGTATACTATTACAAGAGACAATGAGCCGTGAGTAGAAACTGCAGGGGTGTTTATAGAGTTTACTGTGTATACTATTAGAAGAGACAATTAGCCGTGAGCAGATACTGCAGGGGTGTGTATAGAGTTTACTGTGTATACTATTAGAAGAGACAATTAGCCGTGAGCAGATACTGCAGGGGTGTGTATAGAGTTTACTGTGTATACTATTAGAAGAGACAATTAGCCGTGAGCAGATACTGCAGGGGTGTGTATAGAGTTTACTGTGTATACTATTAGAAGAGACAATTAGCCGTGAGCAGATACTGCAGGGGTGTGTATAGAGTTTACTGTGTATACTATTACAAGAGACAATGAGCCGTGAGCAGAAACTGCAGGGGTGTGTAAAGAGTGTACTGTGTATACTATTAGAAGAGACAATGAGCCGTGAGCAGAAACTGCAGGGGTGTGTAAAGAGTGTACTGTGTATACTATTAGAAGAGACAATGAGCCGTGAGCAGAAACTGCAGGGGTGTGTAAAGAGTGTACTGTGTATACTATTAGAAGAGACAATGAGCCGTGAGTAGAAACTGTAGGGGTGTGTAAAGAGTGTACTGTGTATACTATTAGAAGAGACAATGAGCCGTGAGTAGAAACTGCAGGGGTGTGTAAAGAGTGTACTGTGTATACTATTAGAAGAGACAATGAGCCGTGAGTAGAAACTGTAGGGGTGTGTAAAGAGTGTACTGTGTATACTATTAGAAGAGACAATGAGCAATGGCGAGATAATGGAAGTGTCCACTAACTATACTCTATTCATTCCCTTGCCGTATCTAAACGTGTCTCATTGTATCTTGTAAAATTATTCAAGGTGTCTATGGTCACTCCTAACGTACACATCCACTGCTTAATGTGTCTTGAAATAAACAGACCAGGGTTTGTGCACCTCAACGCTACAAGACAGGTCACGTTGTAGCAGTTGACGCACGAGTGAACCTCCTCAAACAAACGGAATATTGGTCCACAAGTGCTTCTGTTTTTACAGCATCCCGCCTGAAGGCTCTCTCTCTCTCTTTCAACAAATCCCCCTATTTCGTATATCTCTTGTTTTAGATTTGAATACAGATATACCCTTCCTTGTGTTGCATTGGACACACAGGTTTAACTAGATCGTAATGTTGTAATTATATTGGGAGTTCGCACACAGATCTGTTATTTGTGTAATAATTGCTAGACAAAATCTTTTTACTTTTTCTTGACAACTCGGAATGAAAGTATTGTGATAGTAAAAATAAAAATCCAGCTCGAGGTTTTGTTTATGTCGAAGTTTCATGGCACTTTGAAACCAAAATGTTTTCGCAATGCCATCTGTCTGTTTGTCTATACAATGTATATCATAATAAACAAGATGACAATTCTCTTTCTCGGGAAAATTACTTTGATGGTACTTAACATTTGGGAAATTTTACAATTTTGATCATTTCCCCCAACTATTTGAAATATGAAGTAACTTAAAATTGTAAAGTTGTAGTAGACCAAATATTATAGATAAAAATCTTTTATTTGAAACATATATTTTATAAAAACAAACATTTCTTATTTATAAACGAATATAAGAAACCTACTTTTTAATTCAGCTCTTAGAAATTGGTGGATAAAGATATTTCTCTTTTCTCAATTTTTCTCTAACAGTGCTAGTTCCTAATGCATAGAGTAAGCAACAGGGTATATGATTAATTTGATTTATAATCTTTTGTATATAGTTACTACCACAATGTCTAGACCTTTTGTTTCGTTTTACAAAGGTTGTGTTCTTAGTAAATGACTCTTTTAAGATTAAAGCGGCAGAAATTCTGTGCGATGCACCGTACCAATTTGTTGTTTGTTTTTAAAACTTATAAAAATGCTAAGAGCCATTAGCGTTCAGGACCACAGCCAAAGTTATCTGTATATCAATCATATTTCATCACAATCCATCCATATTGGTATTTCAGTACTAGGCCTATCTACTCTAAATTTCACTTCTCAAGCTTTCTTCATTAGTGTTGTAGAGGTACTGGCCTCGGCGGCTCGGTATTGACAGTAGTTAGTACTGTTATTCTAGGGCAGGACTAGATTCTAGAAAACTGCCACTAAATCAATGTTAATTAGTTCAACCGACAAGATAGCTGTCAATATGTTAATAAATTTAATTGATACAAATACTACCACAATATTAGAAAGTTTAATCGACAAAAAAATGATATTATAAACATGTTTATAGGTTTGACAGTAAGTAAAAGGACCATTATATTTTAATGTGTCGTGACGCATAGTAAAAAGGAAGTATTGTGATCACTAAAGAAATTTAATCCGAGATTTTGAAAGATGATGACGTTATATGATCTTCTCTCTGCATCCGAAAAAACGATCTTAACAATTCCGTCTAGTCTTTTACTTGAAATTCAATTGAAGCCATTTTAACAACTTGGCAACAATCTTATATATATATATCCTTTTAACAAAGCTCCCAAGGGGAATTTTTGGAACTATCAATCAAACCCTAAATTTAAGTGTAGTTTATTTACTGGTGAAAAACTAAAACAATTTTCTGAAAATCAGCCTTAACAATTTTGGTTAAAATTCATATTCAAGCTCTATTTAACGTTATTTAAATAAAATGGAGTACCACATTTTCCCATGAAGATGGCTTGGAGGGACTTAGCATAAGCGAATATCTCCGTTTGGGATAATATCTTTTCGAGATATGAAATAACGTGTCAATGAAAAGTTAAAAATAAAATACTTTTTATTGACATAATATTTAGAGAAACAAAATGTTTTTTAGTCATAGGCCCATTTATATTTTTAACAAGGGCTTTGGGAAATGGGAAGCTATAATTTCACAGAACAAAATTGAGACTGTCTTTCTGTAACAGTATATTATTAATGATTTTGTTAAATGTTATTTTATTTCCCAATTTGTTTCTATAACAATATATATTACTTAATTTCACGTTTCCAGCTTTACTTTTGTCAGCACATTAATAATAAACAAGAATATCTTGAAATAGGTGGAAATTGTCTTGGAGGGAGACGGACTCAAAAATCCGGACGTCCTCTCACTTCTATGTCACGAAGGAAAAAACCTAACCCCCAACCAGCTACCTCTCCCAAAACCCACCGGAAACATCTCTTAGCACCTCCTATAGCATCATATAGCGCAGGCTGGTGAATATATGCTTTACTGTGTACATATGTGAGTTAATATAACGATTTATATATATATATATATATATATATAATTATATATTATATTATATATATATATATATAACGATTATATATAATATATATATATATATATATATATAATATATAAAAAGACTAAATCATGATGTTATCATTTTAATTGCAAATAGTTTCACTGTTTAGATAGTGTTTATAAATTAGCTAAATTTGATAAAATGTAAGGTGTCAATTTCACACACATTTACATAAACGTATTTGCGTGAAAGGAGACTTTGGTTTGATAGGACAGTGTTCGAACTCCAACCTCCTCAACCAATCATACCAGATGAACCCGGTTTAGTAGCGTGTACAGCTCACATATCCTAAATAATATTGATGTATATCATTTAAAAAAATGAAATGAAAAATTCCTAGAATATGTTGGTTGTAAATCCTTGGAGAATCAAAGTTATATGTATATTGATACATATAGCAACATTGCCATATTCATTTATAAATTTAATTGTTGAGACTTTAGATTGCTACCCAAAGTGAAAGTAAAAGGATTTAATTGTTTTATTCTGAATATTTCAACTTATCCATAATGTCTGAGACTGAGATTATAAGCTAAATAAACTTGTATTTATAGGATAGGAAAAGGGGTGTTTGGGTGTAGACGTTAAAACACAAATATAAGTGTTTATAATACTTATTACACAAATACAAGTTTTAGAATTTTTTACAAATATAGCTCACACCACTAAAAGTATACTTGGAATATTTATTTACACAAATAAAAGTTTTAGAAATATATCACACACCATGAAAAGTGTACTTTGAATATTTATTTACACAAATAAAAGTTTTAGAAATATAGCTCACACCATGAAAAGTATACTTGGATTATTTATTTACACAAATAAATGTTTTAGAAATATAGCTCACACCATGAAAAGTATACTTGAAATATTTATTTACACAAATAAAAGTTTTAGAATATTTTTTTTACAAATATATTTCATACCATGAAAAGTATACTTGAACTATTTATTTACACATACAAAAGTTTAGAATTATTTTTACAAATATAGCTCACACCACTAAAAGTATGCTTTGAATATTTATTTACACAGATAAAAGTTAGAGAATATATTTTACAAATATAGCTCACCCCAAGAAAAGTATACTTGGAATATTTATTCACATAAATAACATTTTAGAAACATATCACACACCATGAAAAGTATACTTGGAATATTATTTACATAGATAAATGTTATAGAATATTTTTTACAAATATAGCTCACACTAAGAAAAGTATCCTTGGAATATTTATTTACAAAATAAAATTTTAGAAATATATCACACACGATGAAAAGTGTACTTGGAATAATTATTTACACAAATAAAAGTTTTAGAAATATAGCTTACACCATGAAAAGTGTACTTGGAAAATTTATTTTCCCAAATAAAATCTTTCGAAATATATCCCAGACCATGAAAGTATACTTGGAATATTTATATACACAAATAAAAGTTTTATAATATTGTTTTACAAATATAGCTCACACAACACGAAAAATATACATGGAATATTTATTTACTCAAATACATTTTTGGAATCATTTTTACAAATATATATCACACCATTAAAAGTATACATGGAATATATATTTAAATAAATAAAAGTTTTATAATTATGGCTCCCACCATTAAAAGTATGCTTGGAATATTAATTTACAAAAGAAAACTATATTTATAGAATATATCTTACACCTTGAAGTTTATTGTACATATTTAGGTGTAGATGGATCAATAATCAATTTATTGAGTTCGTAGTGGGAATAGTGGACTTAGTACTAAATATTTAATCTATTTTACAAGGCTCGGTTTAAAGAGTATTTGAATATATATATATATATACACCATATGGTTTAAAGTTAAAATATTTTCAAAAATAAATCAATTTGATTATAATAAATATATAAACATATATATAGAAATACCAGTATTTTTTTCGTCATGATTAGTTAAAAGTTTCATCTCAATAAACATAGTAGTTCTCTAATACGAGCTTTGTTTGTAAGATATTGAGAAAGTCTACTACATGTGGATCTCGTTATCTATGAATAAAAGTTAACATTCATTAAACGTGCCTAAAATATTCTACACATCCATTAAAAAAAGTACGACTTTTACCAAAAATTGGACAAAAAATTATTATTGTAAGTTTAACTAAACATTATAGGTTTCTAAACAAAATATATAGCAATTTGTGTTTGTTTTTAATTATCAAACATATTTTTTAAATTCATCACTAAGGTTTAATATCATAAAAATAAATATTTGAAACGGTATATTCTCACTCTCATACAGACTTAACGAGATTTCACTATGCACGATAAAAATATCGTTAAAAACACCAGTACTAATTCAAATGTTTATGAAATAGCAATGTTTTATTTCCATTTAAGTTAATGTAATTACTGTAAGCAATTAGCTAAGTTAATAAGATTGTGAACAGAGGGTGTTTGGGATGAAGAGAAGACCCTGAAGGACGGATGGGAACTGACAGGTAATGGGATCAGCGGATGTGCCGGGAGATGAAGCCGTACCACCCTCTCCCTGACCAACACAGCCACTGGGGGAATATCAACCAAGTAGGAACAGTTTGAAATGGCGGACAACTTTAAGTCAGAGAAATAAATAAATAATTAATACAAGAAAATATAGCTTCCTACAAAAATATACACCTAAATTTAGTTGATTCAGAAAATAAAAAAGTTATTTTAATTCCAATCTTATTAAAGTACAATCATTTGTAATATAGTTTATGAGATGTTAAGCAATCAAGAAAAACCATTTTGAAATAAAACCTAATATGCACAACCTTTTGTGAATATACAAAATATATTAATGTTCATTTACTGAACAAGAATGATCGAACATGAGCTGAAATTGAGGTGGGATTATGGTCTATGTCATTACACAAGCAGCAAGTTGTTGTGGGATTATGGCTTATGTCATTACACTAGCAGCAAGATGTAGTGGGATTATGGTCTATGTCATTACACAAGCCGACACATGTAGTGGGATTATGGTCTGTGTCATTACACAAGCAGCAACATGTAGTGGGATTATGGTCTGTGTCATAATACTAGCCGCAACATGTAGTGGGATTATGGTCTATGTCATAAACTAGCCGCAACATGTAGTGGATATGGTCTATGTCATAACACAACCGCAACATGTAGTAGGATTATGGTCTATGTTAACACAGGCAAGAGAGGGATTATGTTATTCATACATACCGCAACATGAGTGATTATGTCTAGTCATACACTAGCGCAAAGAGTAGGATTATGTCTATCATACACACCGCACATGTATGGATTAGGTCTATGTCATAACACACGCAAATGTATGGATTATGTCATGCAAACAAGCCGCAACATGTATGGGATTATGGCTTTCATAAACTACGCAAATGTAGTGGATATTATTATGTCATACATGCCGAACATGTAGGATTATGGTCTATGTCAAAATACCGCAACATGTAGTGGATTATGGTCTATTCAAACACAGCCGCAACATGTAGGATTATGCTTCATACACAGCCGCAACAGTATAAGGTTGGTATAAAAGCCCAATAGAATATTTATCTAAACACACATATGTGTATTATTCTGTTCATAACAAGCCGCAAATGATGGGATTATGTCTATGTCATAACACTAGCCGCAAATGTATGGGATATGTCTATGTCATAACACAGCGCAAAGTGTGGGATTATGGTCTATGTCATAACATACGCAAGATGTAGTGGATTATGTCTATGTCATACACTAGCGCAAGTTAGTGGATTATGGTCTATGTCATTAACAGCGCAATGTAGTGGGATTATGTCTATGTCATAACACAGCCGCAACATGTAGTGGATTATGGTCTATGTCATAACACAGCCGCAACATGTATGGGATTATGGTCTATGTCATACACAGCCGCAATGTAGTGGATTATGGTCTTGTCATAAACTAGCCGCAACATGTAGTGGGATTATGGTCTATGTCATAAACTAGCGCAAATGTAGTGGATTATGGTCTATGTCATAACACTAGCCGCAATGTAGTGGGATTATGGTCTATGTCATACACTACGCAATGTAGTGGATTATGGTCTTGTCATAACACTAGCCGCAACATGTAGTGGATATGGTCTTGTCATAACACTACGCAAATGTAGTGGATTATGGTCTATGTCATAACACAGCCGCAAATGTAGTGGATTATGGTCTTGTCATAACACTAGCCGCAACATGTAGTGGATTATGTCTATGTCATAACACTAGCCGCAACATGTAGTGGATTATGTCTTGTCATAACACTAGCCGCAACATGTAGTAGATATGGTCTGTGTCATAACACTAGCCGCAAGATGTAGTGTGATTATGGTCTGTGTCATAACACTAGCCGCAACATGTAGTGGGATTATGGTCTATGTCATTACACAAGCAGCAAGTTGTTGTGGGATTATGGTCTATGTCATACACTAGCCACACATGTAGTGTGATTATGGTCTATGTCATTACACTAGCAGCAAGTGTAGTGGGATTATGGTCTATGTCTTTACAGTAGCAGCAATTTTTAGTGGATTATGGTCTATGTATAACACTAGCGCAACATGTAGTGGGATTATGGTCTATGTCATTACACTAGCAGCAAGTTGTATGGGATTATGGTCTTGTCATTACACAGCCGCAAATGTAGTGGATTATGGTCTTGTCATACACTAGCCGCAACATGTAGTGGGATTATGGTCTGTTCATACACTACCGCAAGATGTAGTGGATAATGGTCTATTCATAACACTAGCAGCAAGTTGTAGTGGGATTATGGTCTATGTCATTACACAAGCAGCAAGTGTGTGGGATTATGGTCTATGTCATTACACGAGCCACAAGATGTAGTAGGATTATGGTCTATGTCATAACACAGCCGCAAGATGTAGTGGGATTATGGTCTATGTCATAACACTAACAGCAAGATGTAGTGGGATTATGGTTTATGTCATAACACAGCCGCAACATGTAGTGGGATTATGGTCTATGTCATTACATGAGATGCAAGATGTAGTGGGATTATGTCTATGTCATTACACTAGCAGCAAGTTGTAGTGGGATTATGGTCTATGTCATAACACTAGCAGCAAATGTAGTGGGATTATGGTCTATGTAATAACACTAGCTGCAAGTTGTAGTGGGATTATGGTCTATGTCATTACACAAGCAGCAAGTTGTAGTGGGATTATGGTCTGTGTCATAACACTAGCCGCAAGATGTAGTGGGATTATGGTCTATGTCATACACAGCAGCAAGTTGTAGTGGGATTATGGTCTATTCATTACACAAGCAGCAAGTTGTTGTGGGATTATGGTCTATGTCATTACACGAGCCGCAAGATGTAGTGGATTATGGTCTATGTCATAACACAAGCCGCAAGATGTAGTGGGATTATGGTCTATGTCATAACACTAGCAGCAAGATGTAGTGGATTATGGTTTATGTCATAACACTAGCCGCAACATGTAGTGGGATTATGGTCTATGTCATTACACTAGCCGCAACTGTAGTGGGATTATGGTCTATGTCATAACACTAGCCGCAACATGTATGGGATTATGGTCTATGTCATAACACTAGCCGCAACATGTAGTGGGATTATGGTCTATGTCTTTACACTAGCAGCAAGTTGTGTGGATTATGGTCTATGTCATTACACGAGCTGCAAGATATAGTTGGGATTATGGTCTATGTAATACACTAGCAGCAAGATGTAGTGGGATTATGGTCTGTATCATAACACTAGCCGCAAATGTAGTGGATTATGGTCAGTGTCATATACATAGCCGCAAGCTGTAGTGGATTATGGTCTATGTCATAACACTAGCAGCAAGTTGTAATGGGATTATGGTCTATGTCATAACACTAGCCGCAACATGTAGTGGGATTATGGTCTATGTCATAACACTAGCCGCAACATGTAGTGGGATTATGGTCTGTGTCATAACACTAGCCGCAACATGTAGTGGGATTATGGTCTATGTCATTACACTAGCAGCAAGTTGTAGTGGGATAATGGTCTATGTCATAACACTAGCAGCAAGTTGTAGTGGGATTATGGTCTGTGTCATAACACTAGCCGCAACATGTAGTAGGATTATGGTCCGTGTCATAACACTAGCCGCAAGATTTAGTGGGATTATGGTCTATGTCATAACACTAGCCGCAACATGTATTAGTATTATGGTCTGTGTCATAACACTAGCCGCAACATGTAGTGGGATTATGGTCTATGTCATTACACTATCAGCAAGTTGTAGTGGGATTATGGTCTGTGTCATAACACTAGCCGCAACATGTAGTGGGATTATGGTTTATGTCATAACACTAGCCGCAACATGTAGTAGGATTATGGTCTGTGTCATAACACTAGCCGCAACATTTAGTAGGATTATGGTATGTGTCATAACACTAGCAGCAAGATGTAGTGGGATTATGGTCTATGTCATAACACTAGCAACAAATTGTAGTGGGATTATGGTCTGTGTCATAACACTAGCCGCAAGATGTAGTGGGATTATGGTCTATGTCATAACACTAGTAGCAAGTTGTAGTGGGATTATGGTTTATGTCTTTACACAAGTAACAAGTTGTTGTGGGATTATGGTCTATGTTACTACACGAGCCGCAAGATGTAGTGAGATTATGGTCTAAGTCATAACACTAGCCGCAAGATGTAGTGGGATTATGATCTATGTAATAACACTAGCAGCAAGATGTAGTTGGATTATGGTCTGTGTCATTACACGAGCCGCAAGATGTAGTGGGATTATGGTTTATGTCATAACACTAGCCGCAACATGTAGTAGGATTATGGTCTGTGTCATAACACTAGCCGCAAAATGTACTGGGATTATGGTCTATGTCATAACACTAGCCGCAACATGTAGTAGTGTAACAACTTACATTGTAACAACACTCACCAACTGGGACAGCCAACTGGGACAGCCAACTGGGACAGCCAACTGGGTCAACACGCGGCACTAGCTTGACCAGCGACCTCCGCTCTCGCCAAATACAACAGACTGACTGAAGGCGTGTCTGCGCCAGCCGGCAATGAGGCTCGACCACGTGTTCGGCCAGCAGAGAAAATGGATAGAAGAGTTCCGTTTCCGCCTTCGCCGAGCTTCGCGAAGGTGCTACGTGTTTCGATATGAGCCTCGAACTTCTCCTCCCCCCTTGTTCGTAATGTTCTCCAACCTTCCCTTCCTTCGATCCGCCCCCCCTTTTCTGAGAATTATATTTAGTATAAATACTAGCGGTACCGGGATCTCAGGTCACTTACTACCCCACCGGCTCGAGGATAAGAGGTGAGGGCAGCGACTGGGTTTCGGGGGATATTACCTTCCTACCAAATTTACTGTTTCGGCGTCATGGGGGGAACTCTTTCTAAATTACTATTTGGACTTTGTTATTAAATTATTTTTATTTGAATTTTGACTATGCTACGCGCTTATCGCGGCTGGGAGTTAGACCGTCGCTTTCGCCACCACTTATATTCAGGGTCTGAGCCTTATTTATTTGTATTTCATACGTTTGCCAATATTAGCTTTTAACCAGAGATTGTCTGGTCCTGGGTTCGAAACCCGGCTTATGTTATTTTCAAGTATAGCAGTTTCTGGACTCAACTTTGTTCGCCAAGTTTAACGCCTAGGGTTGTTGGGTTATTTTTACCTTGTGGCCTTGTTTAATTGCTATGACGTCACGTTTGCTACGGGCGCCTGTAAGATAGATATATATTTATACTAGGGTGGATAACTTAAACGCTAGAGTAACCAGTTTAGGAACTAATCAATTTAGCGAAGTAACCAAAGGACCATAAACCAAAGACCATGTCACTGAGATCCCGGACCGTTACCTTTGGTGGGTTTAATGTAACGTGATTTGTTTTGAGGAGGTAACGTTTATGTTTACCATTGATGTAATTGATTTCCACGTTGGACGGAAAAGCGCGCTTCACGCGGTGTTGATTGTTTCCTCAGCTTGTTATTGTTTTTTTTAATAAATAAAATCGTTATGTTCATTCAGGTAACTCTTTACCTAATATACTGCCTCTCTCGCCTTATAGATATTAAGGGGGGGGTTACAAAATGGTAGCAGAGCGTGGTTAGCATGGTTAGCACGGTTAGCATGGTTAGCATGGTTAGCATGGTTAGCGTGGTTAGCATGGTTAGCATGGTTACCGTGGTTACCAGTGATTATTTGGTTAGTGGTTACATGGTTGATGGTTACTGGTTAGTAATTATTGGCTTTATAATTTCGACGTTTACGTCTATATTATGCTCTTGGTCCTTAGTTCATGCAAGTTGTTGTGGGATTATGGTCTATGTCATTACACGAGCCGCAAGATGTAGTGGGATTATGGTCTATGTCATAAAACTAGCCGCAAGATGTAGTGGGATTATGGTCTATGTCATAACACTAGCAGCAAGATGTAGTGTGATTATGGTCTATGTCATAACACTAGCCGCAACATGTAGTGGGATTATGGTCTATGTCATTACACTAGCCGCAACATGTAGTGGGATAATGGTCTATGTCATAACACTAGCCGCAACATGTAGTGGGATTATGGTCTATGTCTTAACACTAGCCGCAACATGTAGTGGGATTATGGTCTATGTCATAACACTAGCAGTAAGTTGTAGTGGGATTATGGTCTATGTCATTACACTAGCCGCAACATGTAGTGGGATTATGGTCAATGTCATAACACTAGCCGCAACATGGAGTGGGATTATGGTCTGTGTCATAACACTAGCCGCAACATGTAGTGGGATTATGGTCTATGTCATTACACTAGCCGCAACATGTAGTGGGATTATGGTCTATGTCATAACACTAGCCGCAACATGTAGTGGGATTATGGTCTATATCATAACACTAGCCGCAACATGTAGTGGGATTATGGTCTATGTCATTACACTAGCAGCAAGTTGTAGTGAGATTATGGTCTATGTTATAACACTAGCCGCAAGATATAGTTGGATTATGGTCTATGTCATAACACTAGCCGCAACATGTAGTGGGATTATGGTCTATGTCATTACACTAGCCGCAACATGTAGTGGGATTATGGTCTATGTCATTACATTAGCCGCAACATGTAGTGGGATTATGGTCTATGTCATTACACTAGCCGCAACATGTAGTGGGATTATGTACTATGTCATAACACTAGCCGCAACATGTAGTAGGATTATGGTCTGTGTCATAACACTAGCCGCAAGTTGTAGTGGGATTATGGTCTATGTCATAACACTAGCAGCAAGTTGTAGTGGGATTATGGTCTATGTCATAACACTAGCAGCAAGTTGTAGTGGATTATGGTCTGTGTCATTACACGAGCCGCAAGATGTAGTGGGATTATGGTCTATGTCATAAAACTAGCCGCAAGATGTAGTGGGATTATGGTCTATGTCATAACACTTTCAGCAAGTTGTAGTGGGATTATGGTCTTTGTCATTACACGAGCCGCAAGATGTAGTGGGATTATGGTCTATGTTATAACACGAGCTGCAAGATGTAGTGGGATTATGGTCTATGTCATTACACGAGCTGCAAGATGTAGTGGGATTATGGTCTATGTCATAACACTAGCCGCAAGATGTAGTGGGATTATGGTCTATGTCATAACACTAGCTGCAAGATGTAGTGGGATTATGGTCTATGTCATAACACTAGCAGAGAGTTGTAGTGGGATTATGGTTTGTGTCATAACACTAGCAGCAAGTTGTAATGGGATTATGGTCTGTGTCATTACACGAGCTGCAAGATGTAGTGGGATTATGGTCTATGTTATAACACTAGCCGCAAGATGTAGTGGGATTATGGTCTATGTCATAACACTAGCAGCAAGTTTTAGTGGATTATGGTCTATGTTATAACACTAGCCGCAAGATGTAGTGGGATTATGGTCTGTGTCATTACACGAGCTGCAAGATGTAGTGGGATTATGGTCAATGCCATTACACTAGCCGCAACATGTAGTGGGATTATGGTCTATGTTATTAGACGAGCCACAAGCTGAAGTGGGATTACGATCTATGTTATTACACGAGCTGCAAGCTAAAGTGGGATAATGCTATGTCACACTAGCTGCCAGAAGTAGTGGGATTCTTGTATATGTTATTATACAAGCCGCAATTTATAGTGGGATTCTGATAAATGCTATTACATGAGCCGCAAGTTTTAGTGGGATTCTGGTATATGTCATTACAAGCACACTTATTTGAAACAACATTGTGTAGCATTAGGCACAAGTCATCGATATCCAAGTCAACAACAATTTGACTTACCCAATTGCACGGACACCGTCTGCTGTTGGCCCGGCCACGCACTCAACCGCCCCGTCGATTCTACACACCTCTGAACATAACAACTGACTTTTTATTTTTATTATTTATTCAGTGTTTACAGGCCCGGTATCTTACAATCTTTAAATCCGGGCCGTTTTTCCACACAACTTTTACTTTATTTACACAAATTTAATATGAATTTCCTTTTTAACATTACAACACATATTTTGGCTCTTAACTTAAATGAAATTCAACTACCCCTAGCTCAATTTGATCCACCCCGGGTATATTACGCCCCCGGTACCCTCCCCCGCTAGGCCCTTCACAATGCCCGGGATTTCACTCCCGAGTCCGCCAAGCGCTCAGCAGAGGTGGGCATCCCCATAATAACCACCTGTGGAGGCGCCCTATCAGAGTTGGTGCCCCGCCTACTTTATACCCTTGGCAGCTGAATTTCCTAATCTACCCCCTATCTAGTTCCCCCGTCCCTAATTATCTATATTAACTACTAACTAAGCTAAGCTAAATTACTAAACTATTCTATTCCCATTACTGCCGGGGAACACCATCACCCAGAGGGCTGCAGGGCGTCCGCCTTTCTCCATCTTGACTCTGAGGGCCCATCAACCATAACCCACCTCTCTTGTTTCCAAGGTGGTGGGTCATACGGTGCAGGGAACCCCTCAGAGTTCATAATCATTCCACTAACTTTTGTTCATACGACTGACAACTGACAAATGACAACTGACAACATAATACTGAAGCCGCATCAATTCAACGCTCAATTACAATAGTTCCTTACCAAAGATCTTCAGTAGGAAAGAAGATACTCTTCGCCAGTGCCTAGTTTTGTTTCTAATCCAGTCTATAAGTGTGTAGAATTCCCCCTTGTTTATGTTCTTTGGTTTTCCTCCCCTCGTGATCCCCTCATTCCGTGTTCTGTGGACTGTGCTATAATCGTATAAAAGAGTGATCGTGCGAGTGGAGAAGCACTCTTGGACGGGCTTCGATAATCGCTAGGGGAAGCTAAGCTTTCGGAAACTAATAATAATGCAAGCAACATTCTTTTTCGGCATGTAATATTTTTATTTCAAAATTCTTTGTGACTTATTGAACTTAATTTATTGAACTGATTAGAAAACAGCACTTGTGATGGTGTTAATAGTAATATTTTCTTTTGGACTTGAAACTTTATCTCAATAATAACGAACCTGAATTATCGGACTCTAACTAGAAAACATAGATAGTGTTGTTGTTAATAATAATATATCTATTTGACTTAAAATTTATCTCAATCATAATGAACTTGAGTCATTGGACTTGAAAATAGGTCTGTATAATATGTTCTATCTCCAATATTTACTTATGAACTTAGTTTATTGGGCGCCATCAGCGCTAGTATCGAGTTTAGTAATAGCCGCCATAATAACTTGGTTTATTGATGGTTATATTTTGAGCTTGGGCAATTAAAAGGTGGATTGCTCTACTTTATGATCAATATAAGAAATTGATAGTTTTATGTCTAGGTAAAACATATTTTCCCTTTTGTCGGGACTATGAGATGTAAGGGTAACGAGATAATTAAGTTTGATTTTTATGTAAGGAACATGAGTATTTCGCAAAGATTTAATTTATGAGTTCTATATTGTTCTTTCTGGCTAACAAATACGCATCCAACTTGAATTTTGTTAACGTAAGTTAGTGATGGTGATTACTAAAATATTTAATTCGTTCTTCTAATGAAACCATGCTATTGTGATCACAAAATATTTTATACATTATTTCTCCCCTTTATGGGATTTTTCATATTAATTGTTGCTCATAGTTTCTTTTTAATATCTAATAAACAACCCATTTGGTGAATATTTTCTACTTACTCTATTATTTTTAACTTATTTATCCTTATGTATAACACTATCTATATTGTTGTCTGGTAATCGAATAAGGGGAATGTTTATATATTGTTGAGGTTGACCGTGGGGATGAGTGCCGCAATTGCTCCAAATTGCGTGTTCTGGGTATTGGTTTGCCCAGTTTTTTCTATAGTCTTTACTCAATTAGCACACTCTTTCTTTTTTGTTGACTAATTAATTTATTTTGTATTTGAACACTATTAGTTAGGTTTTAGGGTTAGAAATAGGGTTCAATTGATAACATTTTATTACTTGCGGTCATAGCTTGCGTCCTTAGTCAATCTATATTCTATAGCATGCAAGGATGACGTAAGTCTAAGAACTCATATAGTATATTGTTCTGAGTCGGTAGTTATTTATTCGTACCAGCTCATGTTTTCAAAGACATATATTATTGTTCAAACTAGCATAACACAAAGTATGGTCAAAACTAGTAACTCAGGGGAAACACCCTTCCTGTTTTGGTATATATCATTTATTAATTTATCCTTAGTTTCTGTCCTGAGGCCTAGACCTTAACCCAGGACCAATGTTACATTGTTTCTTTACTTTCGCTAGTTTGCTAGTTTATCCAATTAAGAATCATATTAATTAATTTAGTATTGATTATAGCTCCTAACCTAGGTGTCCCTATTTACTTATCTTTTAATTTTATCCTACTAGTTGGTCCACCCCAGGTATTTTACGCCCCCTGCCCCGCTGGATGTCTCGCCGCTTCCAGATCTAATAGTCCCCGGATTGGCTTGAGCCCCAGTGGAGGCAAGCATCCCCCTATCTACCTTCTGAGGAGGTGCCCTACTGGAGATTTCGCTCCACCTACCATCAGCTAAAACCACTACCTTGGACCTAAAACCAAACAAATACAACATAAGAAAATAGAAAATATAAAACTTAAACTAACTTAACCTAATACTTTCTCGCAAATCGGTGGCCACAGAACATCTTGATATTCTTCCTTATCTCTTTATCTACTGATATTAGTCATCGAAGAAACCTTGACGGACCGAAGCCCTACCCCCGTGGGATTATGGTCTATGTCATTACATGAGCCACAAGATATAATTGGATTCTGATATATCGATGGCCTAGAAAGAAACTTGTATCTCCAAATTTGGTTGAAATTGAGATATGTGGTTCGGGGCAGTGACTCAGGAGCAAGACGGCACTAAATAACTCCACGAGGAAGTTAATAGCCTTCAAGGGCTGCTTTCTGAGGACTGCGTTATCGACATCATCGCGTCCGGGGGCCTTGTTTAGTCTTAGAGCAGCTAACACCTGTGACAGTTCTGTTGCCTCCGTGGGTTCAGTTTCGTCCAAGGGTCTGTACGAGACCATACCGATTACCTGCGCCACGTGCGCAACGTGCACCGGGTCTGACGGGTCATTAGTCAGTACAAATGGTGCCTCTAAGGGCTCAGCGAGAGAATCTGCCTTCTCCTGGTCAAAGTTAGCCCTCCCATTACGACCTACAATAAGTGTCCTTGGTCAAAGGACCTGCAACAAGTTCCTCGTCATCCGCCACAAGGACCTGTCCTGTACGCGGAGGCTCTAAGTCTTGTCCTTCCAGACCCTGTTCCGGTATTCTTGGGCCATCTCGTGAACCACATGGACTTTGCGGCTCCAGTTGATCTTGTCTACCGGGTCCCTCGAGATTTGCTCAGCCTTCCTCAGCTGATTTTTTCCCGGACGTGTCTAGAGAATGAATTGGACAAAGAAGCCTGTGGCACCTTCTTATGACGGTGAGTGCACTTAAGATCGGGCTTTTCGGGATGTCTACCAAGGACACTGCTCGTCCCAGGTTCACAAGAACGAGATTTAGATCCGAGTCTAGCTTAGCTAGAGACTTCAGTTCTAACAGCCTTCTGATCCATCTGCAGAGACACTGCATCTTGATAGTGTTGACTGTATATTCCAAGTGTTTCCGGTGAAATGTCCGGATTAAGGCAGGTGCCAAGTGTGGCACACACAGGAGCCCCCGAATATATGGGCCCACGCCCGCTTAGCAAATACATCAATTTGACTTATCATACTTATAATATTCTGAAAATTGATAAATGACAGTTAGACACGGGAATCGAACTGGGGATCTTTGGTTTAGTACGCCAATGTTCTAACCACTGAGCTATCCAGTAATCGTCCCGTGCCCAGGGTCATTCTTCACTCATATTTTAAGGCAAAGTCCATGATGAACGTGTGGAAATAATCGGCTACAAATGTGTGATTTATTAAGATCAAGAGATATCAGATAAAGCAGCCACCCTAGACTCTGTAGTTGGATTACTTGTACAATTGATGTAATTGTAAGGGATCGCATATTTAAATTTTGAATCAAGTCCTGGATAGCTCAGTAGGTAGAGCATTGGTGTACTAGGCCAAAGTTACTGGGTTCGATTCCCATGTCCAACTGTAATTTCTAGTTTGTCAGAATATGATATCTAGATGATAGTAAATCCTCACTAAACAAATATGATAGTTTTGCCTATTGAATCTTGTCATATTTAGTTTGTGATAATATTATATTTCAAAATTATTTTTGTTCGTTTAATTAATCTCAAACTAATCTATAAATTCCCTAATCGAAGGGCACTTGTATTACGTGAGGTCCAACAGTCCGTGCTTAAAAATTAACACAACTTTTGTTTTTGGCAAACCAGAAATACTACATAACTGTAGAGAGTACCGTTGACTTTTGACAGAAAAATAAACATTGATTTACAATTGACAATAATATCTGAGGTAAAATAGTAGAATTATTAATATTGAAGTATTAACTAAATTCGAAGTGAAAAAATGCAATAAAAGTTTTTAATAATAAAATACTTTTTACTAGGTATACTAATACTATTTCTATTTTATCTGCACACGGCGGACTACATAAAATGCAACTACACTGAAAGAATCTATAATTATATAATGTCAAGTATTTTATTATGAGCTACAAATTTACAGTACTATAATACACTGAGTATATAATACACTGTATAGTTTATTAGTTACTATGATAGTTAATATGTTAATAAAACAAATTGTCCATGTATGGTGTGTAAGACACATATCATTCATTGGGGAACTATCTTCTAAGGGCCCCAAACTCTCCTTCGCACAGGGCCCCCAGAAGTGTTAATCCGAGCTAGGGACTGTACGTATGGATACTGTTGATTGTAAATCCTAAGTTTTTTCAGTGACATTACATCTTAATATTATTGACTATTATATTCCATGTGTTTTTATTGAGAGTTGTTTTTATAATGGAATATACAGTCAACATTATCCAGTTGTACTGTCACTGGAAACACTTAGAATACACAGGATGAGTACAAATCATCTTTAAACTTTAGAAAAACCATAAAAATGGAACGTGCACCCTATTTACTTGAAACCTTTTCCAGTCGATAAGGAAACCTTGGAAGATTTTATTTTACTAATGATTCGGATTCGTTTTTTGAAGGCCACCAACACTATCTGCAGCTAGCGCGTAAAATGATAATGTTTACTATATATTCCAATTGTTTTCTTTGTCAGTACATCTTGATAGTATTGACTGTATATTCCAAGTGTTTTCTTTGTCAGTACATCTTGGTAGTGTTGACTGTATATTCCAAGTGTTTTCTTTGTCAGTACATCTTGGTAGTATTGACTGTATATTCCAAGTGTTATTTTTGTCAGTACATCTTGTAGTATTGACTGTATATTCCAAGTGTTATTTTTGTCAGTACATCTTGATAGTGTTGACTGTATATTCCAAGTGTTATTTTTGTCAGTACATCTTGATAGTGTTGACTGTATATTCCAAGTGTTATTTTTGTCGTACATCTTGGTAGTGTTGATAGTATATTCCAAGTGTTTTCTTTGTCAGTACATCTTGGTAGTGTTGACTGTATATTCCAAGTGTTTTCTTTGTCAGTACATCTTGGTAGTGTTGACTGTATATTCCAAGTGTTATTTTTGTCGTACATCTTGGTAGTGTTGACTGTATATTCCAAGTGTTATTTTTGTCGTACATCTTGTAGTGTTGACTGTATATTCCAAGTGTTATTTTTGTCAGTACATCTTGATAGTGTTGACTGTATATTCCAAGTGTTATTTTTGTCAGTACATCTTGGTAGTGTTGACTGTATATTCCAAGTGTTATTTTTGTCAGTACATCTTGATAGTGTTGACTGTATATTCCAAGTGTTATTTTTGTCAGTACATCTTGGTAGTGTTGACTGTATATTCCAAGTGTTATTTTTGTCGTACATCTTGGTAGTGTTGACTGTATATTCCAAGTGTTATTTTTGTCAGTACATCTTGGTAGTGTTGACTGTATATTCCAAGTGTTATTTTGTCAGTACATCTTGGTAGTGTTGACTGTATATTCCAAGTGTTATTTTTGTCGTACATCTTGGTAGTGTTGACTGTATATTCCAAGTGTTATTTTTGTCAGTACATCTTGGTAGTGTTGACTGTATATTCCAAGTGTTATTTTTGTCAGTACATCTTGGTAGTGTTGACTGTATATTCCAAGTGTTTTCGGTGAAAGTATGCTTGTTTACCACTGGACCCTGTTTTATTTATTTTAGCACGGCATTCTATAACTTTTTCGAGCTATTCATCTGTATGATGATTACACTATTGAGCTAGGTTGAACTTAGAAAAAATGTACTTGCATTTGATTGTTGTGAGAGTGGGAAACTATTGAAGATAACAACCCACAGTAAACTTGACTGGGATCGAAACCAAAGCTCCCAATCTCCAGCAGTCTAGTATAATACGTCCTAGACTATGCGGCCATCGAGGCAGGTCCGGATCTTGTTGACTCTGGATTTGATGTTTGTTTTGAATTATGAATTCTTTTCAACCTAATATTATTTTTCCATGTCCTCGCCTTGTTTCCAGACAGTTTTACTGTTCCAAGGTCATACATGGCCCCCGAAAACAGGACAAATAGAGACCGAGATGACTAAATGGTTTTATCACAGCTTACAGGTTTCTAAAATAATATATGGCTTCTTTTTGTCCCCCAGCCCATTGTTAAATCTAGTAAAATATAGTTTAGGGTGTTTGTTGGAAATGGGTCTAACTCACGGAACAGTTTCGATTTTAGATTTTCTTTGGGAATTTGTATAAAAGATGGAGCTATTTTTAAAAGTATTTTCTTCGATTAAAGTTCATAATGTTTGATAAAACATAAATTAAATAATTAAGTATTCTAGGTTTCAGAGATACTTTAAATCCTCTTCAAACGTAATCCTCTAAGGTCATTGCAAATAAGATTATTTGCAATAAATATTTAATAAACTTTTATTCTGACTCTTTATTGAATACTCGTAACTTGTCTCGTCGAGCTAGTAGCTCTACTTTTACACGACTCCCACCACTAACAACTTTTACACGACTCCCAACACCAACTTTTACACGACTCCACAACTTTTCAACTCCACACCAACTTTTACACGACTCCCACACCAACTTTTACACGACTCCCACCACACCAACTTTTACACACTCCCACACCAACTTTTACACGACTCCCACACCAACTTTTTTTTTCAATATCATCTGTACGTATGTATGTATCTATGTATCTCAGCAGATAGCTCTATGATTGACTTTCTTTAAATAACCTCAAACAATTTTGATTAAAATTCTTATTTAAGCATTGGAGCATTAGTAATAAATGCTCGATTCTCATTTTTCCGTTAAAAGGACTTTGAGGATACTCTTGTAGTAATCAAATTTTCAATTTAGGTCGTATGTCTTTAGACTACTAGTATTTTTGATAATTGTAAATATGTAGCACTATGAAAAAATATTTTTTTGTTTAAAATATATTTTTATAATCCAATAGTTTCTGAGATATAGGCTAACACTTTTTTATGGATGTCCTTTAAATGGGAAATTGATTTTTGTGATCTTCGGGGTTCCACTGTTTCCAATATGGTTCTGTAACCATGTATATTATTTTATTGATACTCTTTGAAAGAATGTGATACTCTGTTACCTAATGTGCCTCAAAATATATGATACATATTTTACAAAATAAAGGCTGAGTGCTGCGCTGGGTTTATTTACGAGCTTTCGCTGATTATCCACATATAGGAGTTTTGTAAACATCGTTATTCTATACAAACAAAATATACATCAAGGAAGTTAAATTTTCTGTTTTGGCAATAATATTTTCTATAGAGAATGTGTGTTTAATTTCGACAATTCGTAATAAATCCTGTTCAATTTGATCTGAAAACAACAAGGGTCTTATCCCAGAGGAGATCCTGGGGCTGTTCTGGTTCGTTTACTTAGTCTTTTCATGGCCAAGACTATTAGAATGTTGCTCTGACAACTCTGCATGATTATTTTATAACTGAGGACGTCATATCTTAGGTGCTAGGCGATTATCCACCCCTTAAATGCTCTCGTGTCTTGTCCTTTGATCTCGATTAGAAAGAGCTGCATGTTATAATGAGAACAGAGCTCGAGTCTGTACAGCGAGTCTTCACTGTGGTTTATAGAGCCACGGACAAGTGATGTCGTTTCAAGATGATTGACGTACGTAGTCAGCAGCTTTAATCACAAACTTAGGTACGATACAACCTAATGAAACTGTCCTCCCGGGTGTTTCTGCGGATATTGATTTTGTTTGATGTTTCCGTCTATTCCTCATATTTCCGATACATATTCAAACACCTGATTATATTCCCACATGACCACTTCAAAACTTGTTATTTCTCAGACATGATGGGAAACAAACACACGCAATGGCAGCTCAGGACTGAAGGTGGTGGAGAGGCAGCGGTGTGCAGCTCAGGACTGAAGGTGGTGAGGAGGCAGTGGTGTGCAGCTCAGGACTTAAGGGGGTGGAGAGGCAGTGGTGTGGAGCTCAGGACTGAAGGGGTGGGGAGGCAATGGTGTGCAGCTCAGGACTGAAGGTGGTGGGGAGGCAGTGGTGTGCAGCTCAGTACTGAAGGTGGTGAAGAGGCAGTGGTGTGCAGCTCAATACTGAAGGTGGTGAAGAGGCAGTGATGTGCAGCTCAGGACTGGCGGTGGTGAGAAGACAGTGGTGTGCATCTCAGGACTGAAGGTGGTGTGGAGGCAGTGGTGTGCAGCTCAGGACTGAAGGTGGTGAAGAGACAGTGGTGTGCAGCTCAGGACTGAAGGTGGTGGGGAGGCAGTGGTGTGCAGCTCAGGACTGAAGGTGGTGGGGAGGAAGTGGTGTGCAGCTCAGGACTGAAGGTGGTGAAGAGGAAGTGGTGTGCAGCTCAGGACTGAAGGTGGTGAAGAGGCAGTGGTGTGCAGCTCAGGACTGAAGGTGGTGAGAGGAAGTGGTGTGCAGCTCAGGACTGAAGGTGGTGAAGAGGCAGTGGTGTGCAGCTCAGGACTGAAGGTGGTGAAGATGCAGTGGTGTGCAGCTCAGGACTGAAGGTGGTGAAGATGCAGTGGTGTGGAGCTCAGGACTGAAGGTGGTGAAGAGACAGTGGTGTGCAGCTCAGGACTGAAGGTGGTGAAGAGACAGTGGTGTGCAGCTCAGGACTGGCGGTGGTGAGGAGGCAGTGGTGTGCAGCTCAGGACTGAAGGTGGTGAGGAGGCAGTGGTGTGCAGCTCAGGACTGAAGGTGGTGAAGAGACAGTGGTGTGCAGCTCAGGACTGGCGTGTGTGAGGAGGCAGTGGTGTGCAGCTCAGGACTGGCGGTGGTGAAGAGGCAGTGGTGTGCAGCTCATGACTGAAGTTGGTGAGGAGGCAGTGGTGTGCAGCTCAGGACTGAAGGTGGTGGAGAGGCAGTGGTGTGCAGCTCAGGACTGAAGGTGGTGAAGAGGCAGTGGTGTGCAGCTCAGGACTGGCGGTGGTGAAGAGGCAGTGGTGTGCAGCTCATGACTGAAGTTGGTGAGGAGGCAGTGGTGTGCAGCTCAGGACTGAAGGTGGTGGAGAGGCAGTGGTGTGGAGCTCAGGACTGAAGGTGGTGAAGAGACAGTGGTGTGCAGCTCATGACTGAAGGTGGTGGAGAGGCAGTGGTGTGCAGCTCAGGACTGAAGGTGGTGGAGAGGCAGTGGTGTGCAGCTCAGGACTGGCGGTGGTGAAGAGGCAGTGGTGTGCAGCTCATGACTGAAGTTGGTGAGGAGGCAGTGGTGTGCAGCTCAGGACTGAAGGTGGTGGAGAGGCAGTGGTGTGGAGCTCAGGACTGGCGGTGGTGAAGAGGCAGTGGTGTGCAGCTCATGACTGAAGGTGGTGGGGAGGCAGTGGTGTGAAGCTCAGGACTGAAGGTCGTGGGGAGGCAGTGGTGTGCAGCTCAGGACTGAAGGTCGTGGGAGGCAGTGGTGTGCAGCTCAGGACTGAAGGTCGTGGGGAGGCAGTGGTGTGCAGCTCAGGACTGAAGGTGGTGAGGAGGCAGTGGTGTGCAGCTCATGACTGAAGGTGGTGGAGAGGCAGTGGTGTGCAGCTCAGGACTGAAGGTGGTGGAGAGGCAGTGGTGTGCAGCTCAGGACTGAAGGTGGTGGAGAGGCAGTGGTGTGAAGCTCAGGACTGAAGGTGGTGGAGAGGCAGTGGTGTGCAGCTCAGGACTGAAGGTGGTGATCGAAACCTAACACACATTAGATCATTCCTATAACAGAAAGTATGTTCTCTAAGCTAACGGCACCGGTAGAAGAGTATTAGCGTTTGGGCCCCTAACGAAAAAAAATATTCTCGTTGATAGTGATAAAAGGAAAAAATTGGGATTTTCAGGTTAAAAAAGGAATGCCTCGCTATACATGAAGTAACTTAAATTGGAAAGCAATCAAGATTTTTTATATTATTTACTTTAGGGATGTACACATCATCCGTTGATATCACTATTTAATATATATATATATATATATTTCTTTACAAAAAGCACTTACTAAATTATTAACTTGGTTTATTATTCTTACATTTTCTTGTCTCATTTATATATATCGATAGGTTAGGCCTAAATTAAAAATTCTGGATAATTGTTTTTTTCCCTGACATCGTGAAGGCAATTATGCATAGCGTAAAGTTCTAGTTTAGTTAGTTTATCTGCAGACTAGGACTCGGATCTATGTTTGTAGTGAACTGACAAGAAACCTGTCGGGTGATCATCTCTTTATCAACCAACGCCTGTGACTAATATCTTAACACGAGCAGTTTTCAGTCGCTGATTGGACATGTGGGTGACGACTATCCTGTCTCACTAAGCTACTTGAAGACTGCTTGAAGACTACTTGAAGCGGTGTAAAACAGGCTTAAATGCTTCTTCTTATTAAATGACTCTCTATATACAGACTATCACCGTAACTATTGTAATAAGGGCCGGGAAATATATACCAAACCCAAGTTACACTTGTCTAGTTGGTCTTCCTTGGACAATCCTGAATTACCAGACTTTCCAAACTTGAGGGGAACCTCTAGATTCTAGGGAGTAGTGACACTAAGCATTCGCTGTCAACAGTAAAGCCATGGGGAACCTCTAGATTCTAGGGGTAGTGACACTAAGCATTCGTTGTCAACAGTAAGGCACTTTAAAACTAAATATATATTATTACCGTCTGCACTCGAAAGTTGAGAACAATATTAGTTGGAAAGTTTTGTATTTCCCACTCGTAGGATCCTTTGGAGGTGTCCGTGTGTTTTATTTACTTTAACAAATCTCTGAGCCTCACATGGTGAGGTTAGATACCCGTCTATAAATCTAGAGCCTCACATTGGTGAGGTTAGATACCCGTCTATAAATCTAGAGCCTCACATTGGTGAGGTTAGATACCCGTCTATAAATCTAGAAAGATACCAATTTTAATTCAATGGTGTGCGTCTCAAGTGATTTTTTTACTGTTGTGTAGTGAGTCTGATGCCTGTTACCGATTGACCACCAAACCAAGAGAAAAAACAAAGGGGAGAATTAAAATTATGATACTGCCTATGCAAGCCTTAGTTGGTGCTTTTACATACATTGAAACCTGATGTATTAAGCCACGCGATCCTCTGTGTGGATAGTTCCAGAACAAAGGAGCAAAAACATCTGAAGCTTGGTATAATTATGAAAGAATATTTGCTTATGTGAAACACTGCATTTATTTTAGTTTTATGCTATTGCAAGGTTTATTATTCAGACTGCGCGATTCTGGCGTGGGTAGCCTCAGAGTAAATAAACGCAGAAAGCTTAAATCATAGTGGTCACCAGTTTGTGAAGTTAAAAAGATTTTCAAAATTATTCAATATCAGTATTTTCTGTTTATTATTGAGTGATTCATGGTCTATCCGTGCAACGCCGGTCATTTGAGGCTAGTAAAAATTAAAACTAGAAAAATTATCTAGAGGTTAATTTTGTTTTAGCTTAATCTTAATTTTATCATAGAGTGTACATAGATTTGTGTCCATACTAAGAATGTGTGAGCAATAACAAAGGTAATCTGACCTGTAACTGGTCCAGCCCTAGAACTAGCCTTACTTAGGACCTAGTCTCAAGATACTCTTAGGGTCAATCTAGGGTCATATAGTCCTAGAGCAAGTCCTAGACCTATCTTCACGTGGAAACCGGAGCAAGATGGAACAAATAGAATAAATAAACACGGTAATGAGAACTTGGGTAGTTTTTCCAACAAATTTGAAGATATTCCACCTGAATCTAAGAGCGAGGTGGTAGTAAAACATGTTCCTTTATATGAGGTAAACAATAACAGCAAGGTCAAGTCACTGCCACTCATAGAAGCAAACACGCCCATCGAAAATATTACGTTTGGTTCTGTTGTACAGGCGGGGAATATTGCGTGAGACTCTCACTGCCATCTAGACCAAACACAGGTAGGTTGTACCTTATCAATTCGTTTGGGTTCCAACAACTTGTTATTTTACGAGTTGGGAGAGTCTAAATAGCCAAGTCGCAAATATTTAGGTCACCGTAGAAAGACCATTCATTGGCTGTTTGCTATTTTTCAAGGCTACCAAAACACTATAGTGGTCTAAGAGCAGATATCCTTTTGAAGCAGAGCTAATTGGCAAGTGGGTAAGCACTTTGGCTGGTCATACCATCTCCTCATGTTGTAAGGAAGCAATTGAATGAAACAAAGGATTTATTTGATCATTTAGCACTAATGAGATAATTATGAGCCTAATAAAGCATGGTAGTATATTGCAAGTTATAGGACCGCTGTATCTATATTCCCAAATACGGGTTTTTATTGAAGTATTTAACGTATATTACTACTCTAAAAAAACCATTAGAAATGTAAAAGGATTTGACAAGTACACTCGCAATATATAGGCCTATTACCCCAAACAACACTAACTGTAATTCGTACTTCATAGGAACCCACGCAAGAAATACAAAAAAAACTATAAAAATATATATAATCTATAAAAAATTGTGCGTATAACCCGAACGGGTAGTAAGACACGATGCTAATAATAACAATATTAAAAATTGAATCTCTGTGAAATATTTTACAAATACAAAAGAAGTGATATAACAAGTACTCACAAGCACACGTGCACAAGATAAGAATGATTGTCACGTGTGTTCATCGGGAGCTCCCATTCCACGTCACAGGCAAACATGCAGCTTATGGAATGGAAGGAGAGTGGGAAACCATCAATGGAAAACTGCCCTTAATACACCTGACACAGATTTGACACCTATTTTACTTTCACGCTGCCTAACGGGTAGAGAAAGTATTGCGACCGTAAAAAAAATCCAACCCGAGATATTGACTGTCAACGTTTAATGACACCCCGAATCATAAAAAGTGTTTTTTTTTTGTTTTTGTTTTTTGTAATGCCGTCAGTCTGTGTGTATGTTTAACCCTAAAATTAAGAGTTTAGGGAGAAAATATATTTTTTTTTCTCAAAATTGGCTCTAACAATTTTGATTAAAATTCGTATCTAGGCGTTGATTAAGATTATAAATAAAAAATCTATTTTCATTTTATTTACAGAAGAGGAAATTTCCGTATCTCCACAACTATTTGAGATAGCTTATCATTGCTAAATTGTTGTACTATTAAAAATAAAAAAACTTTTATTTGAAATATATTTTCATAAAACCGGTCGTTTTTGAGATATTGATAAATATTCAGTACGATTTTGTGAGCTTTAGTTGTAAAGAGATACAACTTAAGTTCTAACGCAACAATTCTCAAATTCCAGAGAGTAAGTGAATAATAGTAAGACTCTCAAAAAGTATAAGTTTTTTTTCCTTAACCTCTTAGGGTAAATGTTTGTAGAGCAAATATCTATATCATTTTTAAAAAAATGTCAATATTTACCTTTTTATTGGTCTAAATTTATAAATGAGGAATTTAATAGCAATACGATAGCTATAAGATGTGCAACCCCTAATAAAACAAACAATTTTAACGGAAGTCTAAATTTTAATACAAAGTATACAAAGTGTTGACCCCTGTGAACCCAATATCGATATTTTTTATTAGTCCAAATATACAAATGAGTACTTTAATTCTTTAAAAATACAATTATAAAATTTAAAACCAAGAGTTAAAAAAAACCTAATACCACTGTTAGGAGTCACTCATCAACATAATACCACGGCTAGTATTCGCTCATGCAACATAATACCATGGCTAGAAGTAGCTCATGCACCATAATATCACGGTTAGGAGTCGATCATGCAACCTAATACCACGGCTAGGAGTAGCTCATGCAACATAATACCACGGATAGGAGTCGTTCATGCAACCTAATACCACGGCTAGGAGTCGCTCATGCAACATAATACCACGGATAGGAGTCGCTCATGCAACATAATACCACGGTAGGAGTCGCTCATGCAACATAATACCACGGATAGGAGTCGCTCATGCAACATAATACCACGGTTGGGATTCGCTCATGCAACATAATACCATGGTTGGGACTCGATCATGCAACCTAATACCACGGTAGGAGTCGCTCATGCAACATAATACCATGGTTGGGACTCGATCATGCAACCTAATACCACGGATAGGAGTCGCTAATGCAACATAATGCCACGGTTGGGAGTCGATCATGAGACCTAATCCACGGCTAGGAGTCGCTTATGCAACATAATACCACGGTTGGGAGTCGCTCATGCAACCTAATACCACAGCTAGGAGTAGTTCATGCAACATAATGCCACGGTTAGGAGTCGCTCATGCAACCTAATACCACGGCTAGGAGTCGCTCATGCAACATAATACCACGGATAGGAGTCGCTAATTCAACATAATACCACGGCTAGGAGTAGCACATGCAACATAATACCACGGCTAGGACTCGCTCATGCAACATAATACCACGGTTGGGATTCGCTCATGCAACATAATACCATGGTTGGGAGTCGCTCAAGCAACATAATACCACGGCTAGGAGTGGCTCATGCAACATAATACCAGGTCTAGGAGTAGCTCATGCAACATAATACCACGGCTAGGAGTTGCTCATCAACATAATACCACGAATAGGAGTCACTCATGCAACATAATACCATGGTTGGGTGTCGTTCATGCAACATAATACCACGGCTGAGAGTCACTCATTCAACATAATACCACGGCTGAGGGTCACTCATCAACATAAAACCACGGTTGGGAGTCGTTCATGCAACATAATACCACGGCTAGGAGTCGCTCATGCAACATAATACCACGGCTAGTAGTCGCTCATGCAACATAATACCACGGTTGGGTGTCGCTCATGCAACATAATACCACGGCTGGCAGTCGCTCATGCTACTTAATACCACTATTAGCACTCACTCATCAACATAATACAACGGCTAGGAGTCGCTCATGCTACCTAAAACCACTCTTAGGTGTCACTCATCAACATAATACCACGGCTAGGAGTCGCTCATGCTACCTAATACCACTGTTAGGAGTCAATCATCAACATAATACCACGGCTGAGATTCGCTCATGCAACATAATACCATGGCTAGTAGTCGCTCATGCAACATAATACCACGGTTAAGAGTCGATCATGCTACCTAATACCACGGTTAGGAGTTGCTCTTGCAACATAATACCACGGTTGGGAGTCACTCATGCAACCTAATACCATGGCTGGGAGTCGCTCATGCAAACAAATACCATGGCTAGGAATTGCTCATGCAACCTAATACTATGGCTAGGAGTTGCTCATACAAACAAATACCGTGGCTAGGAGTTTCTCATGCAAACAAATACCATGGCTAGGAGTTGCTCATGCAAACAAATACCATGGCTAGGATATGCTCATGCTACCAATTACCATGGCTAGGAGTTGCTCATGCAAACAAATACCATGGCTAGGAGTTGCTCATACAACCTAATACCATGGCTAGAAGTAACTCATGCAAACAAATAACATGGCTTGGTGTCGCTCATGCAACCTGATACCATGGCTAGGAGGCGCTCATGCAACCTGATACCATGGCTAGGAGTTGCTCAGGAATACAAATACCATGGCTAGGAGTAGCTCATGCAACCTAATACCATGGTTAGGAGTCGGTCATGAATACCTAATACCAGGGATAGGAGTCGCTCAGGCTACCTAATATCAAGTCTAGGAGTCGCTCATGATACCTAATATCACGTCTAGGAGTCGTTCATGCAACATAATATCACGTCTAGGAGTAGCTCATGTAACATAATTCCACGCCTAGGAGTCGCTCATGCAATATAATACCACAGTTAGGAGTTGCTCATGCTACCAAATACCATGTCTAGGAAGAGCTTATGCAACATAATACCACGGCTAGGAGTCGCTCATGCAACATAATATCATGGTTAGGAGTTGCTCATGCTACCTAAAACCACTTTTGGGAGTTGCTCATGCTACCTAATACCACGGTTGGGAGTCGCTCATGGTAACTAATATCACGTCTAGGAGTAGAACATGCAAATAATACCACGGCTAGGTGTCGCTCATTCAACATAATACCAAGGTTAGGAGTCGCTCATGCTACCTAATACCACGTTTGGAGTCGCTCATGCTACTTAATACCACGGTTAGGAGTTGTTCACGCTACCTAATACCATGGTTAGTAGTCGCTCATGCAACCTAATACTATGGATAGGAGTCGTACATGCTACCTAATACCACGGTTAGGAGTTGCTCATGCTACCAAATACCAAGGCTAGGAATTGCTCATACAACCAAATACCATGGTATTTGGTTGTATGAGCAACTCCTAGACATGGTATTTGGTAGCTAGAGCAACTCCTAGCAGTTGTATTTGTTTGTATGAGCAACTCATCGCCATGATATTTTGTTATATGTGCAACTCCTAGCCATGGTATTTGTTTGCATGAGCAACTCTTAGCCATGGTATTTGGTAGCATGAGTGACTACTAGCCATGTTATCAGGTTGCATGAGTGACTCCAAGCCATGGTATTTGTTTGCATGAGCAACTCCTAGCCATGGCATCAGGTTGAATGAGCAACTCCTAGCCATGGTAAATGTTTGCATGAGCAACTCTTAGCCATGGTATTAGGTTGCATGAGCAACACCTAGCCATGGTATTAGGTTGCATGAGCAGCTCCTAGCCGTGTTATAATGTTGCATGAGCGACTCCTAATCGTAGTATTAGGTAGAATGAACAACTCCTAGCCATGGTATTTGTTTGCAACAGCAACTCCTAGCCATGGTATTAGGTTGCATGTGCGACTCCTAGCTATGGTATTTGTTTGCATGAGCAACTCCTGGCCATGGTATTTGGTTGTATGAGCAACTCCTATCCATGGTATTTGTTTGCAAGAACAACTCATAGCCATGGTATTAGATTGCATAAGCAACTCCTAGCCATGGTATTTGTTTGCATGAGCAACTTCTAGCCATGGTATCAGGTTACATGAGCGACTCTTAGCCAAGGTATCAGGTTGAATGAGCAACTCCTAGCCATGGTAAATGTTTGCATGAGCAACTCCTAGCCATGGCATCAGATTGAATGAGCAACTCCTAGCCATGGTAAATGTTTGCATGAGCAACTCCTAGCCATGACATCAGGTTGAATGAGCAACTCCTAGCCATGGCATCAGGTTGAATGAGCAACTCCTAGCCATGGTAAATGTTTGCATGAGCAACTCCTAGCCATGGTATCAGGTTGCATGAGCGACTCCTAGCTATGGTATTTGTTTGCATAAGCAACTCCTATCCATGGCATTAGATTGCATAAGCAACTCCTAGCCATGGTATTTGTTTGAATAATCTACTCCCAGCCTTGGTATCAGGTTGAATGAGCGACTCCTAGCCATGGTATATGTTTGCATGAGCAACTCCTATCCATTTAATTAGGTTGCATGAGCTACTCCTAGCCGTGTTATTATGTTGCATGAGCGACTCATAATCGTAGTATTAGGTAGAATGAACAACTCCTAGCCATGGTAATTGTTTGCATGAGCAACTCCTAGCCATGGTATTTATTTGCATGAGCAACTCCTAGCCATGGTATCAGGTTGAATGAGCAACTCCTAGCCATGGTAATTGTTTGCATGAGCAACTCCTAGCCATGGTATTAGGTTGCATGAGCAACTCCTAGCCATGGTATTAGGTTGCATGAGCAGCTCCTAGCCATGGTATTAGGTTGCATGAGCGACACCAAGTCATGGTATTTGTTTGCATGAGCAACTCCTAGCCATGGTATTAGGTTGCATGAGCAACTCCTAGCCATGGTATTTGTTTGCGTGAACAACTCATTGCCATGGTATTAGGTTGCAGGGGCGACTCCTAGCCATGGTATTAGTTAGCATGAGCGACTCCTTACTATGGTATCTGGTTGCATGAGTGACACCTAGCCGTAGTATTTCTTTGCATGATGAACTCCTTTCCGTAGTATTAGGTTGCATGAGCTACTCCTAACTATGATATTAGGTTCCATGAACAACTCCTTGCAATTGTGTTAGGATGCATGAGCGACTCCTAGCCATGGTATTATGTTGCCTGAGCTACTCCTAGACTTGATATTAGGTAGCATGAGCGACTCTCAACCGTGATATTAGGTAGTATGAGCGACTCCTAACCTTGGTATTATGTTGAATAAGCGACACCTAGCCGTGGTATTATGTTGCATGTTCTACTCCTAGACGTGATATTAGGTAGCATCAGCGACTCCCAACCGTGATATTAGGTAGCATCAGCGACTCCCAACCGTGGTATTAGGTAGCATGAGCAACTCCCAAAAGTGGTTTTAGGTAGCATAAGCGACTCCTAACCATGGTATTATGTTGCATGAGCGACTTCTAAACGTGATATTATGTATCATGAGCAACTCCTATACGTGGTATTAGGTAGCATGAGTGACTCCTAACCGTGGTATTAGGTAGCATGAGCAACTCCTAACCGTGATATTATATTGCATGAGCGACTACTAGCCGTGTTATTATTTTGCATAAGCTACTCCTAGACGTGGTATTAGGTAGCATGAGCAACTCCCAACCTTGGTATTAAGTAGCATAAGCAACTCCTAACCGTGGTATTATATTGCATGATCGACTCCTAGCCGTGGTATTATGTTGCAAGAGCTACTCCTAGACGTAGTATTATGTTGCATGAGCGACTCCTAGACGTGATATTAGGTAGCATTAGCGACTCCTAACCGTGGTATTATGTTTCATGAGTTACTCTTATACGTGGTATTAGGTAGCATGAGCGACTTGTAACCATGGTATTAGGTTGCATGAGCTACTCCTAGCCATGGTATTTGTATTCCTGAGCAACTCCTAGCCATGGTATCAGGTTGCATGAGCGCCTCCTAGCCGTGGTATTTGTTTGCATGAGCAATTCCTAGCCATGGTATTTGGTTGCATGAGCAACTCCTAGCCATGGTATTTGTTTGCATGAGCAACTCCTAACCATGGTATTTGTTTGTATGAGCAACTTCTAGCCATGGTATTAGGTTGCATGAGCAACTCCTAGCCATGGTATTTGTTTGTATGAGCAACTTCTAGCCATGGTATTAGGTTGCATGAGACACTCCTAGCCATGGTATTAGGTTGCATGAGCAACTCCTAGCCGTGTTATAATGTTGCATGATCGACTCCTAATCGTAGTATTAGGTAGAATGAACAACTCCTAGCCATGGTATTTGTTTGCAACAGCAACTCCTAGCCATGGTATTAGGTTGCATGTGCGACTCCTAGCTATGGTATTTGTTTGCATGAGCAACTCCTGGCCATGTCTAGGAGTTGCTCATGCAAACAAATACCACGGCTAGGAGTCGCTCATTCTACCAAATACCATGGCTAGGAGTTGCTGTTGCAAACAAATACCACGGCTAGGAGTTGCTCATACAACCAAATACCATGGCCAGGAGTTGCTCATGCAAACAAATACCATAGCTAGGAGTCGCTCATGCAACCTGATACCTTGGCTAAGATTCGCTCATGTAACCTGATACCATGGCTAGAAGTTGCTCATGCAATACCATGGCTATGAGTCGCTCATGCAACCTGATACAATGGCTAGGAGTTGTTCATGCAAACAAATACCATGGCTAGGATTTGCTCATGCACCATAATACCTTGGATAGGAGTTGCTCATACAACCAAATACCATGGCTAGGAGTTGTTCATGCAACATAATACAATGGCTAGGAGTTGCTCATGTAAACAAATACCATGGCTTGGATTTGTTCATTCTACCTAATACTACGGCTAGGAGTCGCTCATGCAACCTCATACCGTAGCTAGGAGTCTCTTATGCAACCTAATACCATGAATAGGAGTCGCTAATGCTACAAAATACCACGGCTAGGAATTGTTCATGCTACCAAATACCATGGCTAGGAGTTGCTCATGCTACCTAATACCACGGATAGGAGTTGCTCATGCTACCAAATACCACGTATAGGAGTTGCTCAAGCAACATAATACCACGGTTGGGAGTCGCTCATGCTACCTAATACCACGGCTAGGAGTTGTTTATGCGACCTAATACCATGGTTAGGAGTTGCTCATACAAACAAATACCATGGCTAGGATTTGCTCATGCACCATAATACCTTGGCTAGGAGGTTCTCATACAACCAAATACCATGGCTAGGAGTTGTTCATTCTACATAATACCACAGTTGGGAGTCGCTCATGCTACCTAATACCACGGCTAGGAGTCGCTCATGCAACATAATACCACGGCTAGGAGTCGCTCATGTAACATAATACCATGGCTAGGAGTTGCTCATACAACCAAATACCATGGCTAGAAGCTGCTCTTGCAACATAATACCACGGCTAGAAGTCGCACATGCAACATAATACTATTGTTAGGGGTTGTTCATCCTACCTAATACCACGGTTAGGAGTCGCTCATGCTACCTTATACCATGGTTAGGAGTCACTCATGCTACCTAATACCATGGTTAGGAATTGCTCATGCAACATAATACCACGGCTAGGAGTCGCTCATTCAACATAATACCATGGCTAGGAGTTGTTTATTCTACCTTATACCACGGTTAGGAGTCGCTCATGTTACCTAATACCACGGTTATGAGTCGCTCATGCTACCTAATACCACGGTTAGGATTCGCTCATGCTACCTAATCCCACGGTTAGGAGTCGATCATGATACCTAATACATTGGTTAGAATACGCTCATGCTACCAAATACAACGGCTAGTAGTCGCTCATGCTACCTAATACCATGGTTAGGAGTCTCTCATGCTACCTAATACCACGGCTAGGAGTCGCTCATGCTACCTAACTCCATGGTTTGAAGTCGCTCATGGTACCTATAACCACGGCTAGGAGTCACTCATGCTAACTAATAACATGGTTAGGAGTCTCTCATGCTAAATATTACCACGGTTAGGCGTCTCTCATGCTACCTAATACCACGGCTAGGTGTCGCACATGTTACCTAATACCACGGCTAGGAGATGCTCATGCTACCTAATACCACGGCTAGGAGTCGCTCATGCTACCTAATACCATGGTTAGGAGTCATTCATGCTACCTATTACCACGGAGAGGAGTCGCTCATGCTACCTAATACCACGGTTAGTAGTTGCTCATGCTACCTATTACCACGGCTAGGAGTCGCTCATGCTACCTAATACCATGGTTAGGAGTCGCTCATGCTACCTATTACCACGGATAGGAGTCGCTCATATTACCTAATACCACGGTTAGTAGTTGCTCTTGCTACCTATTACCACGGCTAGGAGTCACTCATGCTAATTAATAACATGGTTAGGAGTCTCTCATGCTAAATATTACCACGGTTAGGTCTCTTTATGCTACCTAATACCACGGTTAGGTGTCGCTCATGCTACCTAATACCACGGCTAGGAGACGCTCATGCTACCTATTACCACGGTTAGGAGTCGCTCATGTTACCTAATACCACGGCTAGGAGTCACTCATGCTACCTAATACTATGGTTAGGAGTCGCACATGCTACCTATTACCACGGATAGGAGTCGCTCATGCTACCTAATACCACGTTTAGTAGTTGCTCATGCTACCTAATATCATTATTAAGAGTTGCTCATGCTACCTAATACCATGGTTAGGAGTTTCTCCTGCTACCTAATACCACGGCTAGGAGTCGCTCATGCTACCTTATACCACGGCTAGGAGTCGCTCATGCTACCTAATACCATGGTTAGGAGTCGCTCATGCTACCTAATACAACGGCTTGTAGTCGGTCATGCTACCTAATACTACGGTTAGGAGTCGCTCATGCTACCTAATACCATGGTTAGGAGTCTCTCATGCTACCTAATACCACGGCTAGGAGTCGCTCATGCTACCTAATACCACGGCTAGGAGTCACTCGTGCTACCTAATACCATGGTTAGGAGTCGCTCATGCTACCTAATACCACGCCTAGGTGTCACTCATGCAACCTGATACCATAGCTAGGAGTCGCTCATGCTAACTAAATACCATGGCTAGGAGTCGCTCCTGCAACCTAAAACCATGGCGAGGACTTGCCCTTGCAACCTATTACCATGGCTATGAGTTGCTCATGCAAACAAATACCATGACTTGGTGTCGCTCATGCAACCTAATACCATGGCTAGGAGTTGCTCATACAAACTAATACCATAGCTAGGAGTTGCTCATGCAAAGAATACCACGGCTAGGAGTCGCACATGCAACCTAATACCATGGTTAGTAATCGCTCATGCAACCTAATACCATGGTTAGGAGTCGCACATGCTACCTAATACTATGGTTAGTTGTCGCTCATGCAACCTAATACCATGGTTATTAGTTGCTCATACAACCTAATACCAATGGTTAGTATTCGCTCATGCAACCTAATACCATGCTTAAGAGTGGCACATGCTACCTAATACCATGCTTAGGAGTTGCACATGCTACCTAATACCATGGTAGGATTCGCTCATCTACCAATACCATGGCTAGGAGTCGCTCATGCTACCTAATACCACGGCTAGAGTTGCTCATGCACCTAATACCACGGCTAGGAGTTCTCTATGCTACCTAATACCAGGCTAGGATCTCACTGCTACCTAATACCAGGTTAGGAGTGCTCATGCACACTAATACCATGGTTAGGAGTCTCATGCTACCTAATACCAGGCTAGGAGTCGCTCATGCACTAATACCATGGTTAGAGTCGTCATGCTACCTAATACCATGGTTAGTGAGTCGCTCATGCTACCTAATACCAGGTAGAGTCGCCATGCTACCTAATACCATGGTTAGGAGTCGCTCATGCTACCTAATACCATGGTTAGGAGTCGCTCATGCTACCTAATACCATGGTAGGAGTTGCTCATGCTACCTAATACCATGGTTAGTAGTCGCTCATGCTACCTAATACCATGGTTAGGAGTCGCTCATGACCTAATAACCTTGGCTTGATCACTCATGCTAACTAATACCATGGTTAGGAGTCGCTCATGCTACTAATACCACGGCTAGAGTCTCTCATGTACTAATACCACGGCTAGAGTCGCTCATGCTACCTAATACCACGGCTAGGAGTTGCTCATGCTACCTAATTCCATGGTTAGGAGTCGCTCATGGTACCAAATACCATGGCTAGGAGTCCTCATGCTAACTAATACCATGGTTAGGAGTCGCTCATGCTACCTAATACCACGGCTAGGTGCTCTCTTTCCATGCTACCAAATACCACGGCTAGGAGTTGCTCATGCTACCTAATACCACGGCTAGGAGTCGCTCATGCTACCTATACCACGGTAGAAGTCGCTCATGCTACCTAATACCACGTTGGGTTGCTCATGCTACCTAATTCATGGTTAGAGTGTGCTACTTACTGGTGAGTTCGCTACCAAACTATCCTCAGACCTAATACATGGTTAGTAGTGCTCATGCTACCTAATACCATGGTTAGAGTTCGCCATGCTACCTAATACACGGTTAGGAGTCGCTCATGCTACCTAATACCACGTCTAGGAGTAGAACATGCAACATAATACCACGGCTAGGTGTCGCTCATTCAAAATAATACCACGGTTAGGAGTCGCTCATGTACCTATATCACGGTTAGGAGTCACTCATGCTACCTAATATCACGTCTGGAGTAGCTCATGGCTACACTTATACATTGCTAGGAGTCGCTCATGCTACCTAAATACAATGGCTAGGAGTTGCTCATGAAACTAATACCATGGTTAGGAGTGCTCATGCAACCTAATTACCACGGTTAGGAGTTGATCATGCAAAGAATACACGGCTAGGAGTCACTCATGCAAACCTGATACCATAGCTAGGAGTCGCTCCTGCAACCTAAAACCATGGTGAGGACTTGCCCTTGCAACCTATTACCATGGCTATGAGTTGCTCATGCAAACAAATACCATGGACTTGGTGTCGCTCATGCAACCTAATACCATGGCTAGGAGTTGCTCATGCAACTAATACCATGGCTAGGAGTTGCTCATGCTACTAATACCACGGTTAGGAGTCGCACATGCACCTAATACCATGGTTAGTAGTCGCTCATGCAACCTAATACCATGGTTAGGAGTCGCACATGCTACCTAATACCTGGTTAGTAGTCGCTCATGCAACCTAATACCATGGTTAGGAGTCGCACATGCTACCTAATACCATGGTTAGTAGTCGCTCATGCACCTAATACCATGGTTAGTAGTCGCTCATACACCTAATACTTGGTTAGATCGCTCATGCTACCTAATACCATGCTTAGGAGTCGCTCATGCTACCTAATACCATGGTTAGTAGTCGCTCATGCTACCTAATACCATGGTAGGAGTCGCTCATGCTACCTAATACCACGGTAGGAGTCGCTCATGCTACCTAATAAATGGTTAGGAGTCTCTCATGCTACCTAATACCATGGTTAGGAGTCGCTCATCTACCTAATACCACGGTTAGGAGTTGCTCATGCTACCTAATACATTGTTAGGAGTCGCTCATGCTACTATAATACCACGGCTAGGATTGCTCATGCTACCTAATAACACAGTTAGGAGTCGCTCATGCTATCCTAATACCACGGCTAGAGTCGCTCATGCTACCTAATATCACGGCTAGGAGTCGCTCATGCTACCTAATACCACGGCTAGGAGTCGCTCATGCTACCTAATACCACGGTTAGGAGTCGCTCATGCTACCTAATACCACGGCTTGGAGTCGCTCATGCTACCTAATACCACGAGTTAGGAGTCGCTCACTCTAATACCACGGCTAGGATTGCTCATGCTACCTAATACAGGTAGAGTCGCTCATGCTACCTAATACCATGGTTAGGAGTGCTCATGCTACCTAATACCATGGTTAGGATCGCTCATGCTACCTAATACCACGGTTAGTAGTTCGCTCATGCTACCTAATACCATGAGTTAGGAGTCGCTCATGCTACCTAATACCATGGTTAGGATTGGCTCATGCTACCTAATACCATGGTTAGGAGTTGCTCATCTACCTAATACCAGGTTAGGAGTTGCTCATACTACCTAATACCACGGTTAGGAGTTGCTCATGCACCTAATACCATGGTTAGGAGTCACTCATGCTACCTAATACCACGGACTAGGAGTCGCTCATGCAACTAATACCAGGCTAGGAGTTGCTATACAACATAATACCACGGTTAGGAGTCGCTCATTCACATAATACCATGGCTAGGAGTTGTTTATCTACCTAATACCACGGTATGAGTCATCATGCTATTTAATACCACGTTAGGAGTTTCTCATGCTACCTAACACCTCGGTTAGGAGTCACTCATGCTACCTAATACCATGGTTAGGAGTCGCTCATGCTACCAAATACCATGGTTAGGAGTCGCTCATGCTACCTAATGCCACGGTTAGGAGTCGCTCATTCTACCTAATTTCATTGTTAGGAGTCTCTCATGCTACCTAATACCACGGTTAGGAGTCTCTCATTCTACCTTATACCACGGTTAGGAGTTGCTCTTGCTACCTAATATCATGGTTAGGATTCTCTCATGCTACCTAATACCACGGCTAGGAGTCGCTCATGCTACCTAATATAATGGTTAGGAGTCGCTCATGCTACCTAATACCACGGCTAGGAGTCTCTCATGCTACCTAATAGCACGGCTATGAGTCGCTCATGCTACATAATACCACGGTTAGGAGTCTCTCATGCTACCTAATACCACGGCTAGGAGTCGCTCATGCTACCTAATACCACGGTTAGGAGTTCTCATGCAACCTAATACCATGGTTATGAGTCGCTCATGCTTCCTCATACCATGGGTAGGAGTCGCTCATGCTACCTAATACCATGGCTAGGATTCGCTCATGCTACCTAATACCATGGTTTGGATTCGCTCATGCTACCTAATACCATGGTTAGGAGTCGCTCATGCTACCTAATACCATGGTTAGTAGTCGTACATGCTACCTAATACCATGGTTTAGTAGTCGTACATGCTACCTAATACCATGGTTAGTAGTCACACATGCTACCTAATACCATGGTTAGTAGTCGCTCATTCTACCTAATATCATGGTTAGGAGTTGCTCATCCTACCTAATACCATGGTTAGGAGTCTCTCATGCTACCTAATACCATTACTAGGAGTCGCTCATACTACCTAAAACCATGGTTAGGATTCTCTCATGCTACCTAATACCAGGCTAGGAGTCGCTCATTCTACCTAATATCATGTTTAGGAGTCGCTCATGCTACCTAATACCATGGTTAGGAGTCTCTCATGCTACCTAAAACTTGGCTAGGAGTCTCTCATGCTACCTAATACCACAACTAGAAGTCGCTCATGTTACCTAATACCACGGTTAGTAGTCGCTCATGCTACCTAATACCATGGTTAGTAGTCGATCATGCAACCTAATACCATGGTTAGTATTCGCACATGCTACCTAATACCATGGTTAGTAGTCGCTAATGCAACCTAATACCATGGTTAGTAGTCGCTCATGCTACCTAATACCATGGTTACTAATCGCACATGCTACCTAATACTTTGGTTAGTTGTCGCTCATGTTACCTAATGCCATGGTTAGGAGTCGCTCGTGCTACCTAATACTACGGCTAAGAGTCGCTCATGCGACCTAATACCACGGCTAGGAGTCCTCATGCTACCTAATACCACGGCTAGGAATCTCTCATGCAACCTAATACCAGGGTTAGGAGTCGCATATGCCACCTAATACCATGGTTAGTAGTCGCACATGCTACCTAATACCATGGTTAGGAGTCGCACATGCTACCTAATACCATGGTTAAGAGTCGCAGATGCTACATAATACCACGGTTACGAGTCGCACATGCTACCCAATACCATGTTTAGTAGTCGCAAATGTTCCTTATACCATGGTTAGTAGTCGCACAGGCTACCTAATACCATGGTTAGGAGTCGCACATTCTACCTAATACCATGAATAGGAGTCGCACTGCTACCTAATACCATGGTTAGGAGTTGCTAATGCTACCTAATACCACGCCTAGGAGTCCTCTTCTGCCTAATACCACGATTAGGAGTTGCTCATGCTACCTAATACCATGGTTAGGAGTCGCACATGCTACCTAATACCATGGTTAGTAGTCGCACTTGCTACTAATACCATGGTTAGTAGTCGCACATGCTACCTAATATCATGGTTAGTAGTCGCACATGCTACCTAATACCACGGCTAGGAGTCACTCATGCTACCTAATACCACGGCTAGAGTCGCTCATGCTATTTAATACCACGGCTAGGAGTCGCTCATGCTACCTAATACCACGGCTAAGAGTCGCTTATGCTACCTAATACCTCGTTAGGAGTTGCTCATGCTACCTAATACCATGTTAAGTAGTCGCACATGCTAACTAATACCATGGTTAAGAGTCGCTAATGCTACTAATACCACGGTTAGAGTCTCTCATGCTACTAATACCACGGCTAGGAGTCTTTCATGCTACCTAATACCATGGTTAGGAGTTTCACATGCTACCTAATACCATGGTTAGTAGTCGCACATGCTACATAATACCTGGCTAGGAGTCGCTCATGCTACCTAATACTACGGCTAAGAGTCGCTCATGCGACCTAATACCACGGCTAGGAGTCTCTCATGCTACCTAATACCACGGCTAGGAGTCTCTCATGCTACCTAATACCAGGGTTAGGAGTCGCATATGCTACCTAATACATGGTTAGTTGTCGCACATGCTACCTAATACCATGGTTAGGAGTCGCACATGCTACCTAATACCATGGTTAGGAGTCGCAGATGCTACCTAATACCACGGTTACGAGTCACACATGCTACCCAATATCATGTTTAGTAGTCGCACATGTTCCTTATACATGGTTAGTAGTCGCACATGCTACTAATACCATGGTTAGGAGTCGCACATTCTACCTAATACCATGAATAGGAGTCGCACATGCTACCTAATACCATGGTTAGGAGTTGCTAATGCTACCTAATACCATGGTTGGTAGTCGCTCATGAAACCTAATACCATGGTTAGGAGTCGCACATGCTACCTAATTCCATGGTTAGAAGTTGATCATGATAGCTAATATCATGGTTAGGATTCGCACTTGCTAACTAATACCACGGTTAGGAATCGCACATGCAACCTAATACCATAGTTAGTAGTTGCTCATGCAACCTAATACCATGGTTAGGAGTCGCACATGCTATCTAATACCATGGTTAGTAGTCGCTCATGCAACCTAATACCATGGTTAGAGTCGCACATGCTACCTAATACCATGGTTAGTAGTCGCTCATGCAACCTAACACCATGGTTAGGAGTCGCACATGCTACCTAATACCATGATTAGTAGTCGCTCATGCAACCTAACACCATGGTTAGGAGTCACACATGCTACCTAATACCATGGTTAGTAGTCTCTCATGCAACCTAATACAATGGTTAGTAGTCGCTCTTGCAACCTAAATCCATAGTTAGTAGTCGCTCATGCAACCTAATACCATGGTTAGGAGTCGTACATTTTAACTAATACCATGGTTAGTAGTCGCTCATGCAACCTAATACCATGGTTAGGAGTCGCACATGCTACCTAATACCACGGTTAGGAGTTGCTCCTGCTACCTAATACCATGGTTAGGAGTCGCACATGCTATCTAATACCACGGTTAGGATTTGCTCATGCTACTTAATACCATGGTTAGAAGTCGCACATGCTACCAAATACCATGGTTAGTAGTCGCTCATGCAACCTAATACCAAGGTTAGTATTCGCTCATGCAACCTAATACCATGGTTAGTAGTCGCTCATGCAACCTAATACCATGGTTAGGAGTCGCACATGCTACCTAATACCATGGTTAGTAGTCGCTCATGCAACCTAATACCATGGTTAGGAGTCGCATATGCAACCTAACACCATGGTTAGTAGTCGCTCATGAAACCTAATACCATGGTTAGTAGTCGCTCATGCAACCTTATACCATGGTTAGTAGTCGCTCTTGCAACCTAATACCATGGTTAGTTGTCGCTCATGCAACCTAATACCATGGTTATTAGTCGCACATGCTTCCTAATACCATGGTTAGGAGTCGCACATGCTACCTAATATCATGGTTAGGAGACGCACATGCTACTTAATACCACGGTTAGGAGCTGCTCATGCTACCTAATACCATGGTTAGTAGTCGCTCATGCAACCTAATACCATGGTTAGGAGTCGCACATGCTACCTAATACCACGGTTAGGAGTTGCTCATGCTACCTAATACCACGGTTAGGATTTGCTCATGCTACCTAATACCTTTTTTAGTAGTAGCTCATTCAACATAATACCATGGTTAGGAGTCGCACATGCTACCTAATATCACGGTTAGGAGTTGCTTATGCTACCTAATACCATAATTAGGAGTCTCACATACTACCTAATACCACGGTTAAGATTTGCTCATGCTACTTAAAATCATGGTTAGTAGTCGCACATGCTACCTAATACCATGGTTAGTAGTCGCTCATGCAACCTAATACCATGGTTAGTAGTCGCACATGCTACCTAATACCATGGTTAGTAGTCGCTCATGCAACCTAATACCATGGTTAGTAGTCACTCATGCAACCTAATACCATGGTTAGTAGTCGCTAATGCAACCTAATACTATGGTTAGTAGTCGCTCATGCAACCTAATACCATGGTTAGTAGTCGCTCATGCAACCTAATACCATGGTTAGGAGTCGCACATGCTATCTAATACCATGGTAATTAGTCGCTCATTCAACCTAATACCATGGTCATTAGTCGCTCATGCAACCTTATACCATGGTTAGTAGTCGCTCATGCAACCTAATACCATGGTTAGTAGTCGCTCATGCAACCTAACAACATGGTTAGGAGTCGCACTAGCTACCTAATAGCATAGTTAGTAGTCGCTAGTGCAACCTAACACCATGGTTAGGAGTCGCACATGCTGACTAATACCACGGTTAGGAGTTGCTCCTGCTACCTAATACCATGGTAGGAGTCGCACATGCTACCTAATACCATGGTTAGGATTTGCTCATGCTACCTAATACCATGGTTAGGAGTTGCTCATGCTACCTAATACCATGGTTAGTAGTCGCTCATGCAACCTAATACCATGGTTAAGAGTCGCACATGCTACCTCATACCATGGTTAGTATTCGCTAATGCAACCTAATACCATGGTTAGGAGTCGCACATGCTACCTAATACCATGGTTAGTAGTCGCTCATGCAACCTAATACCATGGTTAGTAGTCGCTCATGCAACCTAATACCATGGTTAGTTGTCGCTAATGCAACCTAATACCATGGTTAGTAGTCGCTAATGCAACCTAATACCATGGTTAGTAGTCGCACATGCTACCCAAAGTCACGAGAATTCTCCTCCCCCTTTCAACAAATTAAACACCCGGATCCTGACAAGATAAAAACAAGCAAACTGTCGTAAAAAACAATGAGTGGCGTCGTTTCCCAGAGCGGGCAGACTTGTTCGTCCCTGCATCCTGGAAGGTAACTAAGTACTCAGTTGTCCGTTAAGAATGATTAAAGAGGTGGACATACGAGACACCCGGCATTACGATCAGGGCAGGGACACTACTACAGGGAAACACATTATCTACAACATTAAGATGCTGTCTTAACAAACAAATTGTCGTATTTTTAATACAAAAAGGGGCTAAATAGTTCAAACATAGGATATGTGATACTGTACGAATTTCCTAGAACGTTTCAATACGACTTTTATGTTGGGTCTCCCATGAACCGAACTACTTGTTTCATTCACGATAATGTTCCATGTTCCATGTTCCATGTTCCATCATGTCCAGTCTCATCCTCTTGTCTCAAATGATTGCTGTTGACTATATCTATTCTATTTAAAAGCCAATTATTGGATTCTTACATTAGTTCATCTTGTCGGTGTAAACTAGGCCTATAACAATGTTTGAATAATAATTTGACAAATTATTATTAGCACCGCGTCTTACTACCCGTTCGGTTTATACGCACTTATGCTAATGTGTAATGTTAGGAAGATTGTGAGATGAAATGAAGGACCTACAGTTTAACGTGGAATCCGAACCACGGTGGAGGCCTGGCATTCCACACATTCACAAGTTGTGATTAATACAAGTCTTGTCAGAGGTGATGGAAGGGTTTGGTAATCAGATAAATCTGTGCTGGGACCGAGGACTGAACCCCGGACCTCCAGCACAGAAGTCCAACACCTTACCCTTAGACCGCCAGGTCACCCAATTTGATAAAATTTGCATAAAGTTGGATTAGCCAAGGAAAAAACAGATATCAACTAATTTTAGTGTTGTAATGATTTCTTGTCCAGGTCATGGGATAATGTGGAACCAAAGTCATGGTATGAGAGAGGAGAGGGCACCAAAGTCATGGTATGAGAGAGGAGAGGGCACCAACGTCATGGTATGAGAGAGGAGAGGGCACCAAAGTCATGGTATGAGAGAGGAGAGGGCACCAAAGTCATGGTATGAGAGAGGAGAGGGCACCAAAGTCATGGTATGAGAGAGGAGAGGGCACGAAAGTCATGGTATGAGAGAGGGAGAGGGCACCAAATCATCTTGAGATAACCGCTCACAAATTTTTCTTGGTTTCCAGCAGTCTCCTCTAGATGTAACCAAGCTGATTGATCCAGCAGTCTCCTCTAGATGTAACCAAGCTGATTGATCCAGCAGTCTCCTCTAGATGTAACCAAGCTGATTGATCCAGCAGTCTCCTCTAGATGTAACCAAGCTGATTGATCCAGCAGTCTCCTCTAGATGTAACCAAGCTGATTGATCCAGCAGGCTCCTCTAGATGTAACCAAGCTGATTGATCCAGCAGGCTCCTCTAGATGTAACCAAGCTGATTGATCCAGCAGTCTCCTCTAGATGTAACCAAGCTGATTGATCCAGCAGTCTCCTCTAGATGTAACCAAGCTGATTGATCCAGCAGTCTCCTCTAGATGTAACCAAGCTGATTGATCCAGCAGTCTCCTCTAGATGTAACCAAGCTGATTGATCCAGCAGGCTCCTCTAGATGTAGCCAAGCTGATTGATCCAGCAGTCTCCTCTAGATGTAACCAAGCTGATTGATCCAGCAGTCTCCTCTAGATGTAACCAAGCTGATTGATCCAGCAGTCTCCTCTAGATGTAACCAAGCTGATTGATCCAGCAGTCTCCTCTAGATGTAACCAAGCTGATTGATCCAGCAGGCTCCTCTAGATGTAACCAAGCTGATTGATCCAGCAGTCTCCTCTAGATGTAACCAAGCTGATTGATCCAGCAGACTCCTCTAGATGTAACCAAGCTGATTGATCCAGCAGACTCCTCTAGATGTAACCAAGCTGATTGATCCAGCAGGCTCCTCTAGATGTAACCAAGCTGATTGATCCAGCAGGCTCCTCTATATGTAACCAAGCTGATTGATCCAGCAGTCTCCTCTAGATGTAACCAAGCTGATTGATCCAGCAGTCTCCTCTAGATGTAACCAAGCTGATTGATCCAGCAGGCTCCTCTAGATGTAACCAAGCTGATTGATCCAGAAGTCTCCTCTAGATGTAACCAAGCTGATTGATCCAGCAGTCTCCTCTAGATGTAACCAAGCTGATTGATCCAGCAGACTCCTCTAGATGTAACCAAGCTGATTGATCCAGCAGACTCCTCTAGATGTAACCAATCTGATTGATCCAGCAGACTCCTCTAGATGTAACCAAGCTGATTGATCCAGCAGTCTCCTCTAGATGTAACCAATCTGATTGATCCAGCAGTCTCCTCTAGATGTAACCAATCTGATTGATCCAGCAGGCTCCTCTAGATGTAACCAAGCTGATTGATCCAGCAGACTCCTCTAGATGTAACCAAGCTGATTGATCCAGCAGTCTCCTCTAGATGTAACCAAACTGATTGATCCAGCAGACTCCTCTAGATGTAACCAAGCTGATTGATCCAGCAGACTCCTCTAGATGTAACCAATCTGATTGATCCAGCAGACTCCTCTAGATGTAACCAAGCTGATTGATCCAGCAGACTCCTCTAGATGTAACCAATCTGATTGATCCAGCAGACTCCTCTAGATGTAACCAATCTGATTGATCCAGCAGGCTCCTCTAGATGTAACCAAGCTGATTGATCCAGCAGACTCCTCTAGATGTAACCAAGCTGATTGATCCAGCAGGCTCCTCTAGATGTAACCAAGCTGATTGATCCAGCAGACTCCTCTAGATGTAACCAAGCTGATTGATCCAGCAGACTCCTCTAGATGTAACCAAGCTGATTGATCCAGCAGTCTCCTCTAGATGTAACCAAGCTGATTGATCCAGCAGTCTCCTCTAGATGTAACCAAGCTGATTGATCCAGCAGACTCCTCTAGATGTAACCAAGCTGATTGATCCAAACTTGTATATTTGAATATAAGAGCTGTGCGTTGGCTAGAAGTGGAGTTGACGTTTTCCTGTGAGATGTGACAGGTGTGTAGTGTGTGAGTGTGAGTGTGTGTGAGTGTGTGTGAACAAAGGAATGATACAAGGATGAGGGCTGTGAAACAACTCGTGGCTAAGTGTACATGTGTGTCTGTCTGTCTAGCTCACCCACAGAAAGTCACGGAAAGTTTTTTTTTTCATCAAATAATAATATTAAAAAACCTACCTATATAATACAACAGAAGGAGAGGAAAAGTCATCTGGAACACGGGCAAAAATCTCTCTCTCTCTCTCTCTCCTTTCAGCTTCCTGTATTTTCCCTCTCTATTGCACATCCTCGCTCTTGTCTTTTTTCCCGCCATTCGTTTTACATGATGAGGTTCTGTTCGGGGAAGAAACCACTCAAGTCTCACATTTTGCAATCTTTGTCTTCACCAACTTTCGTGCATAATATTATTATTGAAGCAATATTATTAAATAATATTGTATTTTGTAAATTATATATAGAAAGAAGAAAATTACAATAATGTTAAACTGTTACAAACACATAGTTTTCAAAACGTATCTTTCTTGAGATATTTCCTTCAATTCTTATTTCTATGTATAATATGTGAATAACAACTACAACAAACTAAAACAAGGTGTTTTAACTGTCAAACACGAGAGAGCTTGCATGTACTACAATGTAAGCATAGGGTGGCAATGAGCCAGGCGTACGACACGGCGTGTTCACAACATTCCTACACTGCACCAGTTAAAACTCCCATATTTCAGAAAACAATACTTTTTTGAATGTCTGATTACATCATACTACGCAGCAGAAACTAATTGAGAACACTTGAAGGAGATCCGACCTAATAACCTTTCATTTTTTTAAATGCAGGTGTTGTGACAATGCAGTAGCGCTAACACATGAGGTTAGTGGTGTTTTTATAGCATAGTTAATTTTCTTTGAAAATAATTTGCGGGCTGTAAACAAGCTTTTGCTGCTACGTCATTAAGTTTGAAAATAGTTGAAAGAAATAGGGTAACTGTTGTGAGATAATTATCTACTTAGATTGAGTTTTCACTATTGAGACACTCTGAGACACACTCACAATATTAACATAGATTGAGTGTTAAGTTGAGTGGTTTTAACTGTGAGGACACTCTGAGACACACTCACAATATTAACATAGATTGAGTGTTAAGTTGAGTGGTTTTAACTGTGAGACACTCTGAGACACACGCGCAATATTAACATAGATTGAGTGTTAAGTTGAGTGGTTTTCACTTTGAGACACTTTGAGACACACTCACAATATTAACATAGATTGAGTGTTAAGTTGAGTGGTTTTAACTGTGAGACACTCTGAGACACACGCACATTATTAACATAGATTGAGTGTTAAGTTGAGTGGTTTTAACTGTGAGACACTCTGAGACACACGCACAATATCACACTTCTGAGATCACAGACAATGGTTCATCTAACAATTCTCAAATAGCCCATTTTTTCTATCAGACTTACAAAACAACAATCTAAGTTAAACGAGAATAGTTCTAGGGACTTTAAACTTAATAATTGCCATTCCTATAATAAATACCGCAAGAAAAGGATTGTTTCTCCAAGCAGACGGGGCTCTTAAAGCACCAACCAGCTACATACTGTAGCTGAGTTAGTAAACTTTGACAATACAAAATAAGTCTATTTAAATAAACCGCTCTAGTCTACGTTGATAAATATATTTTAATTATTCCATTGGCATTAACAATATCTGAGAAACATGACAGCCGCATGAATACATGAATGTAGATCCAGTAGGTTTTCGAGTTGACAGATGTAAACACGCTTCCAGTACGTTTTATCTAATCGTTTTCGTTGTGATCATTTTACCTAAAATATATAATTACTGTACTTTATAGAAATGTGCTGAGGTTTCCGAATGAGCCAAGGCGTCACTCTCGAAATAGACTAGACTGGCGTTAGCGGGGATCCGGTGTTCGAGTCCCAGCCGGGTATAATGAGGCTGCTTTATTTATAAATAGTTTTACACTATATGTACACTCAAATGGGGTTACACTTTTTATTAATTGAACCTTTCTCATCCCTAACACATTAAAACATGCCCGGACGGGTAGTAAGAGACAAGGCTAAAAACTAAAGCAATTCTTAAGCTACTTTTCCTAAAGACAATATTTCCCTAAGCCTGCTTATTGTTAATGATTGTGAAGGCATGAGATGAGAATGTTGATCAGGACTGTTGATCTAGGACTGTTGACTACAAGACTGCAACAATAGTTGGAGATCTAATGAAAATACTTCTTGCTTAAAAAATCGTTAAATTAGTTTTGGCTTGGGATTAGGAGAGAATTTCCAATAAATCCTGAAATGGCCCTAAACATACGTCTGCAATTTTGTACTACGCATTGATGCAAAGCGACGTTCTTAGCATTGATAATTGTAAAATCAACTGTGAAAAGCGTTGAAGATGCTCTATGTCCTGCAGTATCAAATATTCAACCAAGATTTATTTATTTAGGTAAAAATAAGCAAGCACATGCACCTCATTATTTTGCAAATTTGCTTTTAATTTTGATAATTGGTTAAATAATATACGAACTAAAGAGTTGTTTTTATATATATTATTATCAGTAAATATTTGATTTGCATACATACCCGGGGTGATGTAAACATTTCTCGGGTGAAAAGGGGTCGCGATTAATAAAAGTTCAAGGTGCTGTGGTCTAGATTACCTCCGGTCAGCTTGCCACAACATTCAATTGTAACATATCAACATATTAAATGGTGTAAGTACCATTGAGCGCACGTTTGTTTCAGCCACAGCTTAACAGCTAATATTTATATAGCTTACAAGTAAATTATACCTTTAGGACAATAGGTTTGTAAAAATGTGGAACACCAAATACGCTTCATCACTGCAAACAAATACATACAATTATATATTGTTTTTTGACGGTTTCTCTGTTATATTCAATTAGCGTTACTTTAAAACGTTGGTGACATTATGTTTTAATTTGTTTCCATTTTTCCATTGCAAATACCTGTGAGAAAACATTAATAAAAATAATAACATTTTATTGTCAGCACTCACAGAACTTAAAGCGGATTTATTTATGGGTGTATTTTTTTTTCTACTATCCACAGTCATACAATAGAACGACCGAAATGAAGAAGGCAAGGAAATATACCAACATTTGCGTGAAGGCAGAGTGGGAAAGTTTCAAGGAAAAGCCACTCTCAGAACATCATACCTCGATTATAACACTGATATATCAGCAATCCAGTAAATTGATGACTTGGACCTTTCCCCAACTGAAGCAGGCTCGTCCATTTTTAAACCTCATTACTAATCTCACAGTATTTTTAAAAACTTTATCGCCTATTGTCCTTTCTTCGTACATTACCCCTCAACAAGTTCCAATAAACAATCTTCCATTTGCTTAATGAGAGTAAATTGTTTTTGGACAGTTGTGGGCAATGGACAAGATAACTAAGGTGATTGTAGAAAGTGGTGGGCTAGTGTTACTCTCTCTAGAAGCACATTCGTGCGACCAGTTGAAGGTGTTGTAGAAAGTGGTGAGCTAGTGTTACTCTCTCTAGAAGCACATTCGTGCGACCAGTTGAAGGTGTTGTAGAAAGTGGTGAGCTAGTGTTACTCTCTCTAGAAGCACATTCGTGCGACCAGTTGAAGGTGTTGTAGAAAGTGGTGAGCTAGTGTTACTCTCTCTAGAAGCACATTCGTGCAACCAGTTGAAGGTGATTGTAGAAAGTGGTGAGCTAGTGTTACTCTCTCTAGAAGCACATTCGTGCGACCAGTTGAAGGTGATTGTAGAAAGTGGTGAGCTAGTGTTACTCTCTCTAGAAGCACATTCGTGCGACCAGTTGAAGGTGATTGTAGAAAGTGGTGAGCTAGTGTTACTCTCTCTAGAAGCACATTCGTGCGACCAGTTGAAGGTGTTGTAGAAAGTGGTGAGCTAGTGTTACTCTCTCTAGAAGCACATTCGTGCGACCAGTTGAAGGTGTTGTAGAAAGTGGTGAGCTAGTGTTACTCTCTCTAGAAGCACATTCGTGCGACCAGTTGAAGGTGTTGTAGAAAGTGGTGAGCTAGTGTTACTCTCTCTAGAAGCACATTCGTGCGACCAGTTGAAGGTGTTGTAGAAAGTGGTGAGCTAGTGTTACTCTCTCTAGAAGCACATTCGTGCGACCAGTTGAAGGTGTTGTAGAAAGTGGTGAGCTAGTGTTACTCTCTCTAGAAGCACATTCGTGCGACCAGTTGAAGGTGTTGTAGAAAGTGGTGAGCTAGTGTTACTCTCTCTAGAAGCACAATCGTGCGACCAGTTGAAGGTGTTGTAGAAAGTGGTGAGCTAGTGTTACTCTCTCTAGAAGCACATTCGTGCGACCAGTTGAAGGTGTTGTAGAAAGTGGTGAGCTAGTGTTACTCTCTCTAGAAGCACAATCGTGCGACCAGTTGAAGGTGTTGTAGAAAGTGGTGAGCTAGTGTTACTCTCTCTAGAAGCACATTCGTGCGACCAGTTGAAGGTGTTGTAGAAAGTGGTGAGCTAGTGTTACTCTCTCTAGAAGCACATTCGTGTGACCAGTTGAAGGTGTTGTGTGGAGACTTGGTCGCTTCTTGTCCCGTGAACCAGGACCTTGTCTCCTCAGCGAGGTCTTGGAGCATGCATCCTGTGCCCCCCCCCCCCCCCCTACCCTCAACCAAGGAACTCGGGAACATCCTCCAACAGACTCACCTGAGGCTCTATACACTCCAACACCTGTCAGATCCCGCATTGCCACGTCCAGCTGTCACGGGGCACTCGGTTCGATTCTCGGGATGGAACATGGGAGCATGTGTTTATTAGATTTGCACTGATCTGGTGGTTTATATCAGCGACTTATCTTAGCTTTGTTCTAGAACAATCTCTGATCAATATACTAATAAGTGAATCAAAACTAACCCAAACTCTAAGTTTTGGCACTCAATTATTAGAACTACTCTGCAAGTCTTACTACCCACTCGCGATATTAGAATATTTTACAACTATGCAATGGGTGAGGGAAGGAGCATTTTCTTGGAAGAAGTGTGAGAAATCGCGTGAGGGGAGGGGGGGAACCCATAAACATAAAAATAGCTGAAATTTTAGCCTCAACCTCCTCGTAACCGACAAGATTAGTCTCTCGCCTTGATCTGCGCATCCACTGGTGCAGGTATCACACCCGATAATGGACCTTAATCTGAGAAAAGCTTGTGATACTAGAAACTCAGAAAAAAACCAATAATATAATTTGATCCTTTAAAAGACCATTTTCTTTCAATTTGGTCGATGCATGTATTTAAAGAAACTAACTGGAGATGGAGCGTGGCGTTTATTGGCCCTCAAACTAAAAATGTGTGTTGTACATTTCCATCCCTTTGTCAGTGTATCTTTAAACGTAAAACGGTAGAAATATTTTAAAACACGATGTTTGTTACGGGAAACTAATCAAGTGTGGTTCTTATGGACATCACATTTCTCTGTCTCTGTTACTAGGATGTGTTGGACTTTACACCACTAATGTCGCTTAGCCGCCCCATTTAGTTCTTTCTAAAAACATTTCAAGGCACGTCTTCCTACCTGCCAAATGTCTATTATCTACCGTCCCTAAGAGGCTTTTTATAAATTTAGACCCCCAATACTCCCAAATTTTCAGTGCCCTAATTTTAAATTTCCAATTTTTAGATATTTCTGGCTATCCTGCCAAATTTACGTTTTCTAGCCCATCTAGAAGTGAACAATCTTTTTCTGGGCACACATACACACACACACACACAAATACTGACTTTCTGGTATATATATAACAGAAAGTCAGTATTTTTATATATACTGATGGATGGATGGATAGATAGATAGATAGATAGATGGATGGATAGATGTATAGATATTGAGAGGTTGACGTAACTCTTTGTGTGGATAGCATCAAAACAAACTTAGAAACCATAAACTTTACATCTACACGGGGAAAAGAGTATAATCTGTTGAATTTTCAACTTTTATTCACAGGTTTGTGAGGTTAAAAAGGTATACAACATTGTTCAGCATCAGTATTTTCAGTTGTCTCAGAAAGTGCACGTTAAATACCTCAAATGAGTGTCAATTAAAATGAGTATCTTGTGTTTAATACAGAATAGATTTGTGTTCCCTCGTGCAACGCTGGAACCTTTGGACGAACTAACGTTCTTAGATAATCTCATGATGTACGAGAACAAATTTAAGATGAGTTTCCAAGGACTCGCATGCGAGCTAAGTGAGCAGGAGTAGGAGAGAGACTACTTGTTTTACTCCCACAATTATTATTACCAGCCAAGTATGACGCTTACACGCCATCTATGATACACACACTGACCTGTTGAAGTGAACCACTTCTCGAACTCAATCTTAGAGTTAGAGAAAATAATGTGACCAGTACTCAAAGAAAATTTAAGGTTTTAATTTTTAGGGCCAAAATACGAAGCTTCGTACATTTTAAAATACTTTAAAATAATAAAGGCACACGTTAAAAAATCTCATATGGGTACTAATGTTTGAATATATAAATAATGTAATATATTGTTATTCAAATTTATAACATTCTTCAAATAGCATTACAAATATCTAAGTTAATTTGAAATGTAGGGTTTCTTAGTCAAATTAAACGTTGGTTTTGTAAAGTTAGGCGTATGAATGTATAATGAATACGTTTCACTATATATTGACTCAAAGAAAGCCCCAAATGTGTCCAATTCGTGTAGATGATGAGACTCAAAATAGTCCATTGACATGAAGATTGGTTTTAGGCTTCAGCTGGGTGCACTAGAGGTGGCTTCTCGTCTCTCCAACATCTTGAAGGAAGACTAGTTACATTTCCTCCGACACTTTACTCGAAACAAACAAACTAGTTTGACGAAGAAGATAGTATAGAATGATGATTAGCACCGAGAAGCAGAAATACTGACACTAAGCACTAAAAAATTAAAAAAGGAACTAAAAATCTTGAAAATATCACTAAAAGAGACACTAATTTTTAATTAAATTGGAGCCTTTAAAATTAGATACTGACATTTTACGGGAATATAGGCCTACCAAGAACGCATTATGTGTGGAACATAACATATTTTACAAACAACTTATTACCAAATGAAATAAATATTTAAATAATGCTTTATTGATTTAGGGTAAAAAAACGTGAGCTCGGCAGCTTCAACAAAGCCATTGCCATTTACAGCGCGAACCATCGCAAATCGTGGTCCGCGAGCCCTTGGTGGCTTCAGTCCCGTGCTTAACCCCTCAAGAAATGCTTGCCGAGAACTCTGAATGGTAGTACCTTTCCAATCCTTGGAAGCACTATGTCTAACATTTACCCATGATTCATCTGTATAAATAATAGGTCTACTTTTAGCCTGAACTTCTTAATATCCTTCAAATACTTATGAAATGAAAGCACTCTTGTTACCCCTCCGTTCGTAGTTAAAACCATATTCTACAAAAGTCTGTATAAGGTAGTTCGTGAGAAATTTGGCAATGTGTCGTCTGCGTCCACCCTCACTAAAATAATACTCAGAGGAGGGGCTAGTTGTCGAACAAGGAATGGGCAAGAAGACGAACATCACTTTGTACAATACCATCGTCTGTGTTTGTTATTGAACTTTTATTACTTTTTTCTATTTTGGTTTCTTTTTTAAGGCGTCTGCAAAGTACCACAATTTTGTTCCTCTCTTAATGCGTAAATAGTTATTTCGGAACATTTCGTGGCTTTATATGTTTTCTAATCTGCTTTGGTGACATTCATTGTCTTAGTAAAATAATTGAAAACGTTAATTACTATTTGGCGTTATTTGCTTCTCAGTATACATAATTATGTTAATGCACTTTTCTTGTTACCTTTCCGTGATAAATAGTTTAAGAAACTAACAATAAACACTATGAATCAATGAAAAATAATATGTAAAATTATTATCCCATTTAAAGTAAAATATATTATAACCAAACATATAAGGAGAAAATAAAATATCATAATGTAACAATACAATAGTTGTATTTTACAATCGAATCCCCACCCATACCGATGCTGCATAGACTATCGTCCTTTTCATACTACCCACTCCAAGAAACTTCTACATTTATTCAAATCGCCTACAGTAGTATTCTTAACTATTGTAGTTCCATGTACTTCAAACAATATACAAACAATATCATTAATATAATTCACTATCAACTCTCTACAATGTAAACTGTTCATATACGTACCCTCTGGATAAACAGGCTTGCCAGCCTAGTGACCTGGCTGACTTCAAAACGTCCTAAATGAGGAGTGGGGCATTTTTGCCTTGGTGTATCAACACTTGATGTTTCAACCGGCCCGGTTTAGACATATCTGATGGGTGGTTTTCTTCACACCTGGCGAAGAGTGGACGTGGATATGGCTGTCCTCTTTCGGATGGTTTGAGGAACCATCACCTGATCTCTGACGTCAGCAGCCAAGCAGTTAAACATATTTTTGACAACAAACCAGAGTATCGTCTATATGAAGTGGGATGACCAATCAGTGACCCACAACATGATGGCCTACGTGAGGAAGGTGGCGTGACACTCCAAAATGTGACGTCACCGGCTTACCTATGCAGTAAGACAACTATATAATATGAAAGTATGGAAGAAATAACTACACTGTTGAATTTGGTACCATCGAGGATGGACCTCTTAAGGTTTATTTATAATGTACTTTTGAAACTCGACGCCATAATGGACGGACTGAATTTATTATTCTATATCGTCAGGAGACGACTTCCAATAATATGGACTCTGTGAAGCAAAGTTATAATACTCTGTGAATTTTTATAGTTTCTCGTAGAAGTTTGAATTATGGAACTTTAACTATTTAATTTAATATTGTTATAGTCGAGATAGGCTGATATTTATTTATTAAGTATGGGCATTATTTAATACTACTTTCAAACTATAAGTAACTTCAGTTTCATGTCGCCACTTAACGGCTTGTTTCTTAAAGATGTTAGTAAATTCTCAATGTTTGCTGTTATAACTTAACGAAATGTTAATTGAAATATATTAAATTTATCTATCTTAATAGTCTGGATATATTGACTGGTTGGTATTCTAAGAGGTCTGTCATCAGTAGGATCCATTGGTGCAAGTTCAGCAGGGTTATAATTATGTTTACACGGAGTGCTACGCCTTAAGACTCTGTTTTGACTCTCAGTATCTTACACTGATTTAAATCAATAATATAACTGAGTAAAGGATGAGAAAGTTGCTAAGAGTATGTGCACCAGTATTTTCCTGAAACTACGGAAAAATAACTTGTTAAAAGCAACCTCAGATAATTATTTTGTATTAGGTAGATGCACTTTTCAAACACGCTGATTAAATCAACATATGACTTACAAACTACCCTAAAGCTAATAACACACAACATCCAGTTCCTTATCCTACAATTTAACAAAGATAAATCTCAGACCACCCCAGGAATGTAACTCAGACCCCTATCTCAGTTGGATCACGTGCTACTGACTGTGCTAAAGTGTTTAACTAATGCCAGTAAATTTGACCAGGATTCTAACCCGGGTCTGATTAAAAACTGTGGTAAATTATAAATGCGAGTGTAAAACCTTAGACTGCTCAGCCACCTGCCTTTGTGGGTAGCTGGTTTCTTAATTCAAAAGCATATTATAGTAAAATTTGGAATTGCATATAAAATGTATTTTCAAATTTTTAACATTGTCTTGGCAAGTACAATAAAACCTTGTTTATTAAACTATAATTATAAACAAAAACTAGTATAATAAATGTATAGGTGAGTGTACCTTGTGTTTTTTGAAACCAATCTAATCAATTTTGATGTAGATGGGATGAGCTAATGCTACAGTTCTCAATGCTACAACTGTTTGACATTACTCTGCTCTTAAGACCGGACAGAGCTTAAACTTCAAAATGCTACCACACATTAACGAGGGGCGCTATTGACCCATAATTTTTTTCAAAAAGGAATTTGAACTTTTCTTATCATTTCTTATACATAATGTACTGTACCTATGCAAAATCAAAAAGAAAAAAGTTTCTAACAAGACCATGTTTTGCTTTAAATATTTCAGGAGATATAATATGTTTTATTTTATTAACATTGTGTAAAAGATATTCCTCTCAGTATTTTGCAGACGTTGTTCATAACTATTATAACAGTCACCATAAAATTACTGGATTTTCCACACAATAGGAACTAGACTTATGACGTGATACATTTGGAACCCCATGAAACGTTGATATAATGCATATTTTCATATTTTGAAGGAAAAAAAGTGATTTAAAAACATCTATGGTGATTTAAATTGATTTCACAAGATGCATGAGTTAATGTTCTTTAATGTGCCATGCTTATTTCATAGAAATAACAACGTTCAAATTTAAGAGACCAATGGCAACTCTTTTGTGTTGAAAAAGGACAGAGCTAAGGAGAAACTAATGGGTTAGAAAGAGATAGTAATAGTCCATAAGAGCCTGTACTGCAATTTAAGAGTGGAACGGCCTAATTTTTGCTGATGACAAAGTTCGTTGCAAATAACACACAAAATAAATCTATATGATCACCCAGGTGTGTAAGAAGAATTTCTAACACATGTAGATTCATTGAGCTTTTGAAATTATTCATTAATTTGAAATATATTAAGGGTGGGAAATTCTGATTTGAATTATTTCAAAATTAAAATTAATTAAAAATAATTAAATTACAACACTTACGTCTGTTGAGCTGCGCACCTTGGAAAATTCCACATACATTTATTGGCCATGGCTGAAAACGTGCTTAGGCAAATAGATACTAGCACTATCGAAGGTTTGACTTTGTTACTTGATAGCCAGTTTAACTAGAAACACAGGTCATGTCAGTGTCTACAGGTACAAAATCGATACTCAGTACGAAGCAGAATATATTCTTTTGAGATGAACCTGTTAAAAATGGTTGCATCCATTAGATTTTACCCAATTTTGTCACTGCGAGGCAATTTCCACTTTATTGACTATTTTTCAAGTTTAACTTGAGTGGTGGTATTTAAGTTTATCTTGAGCATAAACTATACTGGATTGTTGCCTTTTTCAAGCTAATTCTTACAGTTGACTTGAGTTCAAACTAATTTAACAATGGACCTCTCCTTTAATGCCTCATCATTTATTTGAGAAGCTTGATCAGCTTGGTCATATATACCACTGGAGGGTCGTTCTACAACATTTTATCTCAGCCCATTTACAAATGTTTCGTGACCAATAGAGTCGTATGTCAATATTTGTATTCAGGCTGTGACTGTTACTTAGGTCTCTGTGACACAATTATTCATTATCCACTCAGTAAAGTTAAAGTCGAAAGCCCAAGCAATATTCTCGCAACTGAGAAGTTTAAACTCAATCCACTGCTGACAGTATTTAATGTTGGTGTCCTATGATCATGCTGGATTGCTAGTAAACATTACTAGAAGTTATACTTAAAAAATAAAAGTTTCCTTCTGAATGGGATACATTTATTCAATATTGTCTGTATTTTATATTATTACTTGTGCTTGTATTGGAGAAATAACCGACTAACCCCTAATCCTCACATAAGTTTGTGTGATACATGCTGCTCTACTTGTCCATGTTGAGTGTTTTCGGGAAGGCTATGAGGGGGTTTACTCTGTTAAAGTACTCTTATTTATTTCGAGCAGGATGGGTACGTTCTGTACATGTTGGAAGGACCAATCTTCACAGTCGACCTATCAGGGACTATAATTATTATTGCCAGGATCGGGGAGTTGGGTGTGTTCAAGGATCCCCCGCAATCTAGCTTTAACCTGAGGCCATTTCCACGGGTTGAAGATGTCTACACATATTTTAAACTATTGTTTAACAAAATGATAGCCCGTTTCCATTGTGGGCCATTGCTGTTAGTTGTTGAGTATTTTCATACAATAAAAAAAGTAATAAATCATAAATATCAGATTGTTAACACAAAATTACTCTTAAATATTAAATTGGCTATTTATTTTTAAAATGTTAAATGCTAATATTACTTTTTTCATAAAAGTGTAGAATTATTCAAAAAAATGTTTCCTGGTTAAAGATCATTATTAAATATCGGAATAGAGTGAGTTATAATAAAAATTAAAGTTTAATATTCTGAAATTTTATTGCAGTTGTATGTATTCTGGTAGACCAACCTAACAAAATAACTGTTTTAGTTTAGGATTACAAAATATCCTACTTTCTGTGAAATAATCTTTCTTCTTAAAAAAAGATCCCTACATTTTAATAGGAAATCGAAATGTTCTTACTTTGGAGTTATTTTTTCTTACATAATAAAAACTAATCAATCATCAAAATCCAGTGAAATATTACACACTTTTAATATATAGGCTATTATAAAAAATATAACATTTCACAGTTAAATTGAAAGTTTAATTTGGACACAAATAAAATACTGTTTCTGGCACAGTCAAAATGGTTAACTTAGCCTTCTTTATCTATCCTAATAAGACTTTAAAAAATCTACACTGTAAGAAAAACGTGGTAAAATTCCCATACATGTATTGGAAGTAATTAACCCATACAAGTATTGAAGTTTTCCCATACACAGTCATGGGAAAAGTACCACACTCGGTAGTAATTTTCATGTACTGGGTCGGTATTTTTCCAATGTTTCGGGTATGGAAAAAATACAATTTCTCCTTTATGTTGATTGTATTTTTCTTATACTTCGTTGGTATTTTTCCCATACCTGTGTATGGAAAAAATAATATTTGACCGCCATTAAGATTGTGATTTTTATATACTTGATTGCTATTTTTCCCATATCATACAAATAATACTTATTTAAGGCACTTTAAAAAAATGTTACCTATAAGTGCACATAAGGAGCACATCACATCACTTTAAAAGAATTCAGACAACATCAAAAAGGAATTACGCCCTTTAAATAAATAAAGTGCACTAGGGTAAAAGTGCGCTACTATTCAGCAACAGCTTATATTTTAAATTAATAAAATATTTGGTAGGATACCTAATCTTTTTCGATATTACAAATGATACACCTATTTTACTAAGCTTTAGTCACATGTAGGAAAATGATAGCTCAATCTCTATACAAGATGAAAACAATGTGAATCACAAAATAAACAACTGCCACGTGGTGTTTTGTTCTTATTAAAAAGTTAGGTTAAACAAGCGAAATTCCTCCATTTTTCACATCATGAATTATATTCATAAATAATTAACTGTTCTTCACTAACTGGTAAGAAAATACAGCATCAATATATTTTTTAACAAAAAAATTAATAATTCGATAACTTTTTTATTTACACTATGTTCTTCTCTAAACAAATTTGGCGAAATTCTTCTGAACTTGAAGACAAACGTGCTCTCTCTCTCTCTTTCTATTATAGCGCATGCGCACTGAGCTACGAATCGGTGTTTCCCATTCAAGTTGAAATTTTCCTATATAAATGTATGGATACTTTTGGGTGCATTGGAAATGTTCGATAGACACATGGGAAAATTCCGATGTCCGTATGGTATATTAAAAAGTATGGGAGAAATACAATATTGTTGTATGGAAAATTTATGATTATTTCTTACAGTGTAGAAATTAAATACTAAACTTGATTGTTGTTTTTTGAATTCTACTAAACTTCCATTAAACACAATTCTAACCTTGTATTCTATTGTGTTATTATTATCTAACTAACCCTAGTTTCAAGGTCCATTAAATGACCTTTACCATGACCCGTGACAGTGATACACACACGGAAAACAGGGAAAACTGGGAAAACTGGGAAAACTGGGAATGTTGAAGGAAATTGTGTGACAGGAAAAAGTCAAATATAAAAGGAGATATATTAATAGAAAGTTAATTGAACTTTCAGGTATTGTTTGCAATACTATTCGAATGAAAAAGATCATTTACTAGACTTACGTAGAATATTAACAGCTTTAGTATCTGACAGTTAAAAATATATTAATGCTACGTTAATAAATTTCATACCTAAAGTCATTTGATCATTTGATCAATGAGAAATAACATGAGTTTGGTGCAAATTGGGGAAGGTTTAAAGGAGGGGGCATTGGTATACTTGGAAATAATTTACCGTTCCCCCCTGAACTATATTTTTCGCCGTTATACTTATTTGATATAGTGTTAACGCAGATAAAATAGGAACAGATGTTCATATAAACCGAGAATATTCCACTAATTGAAGTAAACAACAATTAAAATGTGATTAAGCTTATCGGAAAACGTATATTTTCAACAATTATGATTTATGAAAGAATTTTTCCTAAAACAATTTTAGCGCCGTGTTTAATTACCCACTCGGGTTATACGCTTATTTACTAACTACACTAATGTGTTATGTATTAGGAAGGTTGAATTTAGAGGGAGTGTACCCACAGTTGCGTAGAGGGAGAGTGGGGGAAAACCATCCTCAGTAAACCAGACTGAGATCAAACCCCGATATCCCCTATTCGGAAGTTTAGTAGGTTATATACTGTGCGTCCACTGAAGCGGGTATTTATAAAGTAAAGTTTTATTTGTTGACCAGCTGACACTAACAGCCAAATAGGCATGGTGTTCCAATAATCGATAAAACAATATACGTTTGATATTAATTTGCCGCCGCCGCCTCCACAGCCGATCATGAAAGAATGTCTTTATTGAGTGCGTGTTTCAAGGCTGGCTTCAGTCGTAAAACGTTCGTTTGGTGTTTCACTAGAATTTACCATCAAGACACCTACATGTACAGCTTCTATTGTGCAGTGGCTGTAGTTTGGACGTGGTACTGCTCTTTATTTGGCAGTGGATTTTGTTGGCTATATTTTAACTAATAGCCACTTAGACTAATTAGATCCAGAACAAATAAAATAGGTAATCATAGTTTAGGAATTTTGACGGATCAATCTAAAGTTCACATTACGGCGATGGTATTAATAAATCCGGCACTTTGAAGTCAGTCAGTGGATGCGTTACTTACTAATCGATTGAAGCACTTTTTCTCTCAGCTATAAATGTTACTCGACACACTCACTGTGTTATGCTGCGAGAAAAACAGTGCTCTCTCTACCTGGCAGTCCCACCTTCCTCCCCACCCCCCTCCTATGTACGCATGCGCGCAACAGTCAAAACACCACGTCGCTGGCACTGTGAAGCACACAGTTTCATACAAAGATTTTTGTATCTTTTTCATAAATTGAGGTATAGCTACTGAAGTACTGACATTAAGCTTAAGGACTATATATTGTACTACAAAAATAAATAAAGAATTAAAGAAAAAAGTACTCACTATAGTAAGTATTATCGATAATATCAAGTAGAAAGGGGGTGCTGCAGTTTCGCAGTACCTATATACGAGCCATCACTGCACACTATTAATATCTTCAAACTGTGCACTGGGGATCTCTTTGCAAAGATGATTAATTACAATGATGTTAATTAGGATAATGCTCGAAAGATTTATAATTCACAGTGCCGAAAGCAAGGTATTTATCTTGAGGAACCCCTCGTAGTAATAAGGGGTGATTACAATATCCGGGTACAAACCGTACACCCAAATAACACATAGTGATATTATTTGAGAATGTGGCTCCATATCGTAAAAGAATCAACTTCATTTGAAAACGTACGTACCATGAACGACTTAACCCACCCATCTTACCAATCAGTTTGCAAAGCGCTTGGACTATTAGAGGATGATTCACACTGGAACAGTACTTTAAAATTAGCTGTGGCTCTTTTTCATCCAATAAATATGTTTCACGTGACAGATCCTCTTGCACTTTGTCTTACCCACAAAGAAAGCGTGTCGGAAGATATTGAAAATAGAAAAATATCAGATCATTCGTTCGACAATTTGGACTTCAATAAAAATATTTTATCCTCGGTCCTGGCAAAGATTTATCTGATTACCAAACCCTTCCTTCACCTCTGACAAGGCATCTTGTGAATGTGGGGAATGCCAGGCCTCCACCGTGGTTCGGATTCCACGTTAAACTGTAGGTCCTCCATTTCATCTCACAATCACCCTACCATTACACATTAGCGTAAGTGCGTATAACCCGAATGGGTAGTAAGACGTGGTGCTAATAATAATAATAATAATAAAAATATTTTATTGCAGGTTAGAGTGAACTCAACCAATTTATAAAGTCTTTCTCTGAAAAGACCTTCAAGGACTTGGGTCTTCGTTTACCTGACAATTTAAATTAATTTATATTATATAGAGACTTTTTGAGAGCAAATACAAACGACCTACTAATTATATTACAAACTATGAATATAAACAAGACTTCATTGAACACAGAGCAACTTACGGTGGACATAAAGATATTAAAGACTGTTCGAGAGCCAATAGGAAAGTATTACTTTAAGATGCGCCCAGAGGTAATTTATTCTTAGCTAAGCTCAGGTTAGAGGGATGTGTTGCCTTTGCAATAACTTCATAGGATATAGCTGCTTTGTTTGAAGGGGGTATGCAACATTTAAATTAACTCAGAATTTGTATATCAACCAAATCACCATATGAAATATATTGAAGCCAATTTATGCATCAAAACTTCATTTTGGAGCCAGAATATTAACCACCAGTGTAGGGTGCTGCGTGTTCCCACAGTAAAGATAATTTAAGCATGAAGCCCAAAGGATTCAATAAAGTCTTCTGTTGTGTACATAAACCCTCAACAAGGGGTTGCCCTGTTGAAAATGCATACAAGCAACTATTGACTCTCTTTGCGAGTGTGCCTACAATACTTTGAGGAGACTGTAACAGAAGCTGGTCAAACAAGAAGGTTGTTGGCAAAATAATTACCAACCTGCTCCAGACACGAGGAGTATTTTTGTATTGTTTTCCTTACTTTTAGCTATATAAGAGTCAAGAGTGTAATTGTTTCGTTATCAATAATCAAATCAAGTATATAAAAACAGGCGGTGCTATAAAATCTCCTGTAATTTCTCTTTGAACATCAAGTCTATATTTTTTTCTTGGTGATCGAATTAGACAAAATAATAATAATTATATATTCATGAGTGGTGTATATTTTTAAAATCTAGACTCACAAATTTCCACATGATTCAAGTCACAAACCTCTTAATCGACGTATTTCAAATAAAATACAAACGAAGTATACTGCCCTAGGTACGTATGCCAAATTTCTCCCTAATAGATTTTTAAATATATCATATCTTGCTTCTACATACCACACACATACTCACGAACAAATAAACCTATACAATTCCCAATATCAGACATTCTAAATTGTTTAAATGATAAAAATAATGTTATAAATATATCTGTTTCTAAGCTTGCTATATAATCTTGTGTTTCCAGCCTTACTCTCATGAAATACAAGTTTGGGTCTGTGCTTGAGATGGGACCTTACTAAATTCTGCTAAACTACTGACATCATTTTCACACGTCAAATAAACACCACCTGTTGGGAGTCTGCTATTGTTTGGCTAGTGTTCACTACATCGTTCCCGAAGATGAGTGTGCTACGAGTGACAATACTCATCACACTTCTGTGCAAATATTCTACATCACTTTCACTTTAATAAGCTTTTGTATCACTTGGCTGTATTTTATAACCATTGACCTTAACATAAAATTGTACTGCTTCCTCGTCGTGGCCGGGCTTAAAGAAGCTGTAAGCTTTACTTTCATATGGAACACAAGTAGCTAACTGGCCCCATCAGCCCAGTTTGACCCATTATTCCTATTATCTGAAATTAGTCACGTGACCACGCCCCTCGCTCTTTGATTGGCTGTTAGTTTTCACCCTTTTCTCCCACCCCTCCCCTCTTCCTGACCCCCTCTTGACCCGGACCCTCCTCCTGACCTCTTTTTCCGTTTTCCAGACACGTTGGTTCTTGTTCCAAACATGTTGGTACTTTTATTTTCTTGTTTTATTGCTTATTTATGTATACACATAGCTATTTTATGTAAGAATATTTCTTTTTTAATTGAAATTAAACTGGTTTTTATTAATTGATTAGGGCTTTGGAGTTTTTTATTTATTTATTTGCATATGGTCTACGGCGTCGGGCGTTCCTCCCACGTTATGGAGCACGAATCTCTTCTGAGGGTGGCGTGCTTTAGAATGAACAATGGATCCCTGTCACAAGACTCTGTTGGACTGCCCGGAACAAACAGTACAAACCTCTCCTGACGAACGTTTGGGGTAGAGTGTGATAAATGGTTCCCCTGCCTTGAGACCCCTTTCACTTTCCCTCCTTAAAGGTATGTGTCGCAATCCATTATCAGGTAATGGGTTTTTTTCTCGGTGACTCATACGTGGCGCCAGTTTGTCAGGTCAACAAGACAGGAATAGATAGTGCTCTTGAACTATAGCGAAATTGTTTTTCCCTGGTGCCAGTTTGGTGAGACGACAATACAAGAATAGATCGTGACCTTGAAACTGTGGCAAGGTCATTGACTCTGGAAACCCTCCCCCTCGGAAATGGGTTATTTCCCGGTGATGTCGAAGCTATTCAACGCAATGTCGCAACCCCCTATGTGGTAATGGGTTTTTTCACAACTAGAGAGCATTGACACAGCACTAATTATGCACAATCAGGGGCCTTGGAATCCTTAGTTAGGGGCTGCTATCCCCCACCACAAACGACTAATAAAATTGGTTGTTTGGAATCGTCCATTGACATGCGTGGGTGTAAGTATCCGTCACGGACCGGAGGAGTAAGGTAGAAATGTTCCGCGTTTACGTGGAGTGAGGGAGAATAGAAAACCACCCTAATTCATCCGAGCAAGATTCTAACCTATGACATCCCCTGCCATAACTATATGAGTGACACGTGCCCTTTCTGGCAAAACGTGCGGGATATCCGCATTAATAGAAAATATATCCACATTTTCACGAAGTGTGCAGAAACTGCCATCGGTATACCCACCCTAGAATTGAACCCTGACCAAGAAAATACTAGACATGCCATTTGAGGGTTTGAAACAAACAGAAGGAAGACGTGGGGGCTAAAATAAATAAAACATAAATTGGCCTCTAAGATTATTATTTGGGATAGACAGCGCTGATAATAAAGTTGAAGGCCTGGGTGTAGGTATTCGTCATGTACCGGAGGAGCAAATTAGAAATGTTCCAGAGTTTACGTGGAGTGCGGGAGAATATAAAACCACCCTAATTCAACCGAGCGAGATTTGAACCAACGACATCCGCTGCCATAACTATATGAGTGACACGTACCCTTAAGGACAAACGTGCGGGTTATCCGCACTAATAGGAAATGTACCAGCATTTTCACGAAGTGTACTGAACACCACCCTTGGTCTACCCGCCCTATAATCTAACCCTGACCAGAAAATACTAAACATATCATGTGAGTGTTTGAAACAGACAGAAGGAAGACGTGGGGGCTAAAATAAATAAAACATCAATTGGCCTCAAAGATTATTATTTGTGATAGACCGGGCTGATAATGAAGTTAAAGGGCCTCTTTTGGTGGTGTCGAACCTTGAGCTCCAAGCGTGGAGGGAGTGTAGAAAACCACCCTAGTTCACCAGAGTCATATTTGAACTTGGCCTCCACCCTCCCCTCCCGCCTCCTCATGACTCCCCTCCTGACCCCCTTTCCCGTGTTCCTAACTTGTTGGTTCTTGTTCCTAATATGTTGGTATTTGTAATTTCTTGTGTCCAGCATTTGCGCAAAGGTAGTGTAGTAAAACACCCTAGTTCACGCGACTGAGATTTGAACAGGGAGGAGTAAGGCGGAAGAGGGAAACTATACACTTCAGCGGGGATTCAAATCCCTACCAAAACTAGCCGAGTAAGTCACACGCACCCGGTGTTCCACCAACCGTATACCCGGCAGGGAATTGATTCCAACTTCGCCCCTTAAACGGCAAGTCCAGATACGGAGCAGAAAGTTTGTACATTAATGTTGCACGCAAAAGATAACTTTATATATTTTGTTATCTCTCTACCATGTGCCCACAACCCCCAAGGTCAATAATAATTGATTTTGTTCACCTTTTGAACATAAACATTTCCATTTTATCTCCAGAATATATTTTTCACTAAATTTTATTTAAATTAACTAGAACGCTAACATATTTTGTCTATGTAAAATAACTTTATTTTAATATTTTTATTACATGCGACCATATTTGATCCCCATCACTGGCAAAAAGATAATTGATCCTTGGGTAGCTCCCTATTGTTTTCGCCGAGCCCGAACTATTTACCGTTATATTTTAGTCGCGCTAACTCTCACTGAGGATGGAAGCCTTTCTCCTCTGCTCCGTCTAGAGGTATAAACGCTAATTACTTTTATAAATACAAATCATATATTGTTGCGTCAAAAGTCCCGGGTTAGAATCCCGTATAAAGGTGTCAATGACGGAGCAAGCATAAATAATAGCTTTGGCGTTTTCACATTTCAACCCAGCGCAAATGATGCTACATCAGTAATTTTATTATTCTGTTTCTCTCTCTCTCTCATTTGAGCAAAGATATCCAGATCGTGATGGAAGGTTCAGTTCTGAATGACGCACGAATGTGGGTGCACAATTCACTCTGTGACATAAGGATGTAGGGGTCCAAGAATCAGACCAGGGACTCCACCGCAAAGTGTGTGTAATAAATACACTTTAACTCTAGTACACTTAAACCCTAGTGCAACTACAAAATACAGTCCAGGGCAATTAATTTATCACTATCAAGGGTTAAACATACATTTTCACTCATGCAGGAAATCGAATCCAGGACCTTTCGCAAAGTGTGTGTAATAAAATACACCCTAGGACAGTTACAAACACAGTCCAGGGCAGTTAATCTATCACTATCAAAGGTTAAACCCTCATTTTCACACCCGGTCTGAAACCGAACCAGGGTCCCTTGACGCGGCAAGCAAACAAATTATCATGCGCAAACATATAGGGTTTGTCTACCTCTCTCTCTCTCTCTTAAATTAATGATAGGCTAAAATGCCAATATAATTTCTCCTGTATATATATTTGAATGCTTGTAAGAAATATCTGTAAACTAAAAAAAAATTTCACCCCTCTTTTAAAACTTTATAAATGGTCGGAACAGGCTTTCAACAATATCTGTTGGCCCGATAAGCAAGCACAACCACACACACTCACACACTAGTCATGAATGAAATAAGGTATTGCAAGGAATACATGTATTTACACAAATTGTTAAAAATATTTATTGATGGTGTTAAGTGGACAGAATTAAGTTTACTCGTGGTGGAAATAATATTGTTTATAATTAAATAAAAAAAATTCATTTATATCTATTACTATTTTCTCCAATTAATTTTTTTTATTTATAAAATGCTAAATCTAGTACATCCACAAACCCAAACCGTTGGCTGATAATTTATCAGGCCAACATTTTTAACCGTGTCAGGAAACGAACCTGGGACCCAGAGTTTATTTTACAGATACTGTTTTCCATTCTAAAGCTAGGGTCACTTTTCTATTCATAAAATGCTATGACTATAGCATCCAAAAACCTGGTCCACTGGGTGAATATTTATCACACCAATATTTTTTAACCGTGTTGGTAAACGAGCCCTGGCCCAATTGTTTACTATGAAGATACTGTTTGCTAGTCTAAAGCTCGGGTCACTTTTTTATTCATAAAATGCGAATACAATAATATCCACAAGGTTTGTCCGCTGTATGATAATATATCAAACCAACCAACATTTTTTAACCGTGTCGGGAAATGAACCCGGGACCAATAGCTTACTATACAAACACGCTATCGAATGCGCTAAGGTGGTGTCTGAATATTTGATCCAGCACATTGCAAATGTGAATTTAATAAGTGACTAAAGCGACAAATTTAATTTTCTCTCTTTGAATGTTGGAATTATTGAAACGGTTAGCTGACAAAATGTTTTGGTATGCCGTCCAAATAACGGTGGTTTGGGGAAAGAGAGCTCACAAATAACTATCTGTTTACAAGCTAGTGGCTATAGTATAGTTACTTGTAGACGGCACTAAAATGTAGAATGGAAAACTTACATATCAGCTGGTCTATCAAGTCCAATTCAGCCCATACATCGGGGCTAGCACTTCCAGTGGTGATGGGCAGAGCACTTACCGCTTCTAGAAGATGGTCCGGTACAGGTCTCGCCTTCACCTCACTGCTTTTAAAGGGTGGCACCCGCACGCATGTCGCTAAATCCTCTGCAGGTGCTACGTGGTCCCTCAGGCCAGCATCCAATACATATGGATCCCAGTAATCTGAAATTAAATAAATACACTTTAATTACTCGTGAGAAAAAACTACTCGTCGATCATGCTCAAATCTATAGCAGGACGTTAATTACCCATGGACCAGTCGCCATCCACCAGGCAAATTCCTTCCTCGCTAAAAAGCTCTAAGGTATCCGGGCTACCCGGTGCTACCGAAGTTGTTGGTGTAGGGAGTGGATTTCTTGAAAGACTGTGAAACGAACAAATGCCACTTTACACCAAAGAAGTACTAAGCAAAACAGTTACCATTAAAATATACAAAATGCTTTTAAAACATACCTAAGTTTATCAAATTTTCCATCGCGTTGAAACTAATTGTGATGTTTACTAGACTAAATTATTAATTATAATGAATGAATTTAATGATTCTGAGGTATATTTATAGTTGCTTCAAATGGTATGCCGCCCCTCAATATGACGAATTCTTCTTGGTTGATAATATTGTTTCCGCATCTGTGGTTGCCCGATCCTTGTATAGGAGCTTCTATTTACCGTTACTTGTCATTCGTGGTCAGACATCTGGTGAATACGGACGTATTAGACCCTCTGGTGGCTAGGGGCGGTTTCGATATGCCGTGAAGGACCACTATCCACCCTCCGCGGACGTGTTTAAATTGTCCAACCACACAAATTCAGGTAAACATCTTGCCCTATGACGAAAGAGGGGTTCGAGTCCCTGCAAGGTCAACAAATGCTTATCCTAACTACAGCATAAATAATATATTTGGCTGTTTTCACATTTCAACCCTGCGCAAATGATGATACATTTCTATTTTTTATTATATTGATTTCATTCGGGTCAAAGTTATCCAGACGGCGTTGAAGGGTTCGATTCCCCACCCCCATGTTCAGGTATTATTGACGTGCCAATGTGCGTGCACATCTCGCCCTCTAACGTAAGGAGATAGGGCTTAAAGTCCCTTGGAAGGCAACACATGCTAATTATTTCATATTTCAAACCAGAGAAAATGCTGATATACGTTTTGTCTGGTCACCGATGTAAAGGCTTCAAATCCCAATCACTTCGTCGAAAAGATACCGAGGTTCAAATATCTGCAGGCACGCCGTCTAAATGTCAGGCTCTTTCTGGTGCTGAAAGTTGAAAGCAATTTCCTGTTGCATTAAACTTTTGGATGCAATAGTTCCTCTAATATGTAAGTATTCCGCTTTTTAACCATTAAAGATTATCAGCAATACGATCTCTCTCTCACACACAGATCAGTGCTTATCTCACTCTTGCCTGTAGATCTTAGTCCAAGTTTGTGGCAAAAGCTGGCTGTAGCGTCTATAAATAGGTGCTTTAAATAAAGGATAGCGTGAGCATCTCGAAATCATCAATTTGACACTCTGGCGCGAAAATTAGATATTTTAATATTTCAACATGTTTAAGTAGAGCAACATAATAATTATATGGCTTTTAGCCGGTTATTAACAAGAGAGATAGAACTCTTTATTGCGCATGATAATTATTTTTTTGGTGAGACTAAAGTCCCGGGTACGAATCCCGTGTCCCGGTGTCAATGATGGAGTAATCATTATTATAATGTCTTTAAAATAAATATTACAAGTATACTTTTGATGGTGTGATATATATATGAACTTTTATTTGTGTACAAATAAATATTCCAAGTATACTTTTCATGGCGTGAAATATATTTATTTAAACTTTTTATTTGTATGTAAATAAATATTCCAGATATACTTTTGATGGTGTGAGATATATATGTAAATCAATATTACAAGTGTACTTTTTTCATTATGAGCTATATTTGTATAAACTTTTATTTATAAGTAAATAAATATTCCAACTATACTTTTTTGCGGTGTGATCTAATTTTGTATAAACGTTTATTTTTATTTAGATAAATATTCCATCTATACTTTTCATGGCATGAGATATATTTGTGTGTAAATAAATTTTCCAAGTATACTTTTCATGGTATGAGATATATTTGTAAAAAAAACTTTTGGTGCTTATAATTATTTCGCTTTTAGCAGGAGAGACAGAACTTTATATTTGTTGATAGGCCAAAGGTCCCAGGGTTTGAATCCTGTGTCAATCTGGAGTATATTAGCTTTTGCTATTTGAATCTACATAGCTGAAACACAAGGTGATTTGGCTTGGAGGCATTCAGTGGGCTACGGCCCGTTGCTTCAAACGACTCAGGGTTCATGACTTCCACAGGAGGGAGGGTGGGGGTGTGGGGAGGGGTCGTTGGCACTGTCTTTCAACATCGGGTTTTCCACAGGGTGGCATTTTACCCACATCCCCCATGCTCTACCTTGCCACATCTCGGCCGTGACACACGAGTAGTAGCTGGGGGAGGGGCGAAAAGAGAAATGAAATAGAAGAGGGGTATGACGATATGCGGGGAAGTGAAAGGGGTTCTTGCGACTGCTAGCTACTCGGCGGCCACACTCATCTCTAAGCGACCGGCCAGAGAAGATGGTCCCAACGTTCACTAGCGATGCCGAATGAGGAGCGCTCTTCCCCCGGTTGGTTGTTCAGCCGTCACACTCTATGCCGCCCCAGCACTGTGGACCGCTTACCTATAAAAAAACTCCAACGCCCCGTCCCAATCCTACCCAGACATAAATAACCCTTTTATCACAAATAAAAAGCAAAGAATATACATAAATAAAAAAGCAGAGAGTATACATAAACAACAAATAAATAACCAATAATCATACAAAATAACTAATGAGCACAAATAAAATACATGTTTGGACAAGAATAAACTAGTTTGGAAATCTGGAAAGGGGTCAGGAGGATGGTAGGAGGGGAGGGGGAAAACAAACAGCCAATCAGAGAGTGAGGGGCGTGGTCACGTGACCAAATTCAGCCAATGAGGGTATTGTACCCATAGGGCCAGAAAACTACTTAAGGAAATGTTTATTTGTGTCAGTAGTCACAGGAAATGTTTATATGTCAGTAGCCACAGGAAATGTTTATATGTCAATAGCCTCAGGAAATATTCAGATCATAAGCAAGGAAGGTTTGAAATTCATACTTTAAATTACTTACCGTTTTTAAATAGCATAATTAGGCACAAGCTTATATCGATGGCTATGGTCGTATATGATATGGTATTAATATAAAGAAAAGGTTTAAGGCTGTTTTTTTTATTGATTGATGGTGCTTTAGATTTCTTGTTTTAGCTACCATAACTAAGTGACCTAGGTTTTGGGTACATAATAGATTTTTAAAGCTAGACATGCCAGAAAAATTGACTAGGGAATTAAATTTCAATTACTATTTTCAATAAAACCTGAATTTTTGATTATTTAAATATGCCATATATAATTTTAATATCTTATGACAAACTATGTAGTGTTTCTGGTAAATATTCTTTTGGTTGGTTGCTAAATCTGATTATCTGCTAAGTCTATCATTGAGAGTTTTTCAAAAAGGTTTTTCCATAGCTTAGTGCTTAAATAAAACAACTTTGAATTGAGGATTTAGAACATTTTTGAAAAATAAGATTTTGTCTTAAGTTTTGATTTAAAAATGACTACGAGGTAATTCTACGCCATCTGTTGTAAATCCCTCAAATATGGGATCAATTCTCGTTTAAATAGTATAATATAGTGTATTCACAATAAGGCCCAGTCGTCAAGTGACCGTTTAACATACAATTTGTGAAAAGTGATATTGTATAAGTGTAATAATTTGTAAACATTTCTGAACCTATTATCTTCACTTAGGGAGCTGAAAGTTTCACCATTGGTACAGTTTATCATCATCTGATAAATGTTGTCAACTGAATAAATTTGAACTATGTCAATAAAGTACAGTTCCAGTCGATATTTTAACAAAATATTACATAAACTGTTTCAGTATTTAAAAAATAATAGGAAATTGTGTTGCATTATTATGAGAGCAATAATTTTTATATATTAATTATTATTATTATTATTGTTAATGTAATCTTTTCTGATGATATAATAACTAATATATGTTTAAATAAAACAACTTTTTTTATATAATTTAATTTCTTTTGGGTAAATATGATATTAGTTGTATATAAATATTGTTTTGTTTCTTTTCTAAATACAGATTTAGTATTATATCCGGTACACTCTACAGTGTAGTGTTTGTGTTTATTGGCTGTTGCTTGAATAACTTTCATACATGAAATGATTTGTGTTGTTTTATTTATGAAATTGTTGTACTGAGTTGCCCATATCATGTGTGTAGAGTGTACTAGGAATGGTATTGTTTCCTGTGGACAACGAGTGATCCTAGTAACAGCGAGAACAACGTCCAAAGGAGACCAGTTACGGGGAGAACTTACTATGGTATTTAATTTGCTCTGTCAATCTAATTGGGGTGGGGGCTCCCACCCCATATTAAATAGACAAAAAAATTAATTCAAATAATAATTAATAATAAATAAATTAGATACGTATAAATAGTATTCCACACTTTGTGTGATAATATAATTATACAAAATGTATATATTTTTTTAGCTATAATGTTAGATGGCAGTTCTTTGTATGTCTTCTGTAGTTTAGTAATGGAACATTCCGCAAGATAGCACCACAACAATGCAAATGGAAATGGTTCAGCCACGTTTATCGTTTAAGCAACGTAGGTGCATTCTTAAGTTTTATTGGAAAATGAATTGTGTAATTGAGGTGCAAGGACGTTTAGAAGGGAGTTTGAAACAGAACCATCGACACGGGTAGCAACGGTAAGATTGCGTGGGATGCTGATGGACTGTCAGGTAATGAACCTAGGACCCGTATTCTGAGAGTCTCTAGAAACAAACACCTTATGGTTGGTGCCTATAGACCTAAATTACATTAGTATACTATTTTTATCAGCTAACCCAACCTAACAAAACTTGACCTTAAGTACTTGTAGCAAATTTAGGTTTTGTTATGTTAGGTGACATTGTTAGAATTAGCCTGTAATAGACAGATGAATAGATCAAACCAAATTTCTAAAAATAAATTGTTTCCCACACTATTAATGTGGGTAGGTGAAATCAGTTATAGGATTCTATTGTAGAGTTGTCACGCTGTTGATAGTTCAGGATATGATTCCTAGCTGGTTGTAGTGAAGGTGGATTTTCAAGAAACATTTTACTCTCCCACTATACAATTAACCTGTTCCTTACCTCGTGACTACGTTAACAGAATTTCAATGCGTATAGTCTGGGTGGGCAGTAAGATGTGAGATTAAAGAACATGTTTTTTTTTTAAATTGGCCTTATTTTGCTATGTTAACTTTGTTACACATGAAAGAAAGTTGGCAAAGTAATAAAAATAGAAATATTTATTTCTAAACGATATTATACCATCTTAATTTCCATTTAAAATAAAATCGTTTGTAAATCATAATCAATATTAATGATAAGTAATTATAACTCTAACCGGTATCCTTTATATAAATAGCGCATGATTTAGTCAATAATAATTCTAATGGGGCTTTTAATCATAATCTACAATATCTTTGAGCCCTTATTAAAGAGTAATAACACTCGAAATCAAAACATTGCACTGCTCCAAATTTGTTAACAACTGTAAGCATACTTAGTCACGGAGACATAAGTTACATACATGAGCTCTTCTCTATACAATATATAATATTTTTTCGTTCCTCATGTCTACCTGTCTGTCTGTCTGTCTCTGGCCACGGATACAAAACGGTTTGATAGATTTTGTTCAAACTTGATATTTAGATGTTAACAACATTTTGATCTACAATGACAAAGACACCAATGTGACAATCGTAATGCCAGGAAAGAGCGAATACATCATAGGAGAGTCAACCGTCAACAGCCAGCAGTATGTCAACACAGTTGGAGGGTCTGTAAGTCCAGGATTGGTCTCTACAGTCAACCGTCAACAGCCAGCAGTATGTCAACACTGTTGGAGGGTCTGTAAGTCCAGGATTGGTCTCTACAGTCAACCGTCAACAGCCAGCAGTATGTCAACACTGTTGGAGGGTCTGTAAGTCCAGGATTGGTCTCTACAGTCAACCGTCAACAGCCAGCAGTATGTCAACACTGTTGGAGGGTCTGTAAGTCCAGGATTGGTCTCTACAGTCAACCCTCAACAGCCAGCAGTATGTCAACACTGTGGGGGGTCTGTAAGTCCAGGATTGGTCTCTACAGTCAACCGTCAACAGCCAGCAGTATGTCAACACTGTTGGAGGGTCTGTAAGTCCAGGATTGGTCTCTACAGTCAACCCTCAACAGCCAGCAGTATGTCAACACTGTTGGAGGGTCTGTAAGTCCAGGATTGGTCTCTACAGTCAACCCTCAACAGCCAGCAGTATGTCAACACTGTTGGAGGGTCTGTAAGTCCAGGATTGGTCTCTACAGTCAACCGTCAACAACCAGCAGTATGTCAACACTGTGGGAGGGTCTGTAAGTCCAGGATTGGTCTCTACAGTCAACCCTCAACAGCCAGCAGTATGTCAACACTGTTGGAGGGTCTGTAAGTCCAGGATTGGTCTCTACAGTCAACCGTCAACAACCAGCAGTATGTCAACACTGTGGGAGGGTCTGTAAGTCCAGAATTGGTCTCTACAGTCAACCCTCAACAGCCAACAGTATATCAACACTGTTGGAGGGTCTGTAAGTCCAGGATTGGTCTCTACAGTCAACCCTCAACAGCCAGCAGTATATCAACACTGTAGGAGGGTCTGTAAGTCCAGGATTGGTCTCTACAGCGAGTGATAATGATGATGATGTCCCATCATCACTGAAGAGTATGTTTTTAGTTACAAATTTTTCTAAAATGGAGGTATAGATTTTGCTTAAAATGCATACCTGATGAGAGATTTTTAGATATTGAATTATTTTGTAAATATCTATAAGCCTACCGATTTTGCTGAGAGTGTTTGACATGAACATGACAAATTAGGTTGTATACGTTTTTTAGGGAGAGGGGAAATTTGATTTTGTGTCCCTAACTAGTTTACTGATGATTTTTTTTATGTATTATTTTAAAAAATGGCTTTAGCGATTTAGTTCAAACTTGTTATAGTGTGGATATTTTACATTATCAATTATAATGTATTCTTATTTATCGAAAATAAGATAATTTAAGGTTATTTTACTTGTGACAATATATATAAAATTTGAATATCTTACAAACTAACTTTTAAAATTTAATGTATAATGAGAATTTGTGAATAGTTTTTTCTGAAATAAAAAATAGGTTTTTATTTTTACAAATACAAATAACATAAAGGTAGTTTACAAATAGTCTTTTTTGTTAAAATTTTGTTAAATAAATTTAGACAATTTGGTTTTATTATAAAGAGTGATTTTTTTGATTAAGAATATTATGTGTTTGTTTTTATGTGAAAAACATACTTTTGAAATCATCTCAGTAGCTATAATTCACACAATGAGAAAGTTTGTGTGATTTTCGTACGATTTATTCAACTTTCAAATATTAGGAAAGATCTAAGGTATTTAGTTTTTAAATGCTGATAGTTACTATCAAATACAATCATAGTTTGTTCGCTAAATGACCAAAGAAGCCAATCATTTAAACTATTTTCGTCCTTTGTTATGAAACAAAAAGGATTTGTGAAGCTTGTATCGCATCTGAAGACCGCTTTCAGAGTTAAATTCACGCATAAACTCTTAGTGGCCGTGGTTTGGCAGTTAGCTTCTCATTAGTTGATGTACCACACTGTGGAATGAGAGTCAACTAAGTGCACTGACATCTTGTTCGTGTTCATGTTCAAACTCATCTTGATTACCTATTATTTTATCAAACACCCTGGGCACATTTGTTAATTAACTAGTTTATTGTTATCAATTTTATGAGCGATATAATAATTCAGCTTGGGCATTCAATTAACGTAGACCTACACACTTTATTCATTTCCTTAGCATTAAATGCTAGTAAATCACACTTTTCTTGTTAATAAATAAGTTGATTTGGCCATGTAATATTTCAATGGGTGCTTTCTAAACACATTGTTACTTAAGAAACCACACACACACAACACTAAACATCCAACTTTATGATCAAATACATGAATAATCTATACATATAACAAGTGTCAATCTTGGTGTACTACTACCCGTCTGTTTCCAGTAAGTCCGCAAAGTATTCATCTGATGCATGCCATGGTAAGCTATATATATCATCAGCTAGCTAGGTAGTGGACATCCGTAGCGGCTGGTACTGCGGGTAAACAAGATAGCACGTTCTATGATCTGGGATGAGGATGAGGTTAGTCCGTGTTTATTCGTAAATCTTTGTACGCACATAAAACACTGCTACTGAACACCTTTCATTCTTTTTGTACCATTTGAAGTTGTCGAATTTGTTGGTGTATTGTTTAACGCGAGTGAAGCCGCGGGAAAATGCTGGCTGTATAGTAAAATAATGTTTACTCACCCTCATTATATTTAAATATTCTTCAGCTAGACTTGAATCAAGATAATTAAATAAAAACTACCATAGTTTGAACATATTTTTAAAAAGTGCAGACTTCCTGGCTGAGGCCAATATATCAGGCCGTGATCATTTTGCTATTTAAAAACTCCAAAGAAAATATGCCTGCATCTTTAACCAAACCTAGATCCGTTTTGCTACTGAAGAATATCTAATGTGACCTAGCTGTGTTTTACAATGGACAGAAACAGGTTAAAACTCTCTTAGACCACATAGTGGCTGCTTTGTTATCATTTACTTAAGATCTACAAAAAATGTCCCTCTTCCAAAAACAAAAAGGAAGTTTGTACTGCTAATTTGTTTCGTGTTCCGAGAAGAGTTACGGCTTTGTGTCTATGTTTCGAAGTGCCAAATGCAACCGAGTGACGTGGTGGCTGGACCAACGAGACGTCTCTCAACCTAATGAAAGGAAGGAGTATGGGCCCTCTGTTGAGACTACTCCCGGTCTTAGTAGCACACGGAGCCTAAATAACCACTCGAACAGAGTATGGGCCCTCTGTTGAGACTACTCCCGGTCTTAGTAGCACACGGAGCCTAAATAACCACTCGAACAGAGTATGGGCCCTCTGTTGAGACTACTCCCGGTCTTAGTAGCACACGGAGCCTAAATAACCACTCGAACAGATTCTCTTACACCCGCGCAAGTTTCACAAAGCACACTTGGTTGCCTGGTTTCTTCACTCTAATTAATACTATTGGTACTACTACTAGAACTACTAACACACTACACTACCACCACTAATACTAAGACTACTACTACTACAACTACTACTACTACTACTACTACTACCACCACCACTACTACTAAACTACTACTACCACCACACTACTACTAAGACTACCACTACTACAACTAATACCACTACACTACTATTAAGACTACTACGACTACAACTACTACTACTAATAATAATAAAAATAACATTTTAAATGAGCTTCCTCATTTTATTTGCATAGAAAATTGTCAAATATTATTTTAAAACTTTTATTGTTTTAATTTACGAAACATTACTAAACATTATTTCAAATAATATAAATCAGAAAGAAGTTAAGATAACATTCAATATAAGTACCTAGATCAAACATTACAATTTGAGAACATTAAAACCCTTAACCCAAGTCATGAAGCTACCTCTACGAACTATTACCAATAAGTTAGATCCACCTTTAGTTGGTTTTAGTTGGATATAATTTGGTAGAGAACTCAATACAGGCCTCTCCGCTCTAAAACGACACAAGTTGGTTTCTTCCTGCGTGCTTCGATAATTCACATTAATTGGGTAGAGATTAGACAGGTATACTTCAGAGGAAATGTACCCTAGTTAACGTGGACATGAAGTAAATCCGGTAGTACAACCAGCCAGGTGTTGAACCCTAACTTCTCAAATCAACCTGTACTATGCTACTGACACTTTTGTCCACGTGACCAAAGGTGCAGCAGGGAGGGCTATTATCGTCCCAATGATATGTGGCTCTGGTCTATCACTCGTGTCATGTTGACACCTTGGTACATCACAACGGACACTAGCGCCAGTTCATCGTTCTGTGTGGCCAAAGTGACAGTTACTCAGGTATCAAACTTTATTCTCACCGAGGAAACAATCATATTTATGGAGCCGCAACAATTGCTAGGGTTCTATATTATCTCTTATTAATTCATTTGACAGAATTCATCGTGAATCAAATGAGGGTGCCTTCGTGAGGATGGAGAGCAGACGGAAGTGAGTGGAGCGCGTGCGCAGTGAGAGCAGGTGGTTATCGGGTGGCACACGTCTGGCCGGTATCGCCTCTTCTCGTGCACACCGGGTGGTTCAAAACCACATGCATGTGTGTTTGTAGCTCTAGAGGACTAACTGTGAGGAGCTAGGACTGTGTGGTGCTATACTGCTCTGAGGAACTAGGACGATATAGTGTGGTACAATAGTTCCTAGACAAGATCTTGTCTGCTGTAATTCTGGTCCACGTTGACAACCAACAATCACGACCATTGCTCACATTTATAGTAAAAGCATTTAAAGTACAGTTTCTTGATCAACCTATTGCATCAGAACACTAATTACAAACTCCCTTAACTCAACATACAGTCGCCTGCAACTGGAAAATAAGACTTGCCAGTTACATCCTAGATTTTGTTTCCCCCAGACATGTTTGGAATAGATCCAAATCCCCTGGACTTAGTAGCCAGAAGTACTATTAACTGCGCCAACAAACCATTTTATTATTATTATTATAATTATTATAAATCAATCTACTGTCACAAGTTTAGTTGAATTTCTGGGACATGTTGCCCCTCAAGTCTTTATCCAAGGCCAGGTTGTTGCTATTTATTTGACTAAAGTAAGTCTTATGTCAGCATAGTATTATTCTCTGGAAACTTTGTAATGTTGGCCTAGCTCACTCGTATGTTAATTGGTTTAGCAGTTATTGGAATATTAGATCACTTGCTATTAAACTAGATTCTCACACCTCCAACACGTTTACCCCAGGGCGATTGTGTTTATTGATGACATTGGTGAACATTTGAACTCATCCAGTTATTTACTCTTTGTGGATGATGTAAAACTATTAAAAATTATTAAATCAATTGCAGATTGTATGGATTTACAAAACGACGTAAATGGTATTTGAAAATGGAATGTCTATTTATAAATCAAAGACCAAATCTAAATCATTTACTAGAAAACCTAGTTCTGTTTTTTTTTTATATAAATTGGTCAACGATAACAAAGTTTGCTCGCTCTATATTAATGATCTAGGTGTTCTCCTGGACAACAAACTTTATTTCCACTATCATGTTGACCGTATAATATATCAATCATTGAAATTACTTGGACTTATTAATTTATTACCTCTTCATTAAAGAAAGATGACTGCAGGTATATTCCATGCCTGTTTGTTACTCTGGTTAGATTTAAGTTAGAATATGCTATTGTTGCTTGGTATTCCATTACCTTAACTCACTCTCTTAGATTGGATAACATTCAACGTAGATTTGATAAATTGCTATGATAAATTCTTTATCAACCGAGTTTATTATGATTATGACATACATTGAAACCCTTAAGGTCTCCAAATTGATTTCTCGCACTTTTTGTTTTTAATATTTTCACTAACAACATGTCTTGTAAATGTTTCCTCGATCATGTAGTAATTAATGTCCCTTCTCAGGCCTCTCACAGTCAAAAATGATTTTCTCTCAATAACTCTTTCAAAATTAGTCCTATAGGCATATGCATTTATAGCAACAAATTCGGATTTGCTGATTCCGACTTTTACCACACAAGAAATGCCCAACTCAAAGTTATTTAATTAACTCCCTTATTAATTTTCCGAGTAGATGCTATATTTATTTATTGTTATGTTATTACTATTTATTATTATCTTTCAATAACTTCTTATCTGTATGTTTAGTTATTTATGTATGATTGTTTATTTTATTTTATTATACACGCAAGTTGGGTAGTGCTGGCAAGCTCTCGTAAAGGAAACTCAGCCCTTGTTGGTTGTAGTCTAAGTCACAGCTACTCTCTACAGCTGGCAAACTGGTGGCTGGGTTTCGTTGGCAGCCTGTGCCACACAGCATCTGGCGATGTACTGGGAACAGGTATCCGTTTAATGGAATAAGAGAAAAAAACAAATGAATTGAAAGCGAAGAGTAGATGGGGGCTCTGCGGCTGGCACGCTTCTTTTGTTATCACCTGTCGAGTCGACAACATCTTATCTCCATCTCTCTCTTCTCCCTTCATGAGTACACTCTTGTCAGAGATACTCTTATCCACGCTACTATGACTCGTGCTAGAGCTGTTCTAATCCACGTACTATGACTCGTGCTAGAGCTTTCTAACACAGTACTATGACTTGTGCTAGAGCTGTTTAACCACTATATGACTCGTGCTAAGCTGTTCTAATCCACGGTATATGACTTGTGCTAGAGCTGTTCTAATCCACGCTACTATGACTCGTGCTAGAGCTGTTCTAATCCACGGTACTATGACTCGTGTAGAGCTGTTCTAATCCACAGTACTATGACTCGTGCTAGAGCTGTTCTAGACTAAGCTAAAATGACTTGTGATAGAGCTGTTATAATCCACGGTACTATGACTCGTGCTAGAGCTGTTCTAGACTACGCTAAAATGACTTGTGATAGAGCTGTTATAATCCACGTACTATGATTGTGCTAGAGCTGTTCTAATCCACGTACTATGACTCTGTGCTAGAGCTGTTCTAGACACGCTAATATGACTTGTGCTAGAGCTGTTCTAACCACAGTACTATGACTTGTGCTAGAGCTGTTCTAATCCACGATACTATGACTTGTGTATAAGCTGTTCTAATCCACGTACTATGACTCGTGCTAGAGCTGTTCTAATCCACGCTACTATGACTTGTGCTAGAGCTGTTCTAATCCACGTACTATGACTTGTGCTAGAGCTGTTCTAAGCCACGCTACTATGACTTGTGCTAGAGCTGTTCTAATCCACGCTACTATGACTTGTGCTAGAGCTGTTCTAGACTACGCTAATATGACTTGTGCTAGAGCTGTTCTAATCCACGCTACTATGACTGTGCTAGAGCTGTTCTAATCCACGCTACTATGACTTGTGCTAGAGCTGTTCTAGACCACGCTACTATGACTTTGCTAGAGCTGTTCTAGACTACGCTACTATGACTTGTGCTAGAGCTGTTCTAACACGCTACTATGACTTGTGCTAGAGCTGTTCTAGACTACGCTAATATGACTTGTGCTAGACTGTTCTAATCCACGCTACTATGATTGTGCTAGAGCTGTTCTAATCCATGTACTATGACTTGTGCTAGAGCTGTTCTAATCCACTGCTAATATGACTTGTGCTAGAGCTGTTCTAATCCACGCTACTATGACTTGTGCTAGAGCTGTTCCTAATCCACGGTACATGACTTGTGCTAGAGCTGTTCTAGACACGCTAATATGACTTGTGCTAGAGCTGTTCTAATCCACCTAGTCTATGACTTGTGCTAGAGCTTTTCTAACTACACTAACTATGACTTGTGCTAGAGCTGTTCTAATCCACGCTACTATGACTTGTGCTAGAGCTGTTCTAGACTACGCTAATATGACTTGTGCTAGAGCTGTTCTAATCCACGCTACTATGACTTGTGCTAGAGCTGTTCTAATCCACGCTAATATGACTTGCTAGAGCTGTTCTAATCCACGTACTATGACTTGTGCTAGAGCTGTTCTAATCCACGGTACTATGACTTGTGCTAGAGCTGTTCTAGATCCACGCTACTATGACTTGTGCTAGAGCTGTTCTAATCACGCTACTATGATTGTGCTGAGCTGTTCTAATCACGTACTATGACTGTGCTAGAGCTGTTCTAATCCACGTACTATGACTTCGTGCTAGAGCTGTTCTAATCCACGTACTATGACTCGTGCTAGAGCTGTTCTAATCACGCTACTATGACTTGTGCTAGAGCTGTTCTAATCCTACGAACTATGACTTGTGCTAGAGTGTTCTAATCCACGCTATATGACTTGTGCTAGAGTCTGTATTCTAGATCACGCTACTATGACTTGTGCTAGAGCTGTTCTAATCCAACGCTACTATGACTTGTGCTAGAGCTTTAACATAAACTGCTACGTATACGTATAGACTTCGTGCTAGAGCTGTTCTAGATCCACGCTACTATGACTTGTGCTAGAGCTGTTCTAATCCACAGTACTATGACTCGTGCTAGAGCTGTTCTAATCCACGGTACTATGACTTGTGCTAGAGCTGTTCTAATCCACGCTACTATGACTTGTGCTAGAGCTGTTCTAATCCACGCTATACATGACTTGTGCTAGAGCTGTTCTAATACACACTACTATGACTTGTGCTAGAGCTGTTCTAATAATCTAATAGCCACGCTACTAAGACTTGTGCTAGAGCTGTTCTAGATCCACGCTACTATGACTTGTGCTAGAGCTGTTCTAACCACGCTAAATATGACTTGTGCTAGAAGCTGTTTCTAATCCACGCTACTATGACTTGTGCTAGAGCTGTTCTAATCCACGCTACTATGACTTGCTAGAGCTGTTCTAATCCACGCACTATGACTTGTGCTAGAGCTGTTCTAATCCACGTACTATTTACTTGTGCTAGAGCTGTTCTAATCCACGCTACTATGACTTGTGCTAGAGCTGTTCTAATCCACGCTACCCCCCCCCCCCCCCCCCCCCCCCCCCCCCCCCCCCCCCCCCCCCCCCCCCCCCCCCCCCCCCCCCCCCCCCCCCCCCCCCCCCCCCCCCCCCCCCGGGGGGGGGGGGGGGGGGGGGGGGGGGGGGGGGGGGGGGGGGGGGGGGGGGGGGGGGGGGGGGGGGGGGGGGGGGGGGGGGGGGGGGGGGGGTAGAGCTGTTTAATCACGCTACTATGACTTGTGCTAGAGCTGTTCTAATCCACGAAATATGACTTGTGCTAGAGCTGTTCTAGACTACGCTAATATGACTTGTGCTAGAGCTGTTCTAATCCACGCTACTATGACTTGTGCTAGAGCTGTTCTAATCCACGCTACTATGACTTGTGCTAGAACTTTTTAGACCACGCTACTATGACTTTTGCTAGAGCTGTTCTAGACTACGCTACTATGACTTGTGCTAGAGCTGTTCTAGACTACGCTACTATGACTTATGCTAGAGCTGTTCTAGACTACGCTAATATGACTTGTGCTAGAACTGTTCTAATCCACGCTACTATGATTTGTGCTAGAGCTGTTCTAATCCAAGGTACTATGACTTGTGCTAGAGTTGTTCTAATCCATGGTAATATGACTTGTGCTAGAGCTGTTCTAATCCACGCTACTTTGACTTGTGCTAGAGCTTTCCTAATCCACGCTACCATTACTTGTGCTAGAGCTGTTCTAGACTACGCTAATATGACTTGTGCTAGAGCTGTTCTAATCCACAGTACGACGACTTTTGCTAGAGCTATTTTAATCCAAGCTACTATGACTCGTGCTAGAGCTGTTCTAATAGACGGTTCTATGACTCGTGCTAGAGCTGTTCTAGACTACGCTAATATGACTTGTGCTAGAGCTGTTCTAATCCACGGTACTATGACTTGTGCTAGAGCGATTCTAATCCACGGTACTATGACTCTTGCTAGAGCTGTTCTAGACTACGCTAATATGACTTGTGATAGAGTTATTCTAGACCACGCTACTATGACTTGTGCTAGAGCTGATCTAGACCACGCTACTATGACTTGTGCTAGAGCTGTTCTAATCCACGCTACTATGACTTGTGCTAGAGCTGTTCTAATCCAAGCTACTATGACTCGTGCTAGAGCTGTTTTAATCCATGGTACTATGACTTGTGGTAGAGCTGTTCTAATCCACGGTACTATGACTTGTGCTAGAGCTTTTCTAGACTACGCTAATATGACTTGTGATAGAGGTGTTCTAATCCACGCTACTATGACTTGTGCTAGAGCTGTTTTAATCAACGCTATTATGACTTGTGCTAGAGCTGTTCTAATCCACGCTACTATGACTTGTGCTAGAGCTGTTCTAATCCACGCTACTATGACTTGTGCTAGAGCTGTTTTAGACCACGCTACTATGACTTGTGCTAGAGCTGTTCTAATCCACAATAATATGATTTGTGCTAGAGCTGTTCTAATCCACTGTACTATTACTCGTGCAGGAGCTGTTCTAATCTACTCTACTATGACACGTGCTAGAGCTGTTCTAGACTACGATAATATGACTTGTGCTAGAGCTGTTCTAATCTAAAGTACTATGACTTGTTCTAGATCTGTTCTAATCCAAGGTACTATGATTTGTGCTTGAGCTGTTTTAATCCACAGTACTATGACTTGTGCTAGAGCTGTTCTAATCCACGCTACTATGACTTGTACTAGAGCTGTTCTAATCCCCAATATATGGCTTGTGCTAGAGCTGTTCTAACCACGTACTATGACTTGTGCTAGAGCTGTTTAATCCACGCTAACTATGATTGTGCTAAGCTTTCTAGACCCAACATACTATGACTTTGCTAGACTGTTCTAATCCACGTACTATGATGTGCTAGAGCTATTCTAAACCACGCACTATGACTTGTGCTAGAGCTGTTCTAATCCACGTACTATGACTTTGCTAGAGCTGTTCTAGACTACGCTACATATGACTTGTGCTAGATCTGTCTAGACTACGCTAATATGACTTGTGCTAGAGCTGTTCTAACAACGCTACTAGACTTGTGCTAGAGCTGTTTAAACAGCTACTATGACTCGTGCTAGAGCTGTTCAATCCACGCTACTATGACTTGTCTAAAGCTTTTACTCCACTACTAGACTCGTGCTAAGCTGTTTAATCCACGTACTATACTTGTGCAAGAGCTGTTCTAACCACGCTACTATGACTCGTGCTAGAGCTGTTCTAATCAACGCTACTATACTTGTGCTAGAGCTGTTCTAATCACGCTTCTATGACTTGTGCTAGAGCTGTTCTAACCACGCTACTATGACTTGTGCTAGAGCTGTTCTAGACTACGCTACTATGACTTGTGCTAAAGCTGTTCTAATCCACGCTACTATGACTTGTGCTAGAGCTGTTCTAATCCATGGTACTATGACTTGTGCTAGAGCTGTTCTAATCCATGGTAATATGACTTGTGCTAGAGCTGTTCTAATCCACGCTACTATGACTTGTGCTAGAGCTTTCCTAATCCACGCTACCATGACTTAGCTAGATCTGTTCTAGACTACGCTAATATGACTTGTGCTAGAGCTGTTCTAATCCACAGTACTACGACTTTTGCTAGAGCTATTTTAATCCAAGCTACTATGACTCATGCTAGAGCTGTTCTAATAGACGGTTCTATGACTCGTTCTAGAGCTGTTCTAGACTACTCTGATATGACTTGTGCTAGAGCTGTTCTAATCCACGGTACTATGACTTGTGCTAGAGCTATTCTAATCCACGGTACTATGACTCTTGCTAGAGCTGTTCTAGACTACGCTAATATGACTTGTGATAGAGTTATTCTAGACCACGATACTATGACTTGTGCTAGAGCTGATCTAGACCACGCTACTATGACTTGTGCTAGAGCTGTTCTAATCCACGCTACTATGACTTGTGCTAGAGCTGTTCTAATCCAAGCTACTATGACTCATGCTAGAGCTGTTCTAATCCATGGTACTATGACTTGTGGTAGAGCTGTTCTAATCCACGGTACTATGACTTGTGCTAGAGCTTTTCTAGACTACGCTAATATGACTTGTGACAGAGGTGTTCTAATCCACGCTACTATGACTTGTGCTAGAGCTGTTTTAATCAACGCTATTATGACTTGTGCTAGAGCTGTTCTAATCCACGCTACTATGATTTGTGCTAGAGCTGTTCTAATCCACGCTACTATGATTTGTGCTAGAGCTGTTCTAGACAACGCTACTATGACTTGTGCTAGAGCTGTTCTAGACTACGATACTATGACTTTTGCTAGATCTGTTCTAATCCACAGTACTATGAATTGTGCTAGAGCTATTCTAATCCACGCACCTATGACTTGTGCTAGAGCTGTTCTAATCCACGGTACTATGACTTGTGCTAGAGCTCTTCTAGACAACGCTACTATGACTTGTGCTAGAGCTGTTCTAATCCAAGATACTATGACTCGTGCTAGAACGGTTCTAATCCACAGTACAATGACTCCGGCTAGAGCTGTTCTAATCGACGATACTATGACTTGTGCAAGAGCTGTTCTAATCCACGGTATTATGACTTGTGCTAGAGCTGTTCTAGACTACGCTCTGTAACAACTTACATTTTAACAACACTCACCAACTCGGACAGACAACTGGGACAGCGATGTAACGACTTACATGGTAACAACACTCGCCAACTGGGACAGCCAACTGAGTCAACACGCGGCACTAGCTTGACCGGCGACCTACGCTCTCGCCAAATACATCGGACTGACTGAAGGCGTGTCCGCGCCTGCCGGCAACGAGGCTCGACCACGTGTTCGGCCAGCAGAGAAGATGGATAGAAGAGTTCCGTTTCCGCCTTCGCCGAGCTTCGAGAAGGTGCTAGGTGTTCGATATGAGTCTCGAACCTCTCCCCCCCCCTTGTTTGTAATGTTCTCCAACCTTCCTTTCCTTCGATCCGCCCCCCTTCTCTGAGAATTATATTTCGTATAAATACTAGCCGTACCGGATCTCAGGTCACTTACTACCCCACCGGCTCGAGGATAAGAGGTGAGGGCAGCGACTGGGTTTCGGGGGATATTACTTTCCTACCAAAATTACTATTTCGGCGTCATGGGGGGAACTCTTTCTAAATTACTATTTGGACTTTGGTATTAACTTATGTTTATTTGAATATTGACTATGCTACGCGCTTATCGCTGCTGGGAGTTAGACCGTCGCTTTCGCCACCGCTTATATCCAGGGTCTGGGCCCTATTCAAATGTATTTCATACATTTGCCAATATTAGCTTTTAACCTGAGATTGTCAGGTCCTGGGTTCGAAACCCAGCTTATGTTATTTTCAAGTATAGCTGTTTCTGGACTCATCTTTGTTCGCCAAGTTAAACGCCTAGGGTTGTTAAGTTATTATTACCTTGTGGCCTTGTTTGATTGCTATGACGTCACGTTTGCTACGGGCGTCTGTAAGAAAGATATATATTTATACTAGGGTGGATAACTTAAACGCTAGAGTAACCAGTTTAGGAACTGATCAATTTAACGAAGTAACCAAAGACCATGTCACTGAGATCCCGGACCGTTACCTTTGATGGGTTTAATGTAATGTGATTTGTTTTGAGGAGGTAACGTTTATGTTTACCTTTGATGTAAGTGATTTCCGCGATGGACGGAAAAGCGCGCTTCACGCGGTGTTGATTGTTTGCTCAGCTTGTTATTGTTTTTTTGACTAAATAAAATTGTTATGTTCATTCAGGTAACTCTTTACCTAATTTACTGCCTCTCTCACCTTATAGATATTAAGGGGGGGGTTGCAAAATGGTAGCAGAGCATGGTTTACGTGGTTAGCGTGGTTAACATGGTTATTGTGGTTAGCGTGGTTAACAGTGGTTACATGATTGATGGTTACTGGTTAGTAATTATTGGCTTTATAATTTCGACGTTTATGTCTATATTGTGCTCTTGGTCCTTAGTTCATGCCTCGAACGACTATGGCTCTATAAAGTATGGGCTTGGAAAGATGCCGAGAAATTAAACAAAAAAGGGAAATGTGCCAGAGGGTTATATTTTATGTAATACATTGTACTAATACCTATTTGTATCTTTTTTCATACTGTCATTGGCCATGGCTCCTCCGCTGAAACCAGGCGACAAGCCATCAACCAAACTGACGAGATCTGATGTCTACAGACTGAACCGTGAACAACTCATCGCCGAGCTCCAAAATTGGTCCACCCCTACTCCACCCAACGCAACGGTGGGTGAGTTAAGGTCTATTTTATGCGAACTAGTGAGTGAGGTTGGGGAATCTCCGGCAGATTTTGGCATGGACACAGTTGTGAGTGGTGAACAACCGATGATGCCCTCCCCTCCCCCCGTCCTCCAAACGCCAGCGGTATCTGTTAAATGTCATAGTAAGGTACTATTGGAAATATTAGGTCGCATTCCTGTGTGTAGTGGTCAGAACTACACGGAGTTATTTAACTTCTTGGTTGAAATTAGCCGGGCATCCCGCCTTAAACTCGTTAGTGAGCCCGAGTTTTTGACATTGTGTTTGTCCAAAACGTCGGGATTCTTGACCGAATTATTTTCCGGGGTATTCAGGCAGGTTTATCAGTTAAGGCAGTAACTGACCAGATTCTTAATACGTTGTTACCTAGTAGAGTTAGACAGAAGTTATGCAGGGAGGTTGTGCATAGATTTCAGTTTCCGTGTGAAACTTTTAGGAACTTTGTTCTATCTATCACGGAGGCAGCTCGCGTACTCGATGCCGATCTTAAGGAGCCTGAACTTGTAAATATTATTTTGGAGAATGTGTCGCCGCTTACCAGGCGCCGTTTTGTGTTCTCAAGTAAACCAACTTGTATACTTGATCTCTATGCCTTGGCTTCGCACATTGAAGAGACTCTTCTCTCAGAAGAGGAATATCTCAATGCGCATGCGCCTGAGGTTGTAAGCCGCGCGCAGTCGGGTTCAAATCCCGGAGCAAGTTCTCCTGTGCCGCTTATCGGCGCTCGTCCGCTCGGGAACCGTTCTAGGTACTTGGGAGGTAGTAACCCTGTGGGTGCTAACCAAGGGGGCCGCGGGCCTCGTGACATTTCTAGAGTTAGATGTTTCCGCTGCAATAGATTGGGGCACGTTCAGAGGGAGTGCAGGCAGGTAAACTATTAAGGCGCGCTCGCGACCGTGGTACGGCCGCGTCTGTAAGTTTTATGCCGCGGATTTTGAATCCCATGATTAATGTTTGTATTGGTCCTGTGGGATGTTTAGGGTTATTTGATACTGGGGCGAGCAACTCCTTCATTAGTGAGAAACTTCTTGGTATTATTGGGGACAAAGTTAATATTATGTGTGAAGATATTGGCCCGAAATCGTACACTGTTGCGAATGGGCAATGTTTAATGGTAGACCATAAGGTACGTCTCTCCATTAAAATTGACAGGTTTTCTTGGAAACGTTCCTTTTACGTAGTGCCGACCCTCCCGTTTGACATGATTTTGGGGAACGATTTTTTGTTTGAGACCAACGCTAGGTTGGATATGGGAAAACGTATAGTCTCCTTTAGTTATGCGCCAGGGGAATTTGTCTCGTTTGCGACCGAGAAAACGCCGCCATGCTTGTTTCCTTTGGATAGGGATAAAGAGGCCATTCAAAGGGTAGTTAACCGGTTTTCTGATGTAATCACAGATAGGTGGGGGAAATGCGACATTCTCCCTTACGACATTGTTGCTCTTGACAACATCCCCGTACGGTCAGGGCCATACTCATGCGCTCCTCCCAAAATGGAGATTTTTAGAGATCTGATTTTCGACTTAGAAAAAAAAGGAGTCATTCGCCCGTCTAAATCACCTTATGCCAGCCCCGCTTTCATTATTCCCCGCAAGGGCAAGGGGCATCGCCTCATTGTTGACTACAGGAAACTTAATAAGAAACTTGTTTTCGATCCTTATCCGATGCCTAGCCTAGAGTCGGCATTCCAACACCTTGGTAAAGCCAGGTATTACAGTCTCATTGATCTTAACGCTAGCTTCCTCCAATGCGCGCTCTCAGAGCCATCCAAGAAATTTACCGCCTTTGTAACTCCGTGGCAGGTTTATGAATTTAACCGCGTCCCGTTAGGCATTAGTTGCGGGGACAAGCGCTTAGTAGAGTGTTAGATCATATTCTTGCCGACTTAAAATTTAAATTTGTTTTCAATTATCTCGATGATATTTGCATTTATAGTAATTCACTTCAGGACCATTTGCGTCACGTAGAAACTGTGTTAGAACGTCTGCGCTCTGCTGGACTCACTGTTAATCCTGAAAAGGTTACTTGGGCTAAGGAGTCTGTCCCGTATCTGGGATATGTTATTTCCCGGGGAAATTTGCTCGTTGACCCTGAGCGAGTCAAGCCTATTCTTGACTTCCCTACCCCGAAGAATTTAAAGGGAACTTCTAGGTTTTTGGGGATGTGCGCTTATTACGCCAGGTTTATCCCCTCTTTCTCTGAGTTAGCTTACCCGCTAAACAGCCTTAAGAAAAAGGGAGCTGTATTTGCGTGGGGTCGGGAACAAAATGATGCCTTTCTCGCCCTCAAACGGCACCTTGTCTCTCCGGCGGTATTGCGCATGCCCGACTTCTCCCTCCCTTTTATTTTACATGTTGATGCGTCGTCAATTGCCCTCGGCGCGGTGCTTTCGCAGCGAACCCCTGATGGATGTAGGCCGGTAGCATTCGCCAGCAAGACCTTAAATGCTGCTGAGAAAAAGTACAGTACGTACGAAAGGGAATGCCTAGGTTGTGTTTTCGCAGTAGAAAAGTTCTCAGACTACCTAGAGCTTAGAAAGTTTGACCTGTATACAGACAACATGGCGCTGACCTGGCTATGGAACCACCCCAAACAGTTGGTAAAATAGGCCGCTGGATCTGGAGGCTTTCTAGGTTTGACTTCACTACCCATCATGTCGCGGGTAAAGAGAATGTTGTAGCTGATGCGTTGTCGCGGATGGCAGAGGATCTTGACCCTGTAGGAGATGAAGCGGAGGTGGGAACGCTAGGCGTGATTCACACCATCCCAGAATCTTTTATTTCAATTGGTGCTCATCAGGCCGAGGATGAATTTTGTAAACAGCTCGTAGATAGGATTAGAACTGGGGAAGTAGTTGGGAACTATCGCCTGCGCAAGGGTCTCTTAGTGACTAATATTAGGGGGAGACCCAAATACTATATTCCCGAGAAGCTCAGGCCTATGCTACTTAAGTATTTCCACGATTCTGTTTTGGGTGGGCATTGTGGGGTGCTCAAAACAGAGAGGAAAGTTTCCAAGGAGTTTTATTGGCCCAACTTGCCCAAGGACGTAAGGGAATGGGTGCGCAAGTGTGAGGCCTGCCAAAGGGCCAAACCCTCACAAAACTCGAAATTTGGTTTTCATTCTGCTGACGTTGCCACACGCCCCTGGGAGAAAGTTTTTGTTGACTATGTTGGGCCCCTTACGCGTTCCTCCCAGGGCAACACGTCTATTTTGGTAGTGCTGGATGCATTTTCTAAATTTGTGGTGTTAATTCCCCTTAGGAACATGAAGGCATCTACGACTGTGAATGCCTTATCTAGGCGGGTGTGGGGCGTTCTAGGAACCCCTAAGGTTGTGGTTAGTGACAATGGCCCCTGTTTCCGTTCGAAGGCTTTCAAAGACATGTGCTTCTCTTGGGGGGTCAAACACGTGACCACCAGCCCATACTACCCCTCCCCCAACCACGTTGAGCGTTTTAATAGGAATTTAAATGTGGCGCTAACTATTTTCCACCACCAGGACCACTCTCATTGGGACAAGGACCTCGACTTTCTGAACGTCGCGTTCAACTCTGCGTACCACGAGTCTGTCGGAGCCACTCCTGCCTCGGTCTTCTTGAATAGGGATTTAAACCACCCCCTCTTAACTACGTGGGATGTTGACCCGCTCTTATCTGACGCCCATGACCGCCCCTTTGAAGAGAAGTGTGAACTCGCCTATAAAAATTTGTTAAAGTCTAGAAGGAAAGTAGCTGCTACTTACAATCGGGGACGTCTCCCCGTCCCGTTTAATGTGGGTGACAAAGTAGTTTGTAAATGCTTCCCCTTGAGCTCGGCGATGGACAAGACGTCGGCTAAGCTGGCATTCAAATGGAGTGGGCCATGGCACATCGACAAGTTCCTAACGCCTGTCTCAGTCCTACTAGCGGACATTGCGGACCCTTCTGTAACCCGCCGCGCCCACGTTAGCCACCTCAAGGCGGTGACGTAGTGAGTCCACGTCCTGTGCAAGAAGGCAGGACGTGTTATTGGTTAAGTATTATTTATGTGTATACGGAGTAAAATTTAGGAATTATCATAGGTTATATAAGTATATAGTGTAAAGTTTAGGATTTATCGTAGGTTATGCTTATTTGTTATATTGGACATTGATTCAAATCTTAGGGGTAGGCCTACCCGAACTTCTATATATATCTAATGGTTAGTGACTTATGTTTGAGTGTCGCTCTGGGAACTTGGAAGAATCCATACGCGTGTGTGCGCGCGTACTATATGAAAAAGGAAGATGATGCAGTGCTTGCCCTTGTAGAACACTCTTGTTCCTGTTGTGTCTACTTGGAGGCATAGCCTCATGTGGATGCGCACTAAGTGCCGTGATGAACTGGATTAGGTGGACTGCGCCTGCCAGCAGCCGTGTCAGAGCATTGTAGACTGTACACTTATATTATTTTTGTAACTGTAGTTTATTTGTTCTCAGAGAGGTCTTCACCCTTCCCTCCCCCTCCCTTTTGGTTCGGGGCGAGATATCGAACGCGTCTGCTACAGAAGACGGAGGCTGGCTGGGCCGACGGATATGTGGGACGAGTCTCAGCTTCAGCGTCTGCTACTGAAGACGGAGGCTGACTGGACCGACGGATATGTGGGACGAGTCTCAGCTTCAGTGGGTCGTCGGAAAGAAGGAGAGAGAGAGCATCAGTGCCGTGCGTGTAGTACTCCGGCGTGAGCTACTCCAGGATCTGTCAGAGCGCCACTACCGGGGGGGCCTACTACTTGACCATGAGGCCGGCTATCCGAGGACTGTCATGAGGGTTCGTGTGGATCATCTCCCCATTGTCTGCCACTAACGGCAGGGAAGGTACCGCCCTGCCGCTACGCCTACTGCCGAGGACTCCTTCTGACATCCCGTCAGGGGGGAGGATGTAACAACTTACATTTTAACAACACTCACCAACTCGGACAGACAACTGGGACAGCGATGTAACGACTTACATGGTAACAACACTCGCCAACTGGGACAGCCAACTGAGTCAACACGCGGCACTAGCTTGACCGGCGACCTACGCTCTCGCCAAATACATCGGACTGACTGAAGGCGTGTCCGCGCCTGCCGGCAACGAGGCTCGACCACGTGTTCGGCCAGCAGAGAAGATGGATAGAAGAGTTCCGTTTCCGCCTTCGCCGAGCTTCGAGAAGGTGCTAGGTGTTCGATATGAGTCTCGAACCTCTCCCCCCCCTTGTTTGTAATGTTCTCCAACCTTCCTTTCCTTCGATCCGCCCCCCTTCTCTGAGAATTATATTTCGTATAAATACTAGCCGTACCGGGATCTCAGGTCACTTACTACCCCACCGGCTCGAGGATAAGAGGTGAGGGCAGCGACTGGGTTTCGGGGGATATTACTTTCCTACCAAAATTACTATTTCGGCGTCATGGGGGGAACTCTTTCTAAATTACTATTTGGACTTTGGTATTAACTTATGTTTATTTGAATATTGACTATGCTACGCGCTTATCGCTGCTGGGAGTTAGACCGTCGCTTTCGCCACCGCTTATATCCAGGGTCTGGGCCCTATTCAAATGTATTTCATACATTTGCCAATATTAGCTTTTAACCTGAGATTGTCAGGTCCTGGGTTCGAAACCCAGCTTATGTTATTTTCAAGTATAGCTGTTTCTGGACTCATCTTTGTTCGCCAAGTTAAACGCCTAGGGTTGTTAAGTTATTATTACCTTGTGGCCTTGTTTGATTGCTATGACGTCACGTTTGCTACGGGCGTCTGTAAGAAAGATATATATTTATACTAGGGTGATAACTTAAACGCTAGAGTAACCAGTTTAGGAACTGATCAATTTAACGAAGTAACCAAAGACCATGTCACTGAGATCCCGGACCGTTACCTTTGATGGGTTTAATGTAATGTGATTTGTTTTGAGGAGGTAACGTTTATGTTTACCTTTGATGTAAGTGATTTCCGCGATGGACGGAAAAGCGCGCTTCACGCGGTGTTGATTGTTTGCTCAGCTTGTTATTGTTTTTTTTGACTAAATAAAATTGTTATGTTCATTCAGGTAACTCTTTACCTAATTTACTGCCTCTCTCACCTTATAGATATTAAGGGGGGGGTTGCAGCTCATATGACTTGTGCTAGATCTGTTCTAGACTACGCTAATATGACTTGTGCTAGAGCTGTTCTAGACAACGCTACTAAGACTTGTGCTAGAGCTGTTCTAAAACATGCTACTATGACTCGTCCTAGAGCTGTTCAAGACCACGCTACTATGACTTGTCCTAAAGCTGTTCTAATCCACAATACTATGACTCGTGCTATAGCTGTTCTAATCCACGGTACTATGACTTGAGCAAGAGCTGTTCTAGACCAAGCTACTATGACTCGTGCTAGAGCTGTTCTAATCCACGCTACTATGACTTGTGCTAGAGCTGTTCTAATACACGCTTCTATGACTTGTGCTAGAGCTGTTCTAAGCCACGCTACAATGACTTGTGCTAGAGCTGTTCTAGACCACGCTACTAGGACTTGTGCTAAAGCTGTTCTAGACTACGCTAATATGACTTGTGCTAGAGGTATTCTAATCCACGCTACTATGACTTGTGCTAGAGCTGTTCTAATCCAAGCTACTATGACTTGTGATAGAGCTGTTCTAATCCACGCTACTATGACTTGTGCTAGAGCTGTTCTAATCCACGCTACTATTACTTGTGCTAGAGCTTTTCTAATCCACGCTACTATGACTCGTGCTAGAGCTGTTCTAATCCACGCTACTATGACTTGTGCTAGAGCTGTTCTAATCCTCGATACTATGACTTGTGCTAGAGCTGTTCTAATCCACGCTACTATAACTTGAGGTAGAGCTGTTCTAATCCACGCTACTATGACTTGTGCTAGAGCTGTTCTAGACTACGCTAATATGACTTGTGCTAGAGCTGTTCTAATCCACGCTACTATGACTTGTGCTAGAGTTGTTCTAAACTTCGCTACTATGATTGTGCTAAAGCTGTTCTAATCCACGCTACTATGACTTGTGCTAGAGCTGTTATAGGACACGCTACTATGACTTGAGCAAGAGCTGTTCTAGACCACGCTACTATGACTCGTGCTAGAGCTGTTCTAATCCACGCTACTATGACTTGTGCTAGAGCTGTTCTAATCCACGCTACTATGACTAGTGCTAGAGCGGTTCTAATCCACAGTACTATGACTTGTGCTAGAGCTGTTCTAATCCACGCTACTATGACTAGTGCTAGAACTGTTCTAGACCACGCTACTATGACTTTTGCTAGAGCTGTTCTAGACTACGCTACTATGACTTGTGATAGAGCTGTTCTAATCCACGCTACTATGACTAGTGCTAGAGCTGTTCTAATCCACGCTACTATGACTTGTGCTAGAACTGTTCTAGACCACGCTACTATGACTTTTGCTAGAGCTGTTCTAGACTACGCTACTATGACTTGTGATAGAGCTGTTCTAGACTACGCTACTATGACTTGTGCTAGAGCTGTTCTAGACTACGCTAATATGACTTGTGCTAGAACTGTTCTAATCCACGGTACTATGACTTGTGCTAGAGCTTTTCTAGACTACGCTAATATGACTTGTGACAGAGGTGTTCTAATCCACGCTACTATGACTTGTGCTAGAGCTGTCTTAATCAACGCTATTATGACTTGTGCTAGAGCTGTTCTAATCCACGCTACTATGATTTGTGCTAGAGCTGTTCTAATCCACGCTACTATGACTTGTGCTAGAGCTGTTCTAGACCACGCTACTATGACTTGTGCTAGAGCTGTTCTAATCAACTGTACTATTACTCGTGCTAGAGCTGTTCTAATCTACTGTACTATGACTCGTGCTAGAGCTGTTCTAGACTACGCTAATATGACTTGTGCTAGAGCTGTTCTAATCTAAAGTACTATGACTTGTGCTAGAGCTGTTCTAATCCAAGGTACTATGATTTGTGCTAGAGCTGTTTTAATCCACAGTACTATGACTTGTGCTAGAGCTGTTCTAATCCACGCTACTATGACTTGTGCTAGAGCTGTTCAAATCCACAATAATATGGCTTGTGCTAGAGCTGTTCTAACCCACGGTACTATGACTTGTGCTAGAGCTGTTATAATCCACGCTACTATGACTTGTGCTAGAGCTGTTCTAATCCACGCTACCATGACTTGTGCTAGAGCTGTTCTAGACTACACTAATATGACTTGTGCTAGAGCTGTTCTAATCCACAGTACTACGACTTTTCCTAGAGCTATTTTAATCCTAGCTACTATGACTCGTGCTAGAGCTGTTCTAATAGACGGTTCTATGACTCGTGCTAGAGCTGTTCTAGACTACGCTGATATGACTTGTGCTAGAGCTGTTCTAATCCACGGTACTATGACTTGTGCTAGAGCTATTCTAATCCACGGTACTATGACTCTTGCTAGAGCTGTTCTAGACTACGCTAATATGACTTGTGATAGAGTTATTCTAGACCACGATACTATGACTTGTGCTAGAGCTGATCTAGACCACGCTACTATGACTTGTGCTAGAGCTGTTCTAATCCACGCTAACTATGACTTGTGCTAGAGCTGTTCTAATCCAAGCTACTATGACTCGTGCTAGAGCTGTTCTAATCCATGGTAACTATGACTTGTTTGATAGAGCTTGATTGCTAATCGCACGTACTAATGACTTGTGCTAGAGCTTTTCTAGACTACGCTAATATGACTTGTGACAGAGGTGTTCTAATCCACGCTACTATGACTTGTGCTAGAGCTGTTTTAATCAACGCTATTATGACTTGTGCTAGAGTGTTCTAGACAAAGCTAATATGACTTGTGCTAGAGCTGTTCTAATCCACGCTACTATGACATGTGCTAGAGCTGTTCTAATCCACGCTACTATGATTTGTGCTAGAGCTGTTCTAATCCACGCTACTATGACTTGTGCTAGAGCTGTTCTAGACAACGCTACTATGACTTGTGCTAGAGCTGTTCTAGACTACGATACTATGACTTTTGCTAGATCTGTTCTAATCCACATTACTATGACTTGTGCTAGAGCTGTCTAATCCACGCTACAATGACTTGTGCTAGAGCTGTTCTAATCCACAGTACTATGACTTGTGCTAGAGCTGTTCTAGACTACGCTATATGATTTGTGCTAGAGCTGTTCTAAAACACGCTACTATGACTAGTGCTAGAGCTGTTCTAATCCACGCTACTATGACTTGTGCTAGAGCTGTTCTAGACCACGCTACTATGACTTTTGCTAGAGCTGTTCTAGACTACGCTACTATGACTTGTGATAGAGCTGTTCTAGACTACGCTACTATGACTTGTGCTAGAGCTGTTCTAATCCATGGTACTATGACTTGTGCTAGAGCTGTTCTAATCCATGTAATATGACTTGTGCTAGAGCTTGTTCTAATCCACGCTACTATGACTTGTGCTAGAGCTTTCCTAATCCACGCTACCATGACTTAGCTAGATCTGTTCTAGACTACGCTAATATGACTTGTGCTAGAGCTGTTCTAATCCACAGTACTACGACTTTGCTAGAGCTATTTAATCCAAGCTACTATGACTCATGCTAGAGCTGTTCTAATAGACGTTCTATGACTCGTTCTAGAGCTGTTCTAGACACTCTGATATGACTTGTGCTAGAGCTGTTCTAATCCACGTACTATGACTTGTGCTAGAGCTATTCTAATCCACGTACTATGACTCTTGCTAGAGCTGTTCTAGACTACGCTAATATGACTTGTGATAGAGTTATTCTAGACCACGATACTATGACTTGTGCTAGAGCTGATCTAGACCACGCTACTATGACTTGTGCTAGAGCTGTTCTAATCCACGCTACTATGACTTGTGCTAGAGCTGTTCTAATCCAAGCTACTATGACTCATGCTAGAGCTGTTCTAATCCATGTACTATGACTTGTGGTAGAGCTGTTCTAATCCACGGTACTATGACTTGTGCTAGAGCTTTTCTAGACTACGCTAATATGACTTGTGACAGAGGTGTTCTAATCCACGCTACTATGACTTGTGCTAGAGCTGTTTTAATCACGCTATTATGACTTGTGCTAGAGCTGTTCTAATCCACGCTACTATGATTTGTGCTAGAGCTGTTCTAATCCACGCTACTATGATTGTGCTAGAGCTGTTCTAGACAACGCTACTATGACTTGTGCTAGAGCTGTTCTAGACTACGATACTATGACTTTGCTAGATCTGTTCTAATCCACAGTACTATGAATTGTGCTAGAGCTATTCTAATCCACGCACCTATGACTTGTGCTAGAGCTGTTCTAATCCACGGTACTATGACTTGTGCTAGAGCTCTTCTAGACAACGCTACTATGACTTGTGCTAGAGCTGTTCTAATCCAAGATACTATGACTCGTGCTAGAACGTTCTAATCCACAGTACAATGACTCCGGCTAGAGCTGTTCTAATCGACGATACTATGACTTGTGCAAGAGCTGTTTTCAATCCACGTACTATGACTTGTGCTAGAGCTGTTCTAGACTACGCTCATATGACTTGTGCTAGATCTGTTCTAGACTACGCTAATATGACTTGTGCTAGAGCTGTTCTAGACAACGCTACTAAGACTTGTGCTAGAGCTGTTCTAAACATGCTACTATGACTCGTCCTAGAGCTGTTCAAGACCACGCTACTATGACTTGTCCTAAAGCTGTTCTAAATCCACAATACTATGACTCGTGCTATAGCTGTTCTAATCCACGGTACTATGACTTGAGCAAGAGCTGTTCTAGACCAAGCTACTATGACTCGTGCTAGAGCTGTTCTAATCCACGCTACTATGACTTGTGCTAGAGCTGTTCTAATACACGCTTCTATGACTTGTGCTAGAGCTGTTCTAAGCCACGCTACAATGACTTGTGCTAGAGCTGTTCTAGACCACGCTACTAGGACTTGTGCTAAAGCTGTTCTAGACTACGCTAATATGACTTGTGCTAGAGGTATTCTAATCCACGCTACTATGACTTGTGCTAGAGCTGTTCTAATCCAAGCTACTATGACTTGTGATAGAGCTGTTCTAATCCACGCTACTATGACTTGTGCTAGAGCTGTTCTAATCCACGCTACTATTACTTGTGCTAGAGCTTTTCTAATCCACGCTACTATGACTCGTGCTAGAGCTGTTCTAATCCACGCTACTATGACTTGTGCTAGAGCTGTTCTAATCCTCGATACTATGACTTGTGCTAGAGCTGTTCTAATCCACGCTACTATAACTTGAGGTAGAGCTGTTCTAATCCACGCTACTATGACTTGTGCTAGAGCTGTTCTAGACTACGCTAATATGACTTGTGCTAGAGCTGTTCTAATCCACGCTACTATGACTTGTGCTAGAGTTGTTCTAAACTCGCTACTATGATTGTGCTAAAGCTGTTCTAATCCACGCTACTATGACTTGTGCTAGACTGTTCTAGGACACGCTACTATGACTTGAGCAAGAGCTGTTCTAGACCACGCTACTATGACTCGTGCTAGAGCTGTTCTAATCCACGCTACTATGACTTGTGCTAGAGCTGTTCTAATCCACGCTACTATGACTAGTGCTAGAGCGGTTCTAATCCACAGTACTATGACTTGTGCTAGAGCTGTTCTAATCCACGCTACTATGACTAGTGCTAGAACTGTTCTAGACCACGCTACAACTTGACTTTTGCTAGAGCTGTTCTAGACTACGCTACTATGACTTGTGATAGAGCTGTTCTAATCCACGCTACTATGACTAGTGCTAGAGCTGTTCTAATCCACGCTACTATGACTTGTGCTTCAGAACTGTTCTAGACCACGCTACTATGACTTTTGCTAGAGCTGTTCTAGACTACGCTACTATGACTTGTGATAGAGCTGTTCTAGACACGCTACTATGACTTGTGCTAGAGCTGTTCTAGACACGCTAATATGACTTGTGCTAGAACTGTTCTAATCCACGGTACTATGACTTGTGCTAGAGCTTTCTAGACTACGCTAATATGACTTGTGACAGAGGTGTTCTAATCCACGCTACTATGACTTGTGCTAGAGCTGTCTTAATCAACGCTATTATGACTTGTGCTAGAGCTGTTCTAATCCACGCTACTATGATTTGTGCTAGAGCTGTTCTAATCCACGCTACTATGACTTGTGCTAGAGCTGTTCTAGACCACGCTACTATGACTTGTGCTAGAGCTGTTCTAATCCACTGTACTATTACTCGTGCTAGAGCTGTTCTAATCTACTGTACTATGACTCGTGCTAGAGCTGTTTCTAGACTACGCTAATATGACTTGTGCTAGAGCTGTTCTAATCTAAAGTACTATGACTTGTGCTAGAGCTGTTCTAATCCAAGGTACTATGATTTGTGCTAGAGCTGTTTTAATCCACAGTACTATGACTGTGCTAGAGCTGTTCTAATCCACGCTACTATGACTTGTGCTAGAGCTGTTCAAATCCACAATAATATGGCTTGTGCTAGAGCTGTTCTAACCCACGGTACTATGACTTGTGCTAGAGCTGTTATAATCCACGCTACTATGACTTGTGCTAGAGCTGTTCTAATCCACGCTACCATGACTTGTGCTAGAGCTGTTCTAGACACGGTACTATGACTTGTGCTAGAGCTATTCTAATCCACAGTATTATGACTTGTGCTAGAGCTTTTCTAATCCACGCTACTATGACTTGTGCTAAAGAAGTTCTAATTCACGCTATTATGACTTGTGCTAGAGCTGTTCTAATCTACTCTACTATGACTTGTGCTAGAGCTGTTCTAAGCCACGCTACTATGATTTGTGCTAGAGCTTTTCTAATCCACGCTACTATGACTTGTGCTAGAGCTGTTCTAATCAACGCTACTATGACTTATGCTATAGCTGTTCTAATCCACGTTACTATGACTTGTGCTAGAGCTGTTCTAATATACGCTACTATGACTCGTGCTAGAGCTGATCTAATCCACAGTATATGACTCGTGCTAGAGCTGTTCTAATCGACGCTAATATGACTTGTGCTAGAGCAATTCTAGACTACTCTAATTGACTTGTTCTAGATCTGTTCTAATCCACGCTACTATGACTTGTGCTTAAGCTGTTCTAGACTACGCTAGTATGACTTGTGCTAGAGCTGTTCCAATCCACGCTACTATAACTTGTGCTAGAGCTGTTCTAATCCACGCTACTATGACTTGTCCTAAAGAAGTTCTAATCCACGCTATTATGACTTGTGCTACAGCTGTTCTAATCTACGCTACTATGACTTGTGCTAGAGCTGTTCTAATCCATATTACTGTGATTTGTGCTAGAGCTTTTCTAATCCACGCTACTATGACTTGTGCTAGAGCTGTTCTAATCAACGCTACTATGACTTGTGCTAGAGCTGTTCTAATCCACGTTACTATGACTTGTGCTAGAGCTGTTCTAATCTACGCTACTATGACTCGTGCTAGAGCTGTTCTAATCCACAGTATATGACTCGTGCTAGAGCTGTTCTAATCGACGCTAATATGACTTGTGCTAGAGCCATTCTAGACTACTCTAATTGACTTGTGCTAGATCTGTTCTAATCCACGCTACTATGACTTGTGCTTAAGCTGTTCTAGACTACGCTAATATGACTTGTGCTAGAGCTGTTCCAATCCACGCTACTATGACTTGTGCTAGAGCTGTTCTAATCCACGCTACTATGACTTGTGCTAGAACTGTTCTAATCCACGCTACTATGACTTGTGCTAAAGTTATTCTAATCCACGCTACTAAGACTTGTGCTAAAGCTGTTCTAGACCACGCTACTATGACTTGTGCTAGAGCTGTTCTAATTCACAGTAATATGACATGTGCTAGAGCTGTTCTAATCCACAGTATTATGACTTGTGCTAGAGCTGTTCTAATCCACTCTACTATGAGTTGTGCTAGAGCTGTTCTAGACCACGCTAATAAGACTTGTGCAAGAGCTGTTCAAATCCACGGTACTATTACTTGTGCTAGAGCTGTTCTAGTCCACGCTACTATGACTTGTGCTAGAGCTGTTCTAATACACGATACTATGAATTGTGCTAGAGCTGTTCTAATCCACGATATTATGACTTGTGCTAGAGGTTTTCTAATCCACGCTACTATTACTTGTGCTAGAGCTGTTCTAGACCACGCTACTAAGACTTGTGCTAGAGTTGTTCTAATCCACGCTACAATGAATTGTGCTAGAGCTGTTCTAATCCACGTTATTATTACTTGTGCTAGAGCTGTTCTAATCTATGCCTCAATGACTCGTGCTAGAGATGTTCTAATCCACAATACTATGACTCGTACAAGAGCTGTTCTAATCGACGCTACTATGACTTGTGCTAGAGCTATTCTAGACTACGCTAATTGACTTGTGCTAGATCTGTTCTAATCCACGCTACTATGACTTGTCCTCTAGCTGTTCTAATCCACGCTAATATGACTCGTGCTAGAGCTGTTCTAATCCACGTTACTATGACTTGTGCTAGAGCTGTTCTAATCCACAATACTCTGACTTGTGCTAGAACTGTTCTAATCCACGCTACTATGACTTGTGCTAGAGCTGTTCTAATCCACGCTACTATGACTTGTGCTAGAGCTGTTCTAATCCAGGCTACTAAGACTTGTGCTAAAGCATTTCTAGACCACGCTACTATGACTTGTGATAGAGCTGTTCTAATCCACGCTACTATGACTTGTGCTAGAGCTGTCTAATCCACGCTACAATGACTTGTGCTAGAGCTGTTCAAAACTACGCTAATATGACTTGTGTTAGAGCTGTTCTAATCCACGGTATTATGACTTGTTCTAGAGCTGTTCTAATCCAAGGTACTATGATTTGTGCTAGAGCTATTCTAATCCACGCTACTATGACTTGTGCTAGAGCTGTTCTAGACTACGCTAATATGACCTGTGCTAGAGCTGTTCCTATCCACGGTATTATGACTTGTGCTAGAGCTGTTCTAATCCACGCTAATATGACTCGTGCTAGAGCTGTTCTAATCCACAGTACTATGACTTGTGCTAGAGCTATTCTAATCCAAGGTACTAAGACTTGTGCTAGAGCTGTTCTAATCCACAGTATTATGACTTGTGCTAGAGCTGTTCTAGACTACGCTAATATGACTTGTGCTAGAGCTGTTAAATCCATGGTACTATGACTTGTGCTAGAGCTGTTCTAATCCACGGTACTATGATTCGTGCTAGAGCTGTTCTAGACTACGCTAATAAGACTTGTGCTAGAGCTTTTTTAATCTAAGGTACTATGATTTGTGCTAGAGCGTTTCTAATCTACGGTACTATGACTCGTGCTATTGCTATTCTAGACTACGCTAATATGACTTGTGCTAGAGCTGTTCTAATCCACGCTACTATGACTTGTGCTAGAGCTGTTCATAATGACGCTACTATGACTTGTGCTAGAGCTGTTCTAATCCACGCTACAATGACTTGTGCTAGAGCTGTTCTAATCCACGCTATTATGACTTGTGCTAGAGCTGTTATAATCTACGCTACTATGATTCGTGCTAGAGCTGTTCTAATCCACAATACTATAACTTGTGATAGAGCTTTTCTAATCGACGCTACTATGACTTGTGCTAGAGCTGTTCTATACTACGCTAATACACTTGTGCTAGATCTGTTCTAATCCACGCTACTATGACTTTTTCTAAAGCTGTTCTAGACTACGCTAATATGACTTATGCTAGAGCTGTTCTAGTCCACGCTACTATGACTTGTGCCAGAGCTGTTCTAATCAACTCTACTATGACTTGTGCTGGAGCTGTTCTAATCCACAGTACTATGACTCGTGGTAGTGCTTTTCTAATCCACATTACTATGACTTGTGCTAGATCCGTTCTAGACTACGCTAATATGACTTGTGCTAGAGCTTTTCTAATCCACGCTACTATGACTTGTGTAAGTACTGTTCTAATCCACTATACTATAAGTTGTGCTAGAGCTGTTCTTGACCACGCTAATAAGAATTGTGCAAGAGCTGTTCTAATCCACGCTACAATGACATGTGCTTGAGCTGTTCTAATCCACGCTTCTATGACTTGTGCTAGAGCTGTTCTAATCTACGCTACTATGATTCGTGGTACAGCTGTTCTAATCCACAGTACTATGACTCGTACTAGAGCTTTTCTAATCGACGCTACTATAACTTGTGCTAAGCTGTTCTAGACTACGCTAATACACTTGTGCTAGATCTGTTCTAATCCACGCTACTATGACTTTTTCTAAAGCTGTTCTAGACTACGCTAATATGACTTGTGCTAGAGCTGTTCTAATCCACGTTACTATGACTTGTGCTCTAGCTGTTCTAATCCACGATACTATGACTCGTGCTAGAGTTGTTCTAATCCACGCTACAATGACTTGTGCTAGAGCTTTTCTAATCCACTTTACTATGACTTGAGCTAGAGCTGTTCTAATATATGCCTTTATGACTCGTGCTAGAGCTGTTCTAATCCACAGTACTATGATTCGTGCTAGAGCTGTTCTAATCGACGCTACTATGACTTGAGCTAGAGCTATTCTAGACTACGCTAATAGACTTGTGCTAGATCTGTTCTAATCCACGCTAATATGACTTGTGCTCTAGCTGTTCTAATCCACGCTACTATGACTCGTGCTAGAGCTGTTCTAATCCACGTTACTATGACTTGTACTAGAGCTGTTCTAATCCACGCTACTCTGACTTGTGCTAGATCTGTTCTAATCCACGCTACTATGACTTGTGCTAGAGCTGTTATAATCCACGCTACTATGAATTGTGCTAGAGATGTTCTGATCCAGGCTACTAAGACTTATGCTAGAGCATTTCTAGACCACGCTACTATGACTTGTGATAGAGCTGTTCTAATCCACGCTACTATGACTTGTGCTAGAGCTGTTCTAGACTACGCTAATATTTCTTGTGCTAGAGCGGTTCTAATCCACAGTACTATGACTTGTGCTAGAGCTGTTCTAATCCACAGTACTATGATTCGTGCTAGAGCTGTTCTAATCCACAGTACTATGACTTGTGCTAGAGCTGTTCAAAACTACGCTAATATGACTTGTGTTAGAGCTGTACTAATCCACGGTATTATGACTTGTTCTAGAGCTGTTCTAATCCAAGGTACTATGACTTGTGCTAGAGCTGTTCTAATCCACGCTACTATGACTTGTGCTAGATCTGTTCTGATCCAGGCTACTAAGACTTATGCTAGAGCATTTCTAGACCACGCTACTATGACTTGTGATAGAGCTTTTCTAATCCACGCTACTATGACTTGTGCTAGAGCTGTTCTAGACTACGCTAATATTTCTTGTGCTAGAGCGGTTCTAATCCACAGTACTATGACTTGTACTAGAGCTGTTCTAATCCACAGTACTATGACTCGTGCTAGAGCTGTTCTAATCCACAGTACTATGACTGGTGCTAGAGCTGTTCAAAACTACGCTAATATGACTTGTGTTAGAGCTGTTCTAATCCACGGTATTATGACTTGTTCTAGAGCTGTTCTAATCCAAGGTACTATGACTTGTGCTAGAGCTGTTCTAATCCACGCTACTATGACTTGTGCTAGAGCTGTTCTAGACTACGCTAATATGACTTGTGCTAGAGCTTTTCCAATCCACGGTACTATGACTTGTGCTAGAGCTGTTCTAATCCACGCTACTATGTCTTGTACTAGAGCTGTTCTAATCCACGCTACTTTGACTTGTGCTAGATCTGTTCTAATCCACTGCTAATATGACTTGTGCTAGAGATGTTCTAATCCACGCTACTATGACTTGTGCAAGAGCTGTTCTAATCCAGGCTACTAAGACTTATGCTAGAGCATTTCTAGACCACGCTACTATGACTTGTGATAGAGCTGTTCTAATCCACGCTACTATGACTTGTGCTAGAGCTGTTCTAGACTACGCTAATATTTCTTGTGCTAGAGCTGTTCTAATCCACAGTACTATGACTTGTGCTAGAGCTGTTCTAATCCACGCTACTATGACTTGTGCTAAAGCTGTTCTAATCCACAGTACTATGACTTGTGCTAGAGCTGTTCAAAACTACGCTAATATGACTTGTGTTAGAGCTGTTCTAATCCACGGTATTATGACTTGTTCTAGAGCTGTTCTAATCCAAGGTACTATGACTTGTGCTAGAGCTGTTCTAATCCACGCTACTATGACTTGTGCTAGAGCTGTTCTAGACTACGCTAATATGACTTGTGCTAGAGCTGTTCCAATCCACGGTACTATGACTTGTGCTAGAGCTGTTCTAATCCACGCTACTATGACTCGTGCTAGAGCTGTTCTAATCCACGGTACTATGACTTGTGCTAAATCTGTTCTAATTAAACTACTATGACTTGTGCTAGAGCTGTTCTAATCCACAGTACTATGACTTGTGCTAGAGCTGTTCTAATCCACGGTACTATGACTTGTGCTAGAGCTGTTCTAATCCACAGTATTATGACTTGTGCTAGAGCTGTTATAAACTACGCTAATATGACTTGTGCTCGAGCTGTTCTAATCCACACTACTATGACTCGTGCTAGAGCTGTTCTAATCCACGCTAATATGACTTGTGCTAGAGCTGTTCAAAACTACGCTAATATGACTTGTGTTAGAGCTGTTCTTAACCACGCTACTATGACTTGTGCTAGAGCTGTTCTAATCCAAGGTACTATGACTTGTGCTAGAGCTGTTCTAATCCACGCTACTATGACTCGTGCTAGAGCTGTTCTAGACTACGCAAATATGACTTGTGCTAGATCTGTTCTAATCCACGCTACTATGACTTGTGCTAGAGCTGTTCTAGACTACGCAAATATGACTTGTGCTAGAGCTGTCATAAACCACGCTACTATGACTAGTGCTAGAGCTGTTCTAGACTACGCTACTATGACTTGTGCTAGAGCTGTTCTAATACACGCTACTATGACTCGTGCTAGAGCTGTTCTAGACTACGCAAATATGACCAATGCTAGATCTGTTCTAATCCACGCTACTATGACTTGTGTTAGAGCTGTTCTAATCCACAGTATTATGACTCGTGCTAGAGCGTTTCTAATCCACGGTACTATGACTTGTGCTAGAGCTGTTCTAATCCACGGTACTATGACTTGTGCTAGAGCTCTTCTAATCCACGTTACTATGACTTGTGTTAGAGCTGTTCTAGACTAGGCTAATATGACTTGTGCAAGAGCTGTTCTAATCCACGGTACTATGACTCGTTCTAGAGCTGTTCTAGACTACGCTAATAAGACTTGTGCTAGAGCTTTTTTATTCCACGGTACTATGATTTGTGCTAGAGCGGTTCTAATCTACGGTACTATGACTCGTGCTATTGCTGTTCTAGACTACGCTAATATGACTTGTGCTAAAGCTGTTCTAATCCACGCTACTATGACTTGTGCTAGAGCTGTTATAATCCACGGTACTATGACTTGTGCTAGAGCTGTTCTAGACTACGCTAATATGACTTGTGCTAGATCTGTTCTAATCCACGGTACTATGACTTGTGCTAGAGCTGTTCTAATCCACGATACTATGACATGTGCTAGAGCTGTTCTAATCCACGCTACTATGACTCGTGCTAGAGCTGTTCTAATCCACGATACTATGACATGTGCTAGAGCTGTTCTAATCCACGCTACTATGACTCGTGCTAGAGCTGTTCTAATCCACGATACTATGACATGTGCTAGATCTGTTCTAATCCACGCTACTATGACTCGAGCTAGAGCTGTTCTAATCCACGATACTATGACATGTGCTAGATCTGTTCTAATCCACGCTACTATGACTCGTGCTAGAGCTGTTCTAATCCACGATACTATTACATGTGCTAGAGCTGTTCTAGACTACGCTAATATGACTTGTGCTAGATCTGTTCTAATCCACGGTACTATGACTTGTGCTAGAGCTGTTCTAGACCACGCTACTATGACTTGTGCTAGAGCTGTTCTAGACTACGCTAATATGACTTGTGCTAGAGCTGTTCTAATCCACGCTACTATGACTCGTGCTAGAGCTGTTCTAATCTACGCTACTATGACTTGTGCTAGATCTGTTCTAATCCACGGTACTATGACTTGTGCTAGAGCTGTTCTAATCCACGCTACTATTACTTGTGCTAGAGCTGTTCTAATCCACGGTACTATGACTCGTGCTAGAGCTGTTCTAGACCACGCTACTATGACTTGTGCTAGAGCTGTTCTAGCCTACGCTAATATGACTTGTGCTAGAGCTGTTCTAATCCACGGTACTATGACTTGTGCTAGAGCTGTTCTAATCCACGCTATTATGACTCATGCTAGATCTGTTCTAATCCACGGTACTATGACTTGTGCTAGAGCTGTTCTAATCCACGCTACTATGACTCGTGCTAGAGC
>JBCFYV010001001.1:43617399-43664899 GCA_039000515.1 Timema cristinae
TTGATGTTCAATATTTAATCCTTTTAAATAAATTTGATATTCTATATTCTACCAATATCTTCTTGACGTGATTTATAATATAAGATTTACCCACCATACCCTAGGTATACGAGAGTATATTTAAGTAAGTTTTCTAATATGGTGAACATGAGGGGCAGTATAATATTCTTTACCTTCTCTTGAGATGGACTATCCATATGTTTTACTCTGCGACAGGTGGGAGTTGCGAGATCTGATGATTTGAATGTTGTCTTTAAACCTTGAAAAGACAGAACTCCTTGCATTCACTCCTGATGTCCCCCCTTTTTTGTATGTACCTTTCTTGTAGTTTGAGCCTCCACCTCATTAGGACGGTTCAGCCGCTACTATGACTTGTGCTAGAGCTGTTCTAATCCACGCTACTATAACTTGAGGTAGAGCTGTTCTAATCCACGCTACTATGACTTGTGCTAGAGCTGTTCTAGACTACGCTAATATGACTTGTGCAAGAGCTGTTCTAATCCACGCTACTATGACTTGTGCTAGAGTTGTTCTAGACTTCGCTACTATGATTGTGCTAAAGCTGTTCAAATCCACGCTACTATGACTTGTGCTAGAGCTGTTCTAGGACACGCAACTATGACTTGAGCAAGAGCTGTTCTAGACCACGCTACTATGACTCGTGCTGGAGCTGTTCTAATCCACGCTACTATGACTTGTGCTAGAGCTGTTCTAATCCATGCTACTATGACTAGTGCTAGAGCGGTTCTAATCCACGATACTATGACTTGTGCTAGATCTGTTCTAATCCACGCTACTATGACTTGTGCTAGAGCTGTTCTAATCCACGCTACTATGACTAGTGCTAGAGCTGTTCTAATCACGCTACTATGACTTGTGCTAGAGCTGTTCTAGACCACGCTACTATGAATTTTGCTAGAGCTGTTCTAGACTACGCTACTATGACTTGTGCTAGAGCTGTTCTAGACTACGCTACTATGACTTGTGCTAGAGCTGTTCTAGACTACGCTATATGACTTGTGCTAGAGCTGTTCTAATCCACGCTACTATGACTTGTGCTAGAGCTGTTCTAATCCACGGTACTATGACTTGTGCTAGAGTTTTTAATCCATGTAATATGACTTGTGCTAGAGCTGTTCTAATCCACGCTACTATGACTTGTGCTAGAGCTTTTAATCACGCTGCTACCATGACTTGTGTGCTAGAGCTGTCTAATCCACATACTAGACTTTTGCTAGAGCTAGTTTTAATCCACGTACTATGACTCGTGCTAGAGCTGTTCTAATACGTTCTATGACTCGTGCTAGAGCTGTTCTAGACTACGCTAATATGACTTGTGCTAGAGCTTTCTAATCCAGTACTATGACTCGTGCTAGAGCTGTTCTAATCCACGGTACTATGACTGTGCTAGAGCTGTTCTAATCCACGTACTATGACTGTGCTAGAGCTGTTCTAATCCACGCTACTATGACTTGTGCTAGAGCTGTTCTAATCCACAGTATATGACTTGTGCTAGAGCTGTTCTAATCCACGGTACTATGACTTGTGCTAGAGCTGTTTAATACGTACTATGACTTGTCTAGAGCTGTTCGAATCCACGTACTATGACTTGTGCTAGAGCTGTTCTAATACACAGTATATGACTTGTGCTAGAGCTGTTCTAATCCACGTACTATGACTTGTGCTAGAGCTTTCTTAATCCACGCTACTATGACTCGTGCTAGAGCTGTTCTAACCACGCTACTATGACTTGTGCTAGAGCTGTTCTAATCCACAGTACTATGACTTGTGCTAGAGTTTCTAGTCCACGCTACTATGACTTGTGCTAGAGCTGTCTAATCGCTACTATGATTGTGCAGCGTTCTAACACGAACTATGACTTGTGCTAGAGCTGTTCTAATCCACGCTATATGACTCGTGCTAGAGCTGTTCTAATCACGCTACTATGACTTGTGCTAGAGCTGTTCTAATCCACGCTACTATGACTTGTGCTAGAGCTGTTCTAACTACGCTACTATGATTGTGCTAGAGCTGTTCTAATCCACGCTACTATGACTTGTGCTAGAGCTGTTCTAATCCAGTACTATGACTTGTGCTAGAGCTGTTTAATCCACGCTACTATGACTTGTGCATAGAGCTGTTCTAATCCACGCTACTATGACTTGTGCTAGAGCTGTTCTAATACCACGCTACTATGACTTGTGCTAGAGCTGTTCTAATCCACGCTACTATGACTTGTGCTAGAGCTGTTCTAATCCACGTATATGACTTGTGCTAGAGCTGTTCTAATCCACCTATTGACTTTGCTAGAGCTGTTCTAATCACGCTACTATGATGTGCTAGAGCTGTTCTAATCCACGCTACTATGACTTGTGCTAGAGCTGTTCTAGACCACGCTATATGACTTGTGCTAGAGCTGTTCTAATCCACGCTACTATGATTTGTGCTAGAGCTGTTCTAATCCACGCTACTATGACTTGCTAGAGCTGTTCTAATCCACGTACTATGACTTGTGCTAGAGCTGTTCTAATCCACGTACTATGACTTGTGCTAGAGCTGTTCTAATCACGCTATATGACTTGTGCTAGAGCTGTTCTAATCCACGCTACTATGACTTGTGCTAGAGTTGTTCTAATCCACGCTACTATGACTTGTGCTAGAGCTGTTCTAATCACGCTACTATGACTTTGCTAGAGCTGTTCTAGATCACGCTACTATGACTTGTGCTAGAGCTGTTCTAATCTACGCTACTATGACTTGTGCTAGAGCTGTTCTAATCCACGCTACTATGACTGTGCTAGAGCTGTTCTAATCCACTATATGACTTGTGCTAGACTGTTCTAATCCACCTACTATGACTTTGTGCTAGAGCTGTTCTAGACCACGCTACTATGACTTGTGCTAGAGCTGTTCTAATCCACGCTATATGACTTGTGCTAGAGCTGTTCTAATCACGCTATATGACTTGTGCTAGAGCTGTTCTAATCCACGCTACTATGACTTGTGCTAGAGCTGTTCTAATCAACGTACTATGACTTGTGCTAGAGCTGTTCTAAATCCAGCTACTATGACTTGTGCTAGAGACTGTTCTAATCCACGCTACTATGACTTGTGCTAGAGCTGTTCTAATCCACGCTACTATGACTTGTGCTAGAGCTGTTCTAGACTACGCTACTATATTTGTTGAAGAGCTGTTCTAATCCACAGTATTATGAATTGTGCTAGAGCTGTTCTAATCCACTGTACTATGACTCGTGCTAGAGTGATCTTAATCCAATTGTACTATGACTCGTGCTAGAGCTGTTCTAGACTACGCTAATATGACTTGTGCTAGAGCTGTTATAGTAATCCACGCTACTATGACTTGTGCTAGAGCCTTTCTAATCCACGGTACTAATATTGTGCTAGAGCTGTTCTAGTCCACGCTACTATGACTTGTGCTAGATTTTTTCTAATCCACGCTACATATGACTCGTGCTAGAGCTGTTCTAATCAACGTTACTATGACTTGTGCTGGAGCTGTTCTAATCCACAGTACTATGACTGTGCAGAGCTGTCTAATCACGTATATGATTGTAGCTGTTCTAATCCACGCTACTATGACTTTGTGCTAGACTGTTTCTAGATCTACGCTATATATGATTTGTGCTAGAGCTGTTCTAATCACGCTACTATGACTTGTCCTAGTGCTGTTCTAATCCACTCTACTATGAGTTGTGCTAGAGCTGTTCTAGACCACTCTAATAAGACTTGTGCTGGAGCTGTTCTAATCCACGCTAATATGACTTGTGTTAGAGCTGTTCTAGACCACGCTACTATGTTTTGTGCTAAAGCTGTTTCAATCCACGGTACTATGACTTGTGCTAGAGCTGTTCTAATCCACGCTACTATGACTCGTGCTAGAGCTGTTCTAATCCACGGTACTATGACTTGTGCTAGAGCTGTTCTAATCTACGCTGCTATGACTTATGCTAGAACTGTTCTAGACCACGCTACTATGACTTGTGCTAGAGCTGTTCTAATCAACGCTACTATGACTTGTGCTAGAGCTGTTCTAATCCACGGTACTATGACTTTTGCTAGAGCTTTTTAATCCACGTACTATGACTTGTGCTAGAGCTGTTCTAACCACGCTACTATGACTTGTGCTAGAGCTGTTCTAATCCACGTACTATGACTCGTGCTAGAGCTGTTCTAATCCACGTACTATGACTTGTGCTAGAGCTGTTCTAGACACGCTAAATATGACTTGTGCTAGAGCTGTTCTAATCCACGGTACTATGACTTGTGCTAGAGCTGTTCTAGTCTACGCTACTATGACTTGTGCTAGAGCTGTTCTAATCCACGCTACTATGACTTGTGCTAGAGCTGTTCTAACCACGCTACTATGACTTGTGCTAGAGCTGTTCTAATCCAAGTACTATGACTTGTGCTAGAGCTGTTCTAACCACGCTACTATGACTTGTGCTAGAGCTGTTCTAATCCACGCTAATATGACTTGTGCTAGAGCTGTTCTAATCCACGCTACTATGACTTGTGCTAGAGCTGTTCTAGACTACGCTAATATGACTTGTGCTAGAGCTGTCATAATACCACGTACTATGACTTGTGCTAGAGCTGTTCTAGACCACGCTACTATGACTTGTGCTAGAGCTGTTCTAATCCACGCTACTATGACTGTGCTAGAGCTGTTCTAACTACGACATATGACTGCTAGACTGTTCTAATCCACGCTACTATGACTTGTGCTAGAGCTGTTCTAATCCACAGTATATGACTCGTGCTAGAGCGTTCTAATCCACGTACTATGACTTGTGCTAGAGCTGTTCTAATCCACGGTACTATGACTTGTGCTAGAGCTTTCTAATCCACGTTACTATGACTTGTGCTAAGAGCTGTTCTAACAGCTACTATGACTTGTGCTAGAGCTGTTCTAATCCACGGTACTATGACTCGTCTAGAGCTGTTCTAGACCACGCTAATAGACTTGTGCTAGAGCTTTTCTATCCACGGTACTATGATTGTGCTAGAGCGTTCTAATCTACGTACTATGACTCGTGTAGCTGTTTCTAGACACGCTACTATGACTTGTGCTAGAGCTGTTCTAATCCACGCTACTATGACTTGTGCTAGAGCTGTTCTAATCCACGTACTATGACTTGTGCTAGAGCGTTCTAATCCACGCTAATATGACTTGTGCTAGAGCTGTTCTAATCCACGGTACTATGACTTGTGCTAGAGCTGTTCTAATCACGTAATATGACTTGTGCTAGAGCTGTTCTAATCCACTACTATGACTGTGCAAAGCTGTTCTAGATACGATAAATACATGTGCTAGAGCTTTCTAAATCACGCTACTATGACTGGCTAGAGCTTTCTAATCACGCTACTAGAACTGTGCTAGACTTTCCAATTCTCACGCTACTATGACTTTGCTAGAGCTGTTCTTAAACCACGTACTAGACATTGTGTAGATCTGTTCTAGATCACGCTAACTATGCTTGTGTTAGAGCTGTTCTAAATCCACGATACAATTACATGTGCTATAGAGCTGTTCTAGATCACGTAATATGACTTGTGCTAGTCTGTTCTTAATCCTACGGTTACTATGACTTGTGCTAGAGCTGTTCTAGACTACGCTACTAATACTTTGTTAGAGCTGTTCTAAATCTTAGCTAATATGACTTGTGCTAGAGCAGTTCTATAATCACGTACTAATGACTCGTCTAGAGCTGTTCAACTACGCTATATGACTTGTGCTAGATTGTTCTAATCCACGGTACTATGACTTGTGCTAGAGCTGTTCTAATCCACCTACTATACTTGTGCTAGAGTGTTCTAATCCACGTACTATGACCGTGCTAGAGTGTTTAGACCACGCTACTATGACTTGTGCTAGAGCTGTTTCTAATCCAGCTATATGACTTGTGCTAGAGCTGTTCTAATCCACGCTACTATGACTTGTGCTAGAGCTGTTCTAATCCACGCTATTATGACTTTGCTAGATCTGTTCTAATCCACGTACTATGACTTGTGCTAGAGCTGTTCTAGATCCACGCTACTATGACTGTGCTAGAGCTGTTCTAACCACGTACTATGACTTGTGCTAGAGCTGTTCTAGACTACGCTATATGACTTGTGCTAGAGCTGTTCTAATACACGCTACTATGACTTGGCTAGAGCTGTTCTAGACTATGCTAATATGACTTGTGCTAGAGCTGTTTTAGACCACGCTACTATGACTTGTGCTAGAGCTGTTCTAATTCACTGTACTATGACTCATGCTAGAGCTGTTCTAAGACCACTTTACTATGACTTGTGCTAGATCTGTTCTAATCCACGCTACTATGACTCGTGCTAGAGCTGTTCTAGCCACGCTACTATGACTGTGATAGAGCTGTTCTAATCCACGCTACTATGACTTGTGCTAGAGCTGTTCTAATCCACAGTACTATGACATGTGTTAGAGCTGTTCTAGACTACGCTAATATGACTTGTGCTAGTGCTATTTAATCCACGGTACTATGACTTGTGCTAGAGCGTTCTAATCCACCTACGATGACTCGTGCTAGAGCTGTTCTAATCACGCTAAATATGACTTGTGCTAAAGCTGTTCTAATCCACGGTACTATGACTTGTGCTAAAGCTGTTCTAATCCACGTTACTATGACTTGTGCTAGGCGTTCTAATCCACGCTACTATGACTTGTGCTAGAGCGTTTCTAATCCACGCTACTATGACTTGTGCTAGAGCTGTTCTAATCCACAGTACTATGACTTGTGTGGAGCTGTTCTAGACTACGCTAATATGACTGTGCAAGAGCTGTTCTAATCCAGACTACTATGACATGTGCTAGAGCTGTTCTAATCCACGCTACATGACTCGTGCTAGAGCTGTTCTAATCCACGATACGATGACTTGTGCTAAAGCTGTTCTAATCCACGGTACTATGAATTGTGCTAGACCTGTTCTAATCCACGCTACTATGACTCGTGCTGAGCTGTTCTAGTCCACGGTACTATGACTTGTGCTAGAGCTGTTCTAATCCACGTACTATGACTTGTGCTAGAGCGTTCTAACCACGCTACTATGACTTGTGCTAGAGCGGTTCTAATCCACGCTATTATTACTCGTGCTAGAGCTGTTCTAATCCACGGTACTATGACTTGTGCTAGAGCTGTTCTAGACTTCGCTAATATGACTTGTGCTAGAGCTGTTCCAATCCATTTTACAAACCACATGAGAATGGCACAACTTGATAAACAAGAAATTATAATAAAAACCAATTAGTCACATTTAAAAAAATCAAAGGGAGCTTAAGGTCACCTTAGCAACGCCACCCAAGGTAATACCAGCCTTACCACCTTATTTCTCTCTCATAACCAAACAACCTTTGCTTAAAACATTTTAAATTAAAAGATTGGTTACTAGATATTTTAGTGGTAAATTTTAAGATTAACAACTTGTGTGTGTGTGTGTGTGTGTGTGTATATATATATATGTATATAAACAAATCCTTATATATGTTTGTATAATATATGTATGTATATGAATGTTTATATATATATATATATATATTATGTAAGGATTTGTTTTCATTTTAGTGTTTGTTTAAACATAATAGGATAAACTGATAAACATTTAATTTATTTGTTAAATTTGTATTTGTGACACTTCAAAATGTCTGTTGAGTACATTTAATATGTTTATAATTTATATTACGCCTCATGTAAAAGTAATCCGTTTCAGACTTAGCAAGTTTTGTGTGTGATTATTACTTCAGGCATGTTGTAGATTGTGGAGACGGCGCTGAAAAGAAACAATCGCCAATCTAGAACCTATTTCAGATGAGTTTGTTTGATCGTCTCTGTGACTTGTCATTATCGCCACATGCCAGTTAGGGTGGATTTAGTGTGGGTGATCAGACCTTCGACAAGTTCGTGATAGTTTTATCCCCGCCTACAGAGGTTTTACAAGTGTCCTTAGTCCTTACCTTGAAACTCAATAAGGTGCACAACAAGCTTCTTTGAAACCTTAAATATGTTGTAATAATGTTGCGTCAGTGCCATTACCCGTTTCTCTCTCTCTCTCTCTCTCTCTCTCTCTACCCAGTGTTCGTCTTATTTAGTTCTCACTGTGACCTGTCGTCAAGTATACTCATCTCGTTGACAAAGTAACTCTACTCAATATGGAAAATAATAATAGTGTTTCTGCAATCAAATTATAATAATTATAATTTCTAAATTTATATAATAATAATTTAAAACATTTTAAACTTATTAAAATAAAATTAAATCAATAACTGCTTTTATTAGTAAATATGTGAATAATATTTCAGTTTTGATTATTATTTTTTTCTGAAATTTCTGATCACAATCACAAGTAGCTTTAGTCTATCAGAGTTTTCCTACAAACTATTGAAGAGATGTAATGGATAGACGTACCTTGTTCTAAACAATATCCTGAGCTCCCTCGGTAACGAGTCTGCTGAGAGATGGGTTCCACCAAACTGGATTCCCAATGACTCAAACAATGTACCATTGGTGAAATCGACCTCTCCTAGCTTAGTGATGTATGGTCGGCCTTAAGCCTGGCTAAAATTAAGTTAGATTGTAAATCGTATGCTTAAATAACAAGTTTATTCAGAAAGTGTATGTTAACTACCTCTAATGTATTTTTTATTTTTTCTAAAAGATATTTGCAACATATCGCAGGTAAATGTTCAAAAAACTAAAGTCACACCATCAACCATATTTAAATTTAGTTCTGAGTCCACAAAGAATATCGTTCGTGCTTGATCACTCTTGTCATACTTAAAGTAACTATGGAGAGTATTATGGTGATGTTCATTTATCGAAAAACTACTAAATCAAGGTAGACAGACACAAACGCTCAGTACATAATTTGCCGTTAATGAACAAATTTCTTAACTGAATAAACGACCCAGTGTGAATTGTTTATATGTAGATGGTCTTTGTCCCTTCTGCCACGGTCGTATATTTGTTTGTCTTTCACGTAGTATAACTGTTGATTGTGCCTGTAGCTACATTGTCATGTAGGCCTATATTCTCTGATCTGATACATTAACACAAGCATACATCATGTCAGTAAACAATTACTTTGTTCATCATCCTTACTCGGAGCTTTTGAGCTGATTGACGGATTTCGATCACACCTATATAGTAAATAGACATCCCACGGGACAATTGACACATTTTTATTTGAAGGGCATGATCATATTACTAACCTGATGAGACTGGCAGGAAATATTTGAAATAAAGTGAGCAGTGTCCAAAGTAGAGTGAATTAAAAGAGTCTGGCTCAGCAATATGGCTGCCACCCCTCTTCCCTCCCAAACCCCATCGACCCCCTACACCATCCCCTCTAATGAAATCCAACAACCCGCCATTCCCCCCCCCCCTTGACCCCCTCATACACCTTACAGACAGTGAGCGTCAAGCCCCACCCCTCTTGTACACCTCGCAGCCAATGAGCTTCTATACAAGTGGTTCTCAAACTGTGGTCCGTGGCTAAGTTATAGGAGGTCCACGAAAGTTTAAAAATATCTCAGGAAATCTGTCTTTGTAACACGCAAGTAATGCAACTTTAAGATAAGCGGCTTGTGTAGTGATCTATTGCACTGAGACGAGATTGTACCAACTCCACCCCTATGCAGCTTAGGCCATCAAGGTCAAATGCGCTGAAGGCTGCAGAGTACAATATACACACGAAGTAAGAAGCTACAGGACAATACATCAGTACTGAGTAGCTCTTTGAGTTCAGCAGTCAGTTATTCTTACCTGTTTTTGTGTGTGGAATTCGCTTAAATATTGTATAGGCCTACAATTGACATTATCATTATTATGTTATTTTTTAATTTAAATTTAGGATTTGTGGCTTAATAGTGGTTCATTGAAAGGGAATAAAAGTAAAATTGATATGACTTCATATGAGCACGCTGAAACTAAAATCATTATTAGTCGTTTTCAAGCCAGTTGCTCTGTTATCGCCAAAAAACAAAATAAATGTGTAAATAGTAAATATGATGAAGATTACCTGAAAGTTGGATTTTATTGGACTGGTGATGAACTTGTATCCTGAACAGCCTAAATCTGTCACTTCACGGGTGCAATGTAAACATTTTTAAGTGCAAGATAAAATAAAAGCATTTCTACAAAAGAGTAAAATTTGGAGTAAACGGCTTGGTCGTGGGAATATGATTCATTTTCTGCACTTGATGATTTTTTGCAGTCTTCAGGAGAACTAATCGATTATGAATTAGTGCAATTATTTCAGAACCATACAACAACTCTGCAAGATGGCATAAAAGTATTTTCCAGAACCTGATCAAAGTAAGGAATGGATTAGGAATCCTTTAAGTGCTACATCTATGATTGAGTCCTTCAGCCTTTCAGCCCGTATGTTTGATTAGCTTATTGAGTTGGCTTCTGATGGAGCATAACAATCACGTTTAGTGAGAAATACCACACAAATTTCTGAATCTGTTTGAAATCAGAATACTCTGTACTAGGCAAGAGTGCCATCAAGCACCTGCTACCATTTCTTACAACGTACAATTGTGAAACGGGATTTTCTACCCTAGTTCAACTAAAAAGTGTGAAGAGGAAAAGGCTTAATTTTGAGCCTGACATAAGACTGAAACCATCTTACACTGCACCTGATGTCGAAGATTGAAAGAAATGCCATTCTTCACATTGAAATGGAGAGTAAAAATTTACAGTCAACTCTCGATTCTACGACCTTTATTGGTTCCCTGGAAAAGGGTCATTATTTCGAAGGGGTCGTTATTGGAATCTTAACCGATTTTGTTCCACCCCTGACTTTCATACGAAAAAATTGCATTTTTTATACAACAAATAGCGTGGGTCATCAAAAATCGTTCACAAAATCCAACCAAAAACGTAACCAAATCAAAATAACAATATTAAACAATAGCATGGGTCATCAAAAATTGTTCACAAAATCAAACCAAAATAGTAACCAAATTGATAATCAAAATAACAATGGCAAAAGCAAGCCTGGCGGGTGATGTAGCGGCAGTCGCACGTGGGTAACATTGTCTTGCTTGTAGGAGGGGTGGACAAAGTCAAGTGCTATTGGCTGGCATTGATGAGGTGGTATCTATTTTTATACCTGACCCACCCCAGTTACTAGTAATACAGTGCTCACAAAGACAATTGCAACGCAGCGACCTAAATAAATGCAACAAACACATTTTACAGCCAATTTCCTTAAACTTTTCAAACTTTTTCCCCACTTTTTCACGGTTCCCCAAAAAAGGGTCGCTACTTTGAGAGGGACGCTATTCCCGGGGTCGTAGAATCGAGAGTTGACTGTACTCGTTTATTTAATTTCTTGAGATATCATAATACAATTTAAATTCTAAAAATAACTACGCTGTTATTGTTTCTTGTCCCCTGGTCTTAAACACGTCTATTAGGTAATATATTTCTTAATTCACTTTTTTAACTTTTCTACAATGAAATAACTTTAATATCGAGTTTTTATTATGATTATGCATTTTAATGAGTTGTTAAATAATTACTCCTACATTTTGGTACTTAAATGGAAGAGGTGCTGAGGTAGGTGGTACGTTTTAGGCTGACAGTCTATATCTATTGGTCCGCAGTAAAAACCAATTTGAGAACCACTGTAATCTAGACCTTCACTCTCCTATACCTTACAGCCAATGATTAACTCGCCCTGGCCTACACCATACAGCACATAACCATCTAGTCTCTCAATACAAGATGGCAGATCTCTGCTCCCCACCTTAACCCTACGGTTAAAGAGCAACTATCCCTGCCCCGTTCTATACCTTACAGCAATTGAGCGTCTAGTACCAGTCCCCTGCTACACTTTTAAACAAATTAGCGTCCAGACCCGGACACTGATGCCCCAACCCTAATAACTCACCTCTTTCAAAGCATCATGAGCTCCTCATGTCCTATACTCTAAAGGCCTTCAAGGCTGCCCCCCCCCCCCCTCCCCAATCTTGAACCTCTGGACAAGTCCAATAAAGCTACCATATACAGGACCATCGCCTTCCTTTAACAACCCTCTGAATCTAGAACGGTATCCATACCCTTGCAACCCCCCTACGCCCTTCTGTGGATTAGCCTGGAGGGACTTTGCGATAGTCCAGACGTTTGACTAAAGTTTAAAAGCCTAAATTCTAACATACAGCTTTCAGTCATCTCGACATACCAGCCTAACCCCTGACGGAAAATCCCAATCAGCTAAAAGCCCCAACCTGCAGATCATAATACTCCCGTTGGAAACCATCTGTTTTGACATCATTTCTCCAATCGAATCTCCCCCCAAAAAATGTGTGACGAACAGGACAGAACAAAATTACGGGCTATCAAACTGTGATAATAACGCTAAGTTACCTTCTCCAACCACATACCTCACACCTCACTTCAGCCTCCACATTCACCCCCACCCCATTTTCCCTTCAGAATTTTGACGCTTGACAGCTTGACATCATAACGGTGAGTTCCCTTGATTAATATTTAATACTACATATTTCTCCTCCTTAAAGGTAATCTTGCTGTATGAGGGGTTCCCTTGGATTACCCCTCATCCCAGCCTGATCTCGTAAAGTTAAATTATCCTTTACAACTTTATAGCCACATCTTTTCCCCTTCCATCACCACCAATCCTATCACAACAAGAATCCTAAACTGTTAATTTCACTACACCACCCCAGCTTTACTCCAAACACTTCAACCCTCTACTCAAATACACCCATTGACGCTCCACCACCAAACTATCCGTCGAAAAGAATATTAAATTAAAGGCATATTTTACAAATCCTAGGGTACGAGAAAAGAAGCTGTGTATCCCAAAAAATCCCTCCCCTCTCTTCACTTCCTCCCATTCCTCAAACTCATTCACGATCCTCCTGCCAACGAAACTTACCTTGACACCGGTGCCTAGCCACAAACGTCACCAGGAGACTGCACTTCGTATAGATGCAACCGGCACAACCTGAAGCCGCAGTGAGAGATGCAAACCTTCCCAGAGAAATTGCAATGGACATTTCTTAAACTAGATTATATGATGAAGAAATTGAAACCATAAAGAATGCTGTGACCAATAGGACCAGAGATATGAGTATGAGTAGGGTACAAACTCTCAATTTTCTTTAACAATTGGCTTTATAGCAATTATTTTCAATTACATGTTTCTAGTTTCAATATTTCTATAACGTTACAAGTTGTTTTGTACATCATATAGCTGAGGAGATTTGATCATAATTAGAAAATTACACCCATGTAAATTACCATCAAAATAATTTTAATGTGAAACTAAGAGCATCCATTTCGTTTTTAATTCCAAGCAGAATTTTTATTTAAAAAAATTATTTAAAATTGGTAAACATAATTTCAAGAAAATCTATTTTCCCTTTCTCTCAACCCCTTTAAGAGAGAAGTATTGCTATCGTCAAAATACTCTTAACTCTCTATTTTGATAAAATGTCAAATTTACATGATCCGTGAAACCGTAAAGGTGTATTTTGTGAAGCTGTCCGTCTGTCTGTATTTTGGACTAGAGCCGGAACCATTTCACTGATTGGGGTAAAACCTAGTATCTAGGTTCACCTGAGGCTATTTATAGTTAAATATCTAGCTCTAATATTAAGAATAGTTTGCTTAAGGGAACAAAAGATTTGATTGAAATACGATAAAAACACTTTTGACTAAACCTTATATCCTAGTAGTGTTTAACATTACAAACCAAATGGCGGTTCTCGTTTTCCCATGAGAATGACTTTAAGGATAGTTTATACAAACAGATATGTCTAATTAAGATCATAACTCTGCAATTATTTGAGATATCAAATAACTTATCATTGTTAAATTAAATATATTTTAATCCAGAAGATAGTTTTATGAACCAAAAATATTTGAGATATAGGAAAACATATATGTAATTTTTATGGATTACTTAGAAATATGGGTAATTGATTGTAATGCTGTTTTGTGGACAGAGATTGGTTTTATTTCATTGAGAGATAAATGTTTGATTGCTTATGTAAATAGACATAAGATGAGATCCTACCTGCTGTCAAGGTACTAATGAATCCATGACCCATGTAAGTATACCTATGAGGATCTTGATGAATTATGATCACACGCACAGTTACATAGGTTAGAATGAATAAGGGGTTAGTTCATTTAACGAAAGAGAGTGTAAAACATGAAAGAAATTAAGAAGATGATCTGTGGTGTCAAGCGTCTACCTATGGACCCAAACTCTTGTTGCCTGCTAACAAAAGTCAGTGCGAAAACACAATAAAGCAAATGAACCACCTCTACAAATACAAATTAATATTAAAAGGGTGGTAGACAGAAAATAATATTAATCATTAAAAATAATACTGAATTAATACAAGAGATATAATGTTCAGTAAACAATAGTTAAATTAATATTAAAATAATAAATTTTAATCAATTAATACATAACATCCTCCCCTCGTTGAAAAATTCAGGTTCAGAAGTAAGGAAGAAACAAATAACAATAGGACATTATTACTGCGTAAAGAGAAAATATTTACAGCAGGCCTAGTAAGGGATCTTCCTGACGTACGTAGAGTAACCACTCGTACAACGAAGTCAGAATCAGGAAACGTTGAAACTATTCGCTCAAGAGGCCAAACAAGGGGGTGTGAACCCGAATCATGGATGACTACAAGGTCTCAAGGCTTAAGGTTATCATTTTGAGAGTACTCCACTTGATTCGTAGCTGTATATGGAGATACTCCCGGTGCCCGGTGCCATATTGACCAAAATTGTAGTGAAAGATCCTGAATGATCTGCCATCTCTTGAGACGATTGAGTGGCATTTCTAATAAGTGTGAATCAGGGAGAGCCGTGAGAAAGTTTCCAATGAGAAAATGTCCCGGGGTGAGTGCATCAATCTCTAAAGGATCTGAAAACAAGGGGGTAAGGGGGCATAGATTCAACTTTGTTGGTGAGTGGGATGAATTATCCAATGTCAATATATGTCTGCTGGCTAGGCTCCGGCTAGGTGGTGTTTAACACTCCTAGCAGCGTTTTCCCAGAGTCTACCTTGGTGTGGCAAGGCAAGGGGTTTGGAAGTGAAGCTTGATTCCCCTATCTGCAGCAGATCGGTTGATTTGATCTTTAGTCTTCTCTTCTTTAAGAAATCCTGTCCTTTTTTTCTTCGCTTGAGGAGTGGCTCCAACGATGTTGGTGCCACAGTCAGAATAAATGTCTGAACATAATCCACAATGGAACACGAAGTGAAATGGTGCAGCAATTAAAGTGTTCGTGAACAGATCTTTTGCAATTTCAAGATGTACAACTTTGGTGGGGAAACAAATAAATGCACACACCCAGATATTACTTTATCGATTGCGATCGGAGTAATGTGCTCAACTTAATTGTGAAAGGCCCCGCATAGTACACCCCTGTCTTAAGAAATGGTCGTGAGGCAGTGAGACGTGCTTCTGATATATTATCTCCCATTAAGGGGGCTACGTTGGTTGGCTTGCATCGGAAACATCTTGTGCATTTAAAAATGCAATATCTGATAATGCTCTTAGCTGAGATGATCCAATAGACTTGAGATATTATGGATTGAAATATTTGCGGGTCTGTGTGTAGGTGTTTATGGTGAAATAGTCAATTATAATATAGGTAATATGATGTTTTTAGGTCAAATTAAGGAATGTTTGGCCGAGTATGGCCACTGCGATTGTTTGTGTCTAGCTCCTGCACGGAGTAATTCCTCAGCATCCAGAAACGATGCTAACCGTTGTAAATGTGATTTACAACTTTTTCTGAGTTTGAGGAGACTGATATCATTCTCTAAGTGATTGTTTTGAATTAAGTTCACAATCAAAGGATGGTATTTTCTAATTACCTAGGAGTGAATGGCCCAGAACACATGTCTTCCTTTCTGAGCTTACGGATGAAACGTAGCATATAAGCATCAACTCTCTGTAAATTAAATCACAATTAAAATCGAAATAGTAAATCCCAGTCTTATTTGTGTGTCGAGATGATTATATTTAATGGTTGAGGTTTATCTTCTAGAAGAATGTGCTCGTCTGTAGATGAACAGTAAATGGAGGTAACTGTGTCCTGGCTGCTACTAACCAAGGTGGGCCCGTTCACCAAAAAGGGTGGTTGCAGAGCAGGGAAGGTTATACACCAGTGAGTTCACATCTCTTGGATATTGACTGGCTATTTCTGGAGGTGTCATCTCTTGTATTTGAGAAGCCCAATTAGCAACACATGTCTTGAGATGTTATGGTGGAGTGTGCATTCGTGACAGTACGATGGTTGTGTCTGTCCAAGCGGTAATAGAATATATGTGTTAATAAGATGATAAGATGTTGCTACAATATTGCACTAGATTTGACAATAAATAGGCTCAACATAATTCAAGAAATGGTAATGAAATTAGTTTCAGAAGCATGACATGAGATTTCTCAATAAGCAAATTTAGTTTGACTTCGAAGTTTTGAGTCATACATCCGAGATATATGGCTGCTGCATATCCTTGCTCATAAGTATATGAGAATCAATGTATTTGGACATCTACAGTGGAGGAGACATAGATACCAAGTAATTATGTGGTTTTTATAAGGCTGAAGCTCTTCCAGAAACCTTACCCATCTTGTGGATAGGGATTCATCCCAATATACTGCTAGTGTCCATAGAGGCTGCATAAATTCATCCCAAAATAGTCCTAGTGTCCATATAAACTGCATCAATGATTTGGTATTAGCTACTGCTGTTAACCATCCACAAAGGTCGTTAATTTAGGCTACAGCAGAGAGTACTGAAAGTTTAGTTGGGGCTTAGTGAACTAGGTAAACCTTGTACGAAAATGCATCACTCTCAGGCTTCTCTTTGAGACCAAGGATCCTATAGAGATATTATTTAGGAGAGTGAAAGAAAAGCGGGGTCTCAAGATGTTCTGAAGGTACAGCGCTTAGTACCTGTTGTGAGTTACTGGATCATTTGCGGTATTCAAACCTACCCTTTCTTATCAATTCTGTAATCTCTTGTTGAAGAGAGAGTGTGTCTTCTAAGTTATCAGGGCCATTGATATTATCATCGAAGAATGTTTGGGCTTCTAGCACTCGGAATGCACTGGGAAAGGCCAGATCTTCATCCTTAACAAATTTATGTAGAGTCCTAATTGCAAGATAAGCGGAACTAACTACACCATATGTTACAATGGTAAATTGGTACACTTTGAAAGGCAAATTAGGATTTTCACGCCAAAATATCAAATGATAATTTTGGTCGTCAGGATGTAGTTTAATCTGTTTGTACATTTGGTGAATGTCTTCACTAAAGACAATTTTATGACGTCTGAGGTTTAAAAGAATTGTGCAAATATAGTTTTTGAATTTTTGGTGCAGTGCATTATTTATTTCTAGGCTAGATGTGCCTTTGGCACTTACGTCAAATACTACACGCAACTTAGTGATGGAGCTTGTTTCTTTATGTACATCATAGTGTGGAAGAAATTAATTTTGGGAATTATTTGAGTGTATTGGTACATAACTTTTTGTTTCAGATTTATGTTATTCATCCATGAATTCAGAATAGAATTTCTTAAGAGCTAGTTGAGAGTTTAATTTATTTTCAAGGGCATTAAAACGCAGTTTTGCTTGAGATGATGAATCGCCAAGATATGCCATAGGTTTCTTGAATATAAGTTGAAACACATATCGACCAGATCTGTCCCTAATGTGCGTACTGCGGAAGTGATTTTCACATATTTTCTCATCTTGCGTAACTGCGTGCGAAAAGGGTAGTTCCTCTAATTTTCATAACTGTTAAAGTGAGTTGTTCAGTAACATTTCAGTGGTTGACAGTAACGTAATAGAATTAGACGCTACTGACAGGATGTGATCGTCACTAATAGAAGAAGCGCTTCCCATTACTACGAAGCTGAATATAGTTCCTAGCATTATAGGCATGTGTTTTCCAAGTGGATATAGATTGCCAGCGAGTGTTTGAGGGAAGAGTTTGGACCCAATTAGTATATGAACAGAGCTGCTCTTATTAAATGTAGGTTCAGCAATTACAAAAGTTTTAGGTTTTTCGTTACTTCACGTGATATGTGAGTTTGCGGTATATTTGAGGCTATTTGATCAATGATCAAAACTGATTGAGCGTGTGACAATGATATACCACACCATGTAGAAATATTTAGATGAATAACATCCTTAAGTTTCACTTTAGTTTGTTATATCCCATGAACATTACTGGGTTTGGGGCAGTTACGTTTTACGCCCAGTATCTGCGCACAGTGTTCAGTGATCAGCGTGGATTGACTCGCCGAGTCCAATATCGCACGCACAATTTGTGTATTGCCGGAGGGTGTAGTAATGTGGACTAGAGCCGTGGCTAGGAGTACAATATTATGAGTTGTTGAAGACAGACCAACAAAAGGTTTAGTTTGACAAGAATTGGTCAACTTTGAATAAGTAGGGGTGTCCATGTGAACACTAAAAAGATAACTTCTCAGCGGTTCAGTGTAAGATTTCTGTAGTAATGTTGTTTGAAACAGCTGTTTGTTTTGCATCTGGTGTTTGAGGAGAAAGATACAATAATTATTTGGGATGAGGCTTATTGCATTGTTGACACTCGTATTTTGACTTAAAATTTGAGATACGGTGTGAAACTGTTGCTGGGCATTTAAAACAGAATTGATTTGATTTAATAAATGCAAATATTTTGTGGAGAGTTATGGATTGTTACAGATATTATGTATGCTCATGCTACTTGCATAGTGAACTGTGATTATTTTCAATTGTATTTCCAGCAAAAGAACCATACTAGTTTATTTGAATGCAAAAGCCACCATTTTCTTTAAAATAGATACATCATTGGTCTCGAAAATCATGATTGCAAGATCCAAGTTATTAGCATCTTATATATTTTAAGCTATTTTTGCTGAGGACGGGGAGACCGAGGTTCGAATCTCGGTCGGGTGAACTGGGGGGGGGTTTCCTAAATGGTTTTCCACTCTTTCTCCACGCAAATGCGGGTTCACTTCCTCTAATTCAACCTTCCCAATTCCTAATCCATTAGAGTAATTAGTACTTAAAAGCGTATAACCCGAACGGGTAGTAAGACGCGGTGCTAAGTATTATTATTATTATTATTATTATTATTAAGCTATTTTGTTCCTTCAAACACTAAGTATACAATCCAAAAATTAATACAATTTGAACTGTTTTGGAAGTGCATTTAAATACATTTGCCACTGTTTAAGTGAAATTTAATCCAATGGTCAATTAAATTAACGATATTTATCAGGCCATGGAAAACTCTTGGATTTTCAGAATGTTCCGTTTCATCTTGTTAACGTATATCCAGCCCAAACGCCAAAAATAATGTTACGCTATCAATAAGATTTGAACATAGACCCTATATCTCTTCTTGTCCACGCTCTCATTACAATTTATGATGAACTGTGAGTATTCATTTTTCAACTGTGTAGTTTTTTTCTGAGTAACCATGTTCTATTCATGTATTAAGGTCTTTAATAAACAGCAGGCAAAGAAAATGTAATATACCTGGTAAATGCTCGCGTTTAATTTATGTTTATAGATATGTTTATTTGGTTTGCAAAATTTTCAATTATACAATTTGGTCTATAACGTTTTAGCCTTTTAATTTCTATATTATCCCTATGGATTAATTTATAACTATCTATAATAAATATTTTTTATATTATTCATTTTAAATAAAGATTGCTTGATATTTATAAAACAGTCTGATTTCAAACTGTATAGCATAAATAAATAAATTCTATATAGGTAAAAAAAGTGGACAAGATAAGTTTATATGTTGTTTTTAAATTTAGCACCCAGTTTAACCATTAAAACAAGACAGCTATTTAAGAGGACACTACAGTACTTGAAAAATATACTGACACTTGTGTGTCCTATTAATCTAATTTATCAGAAATTATTTGGAGTACGCTGAAGAAATAAAAATCTCCAACAGTTTAAAGAGTGTATCCTGGATTTTATGATTTATTTTTGTTTCGTTTTATTCAAGCAATGAGAACAAAGTCAACTGACAACTATAATTTTCATCTTACAATGTAAACATGGAGAACTAGACTAAATTAAAACCATAGGATCCTAGATATTAGCTGTGATATAAATATTTAATGTAAAATCCGTTGGTCACAAAACAAAAATTTAAGATATAAGTTATATTAGAATCTAGATAAGCTCCAGCTAGTGATGTTGCAGTGTGTTGGCTGACCAAGCACACGTCCATATTGGATAGTGATATAGAGATGTAGTGTTGATAGTTTGAATTACTCTGGTCCTATCACAGGTGGTGCTTTAGTTTGTTATAGTGTTGATAGTCTAAATTACTCTGGTCCTATCCAAGGTGGTGCTTTAGTTAGTTATAGTGTTGATAGTCTAAATTACTCTGGTCCTATCCCAGGTGGTGCTTTAGTTTGTTATAGTGTTGATAGTCTAAATTACTCTGGTCCTATCCCAAGTGGTGCTTTAGTTAGTTATAGTATTGATAGTTTAAATTACTCTGGTCCTATCCCAGGTGGTGCTTTGGTTAGTTATAGTATTGATAGTTTAAATTACTCTGGTCCTATCCCAGGTGGTGCTTTAGTTAGTTATAGTGTTGATAGTCTAAATTACTCTGGTCCTATCCCAAGTGTTGCTTTAGTTAGTTATAGTGTTGATAGTTTAATTATTCTAGTCCTATCCCAGGTGGTGCTTTAGTTAGTTATAGTGTTGATAGTCTAAATTAATCTGGTCCTATCCCAAATGGTGCTTTAGTTAGTTATAGTGTTGATAGTCTAAATTACTCTGGTCCTATCCCAAGTGGTGCTTTAGTTAGTTATAGTGTTAATAGTCTAAATTACTCAGGTCCTATCCGAGGTGGTGATTTAGTTAGTTATATTGTTGATAGTTTAAATTACTCTGGTCATATCCCAAGTGGTGCTTTAGTTAGTTATAGTGTTGATAGTCTAAATTACTTGGTCCTATCCAAGGTGCTTTAGTTAGTTATAGTGTTGATGCTAAATTACTCTGGTCCTATCAGAGGTGCTTTAGTTAGTTATGTGTTGATATCTAAATTACTCTGTCCTATCCAGTGGTGCTTTAGTTAGTTATAGTGTTGATAGTCTAAATTACTCTGGTCCTATCAGGTGTTTAGTTAGTTATATGTTGATAGTTTAAATTACTCTGGTCTATCCAAGTGGTGCTTTGTTAGTTATAGTGTGATAGTTAAATTACTTGGTCCTATCCCAGTGGTGCTTTAGTATTATAGTGTTGATTCTAAATTACTCTGGTCCTATCAAATGTGCTTTAGTTAGTTATAGTGTTGATATCTAAATACTCTGGTCCTATCCCAAGGTGCTTTAGTTAGTTATAGTGTTATAGTATATTCTCTGTCCTATCCCAGTGTGCTTTAGTTAGTTATAGTGTGATAGTTAAATTACTCTGGTCCTATCCATGGCTTTAGTTAGTTATATGTTTAAGTCTAAATTACTCTGGTCTATCCAAGTGGTGTTTAGTTAGTTATAGTGTTGATAGTTTAAATTACTCTGGTCCATCAAGTGGTGCTTTAGTTATTATGTGTTGATAGTCTAAATTACTCTGTCTATCCAATGTGCTTTAGTTATAAGGTTATATCTAAACTACTCTGTCCTATCCCAGTGTGCTTTATTAGTTATATGTTTATAGTCTAATACTCTGGTCATCCAGGTGGTCTTTATAGTTATGTGTTGATAGTCTAAATACTCTGTCCTATCCAGGGCTTTAGTTATATAGTGTGATAACAAACTCTGTCTTCCCAGTGTGCTTTATTAGTTATAGTTGATAGTCAAATTACTCTGGTCCATCCAGTGTGCTTAGTTAGTTTATGTTGATGGCTAAATTACTCTGGTCCTATTCAAATGGTGCTTAGTTGTTATAGTGTTGATAGTCTAAATACTCTGGTCCTATCCAGTGGTGCTTTAGTTATATATGTTGATATTAATTACTCTGGTCCTATCCAGATGGTGCTTTAGTTAGTTATTGTGATAGTCTAAATTATCTGGTCCATCCAGTGTGCTTTATTAGTTATAGTGTTGATAGTTTAAATTACTCTGGTCCATCCCAGGTGTTAGTTAGTTATATGTTGATAGTCTAAATTACTCTGGTCCTATCCAGTGGTGCTTTATTAGTTATAGTGTTGAAGTCAAATTACTCTGTCTATCCCAAGTGCTTTAGTTAGTTATATGTGATAGTCTAATTACTCTGTCCTATCCCAAGTGGTGTTTAGTTAGTTATAGTGTTGATAGTTAAAACTCTGGTCCTATCCCAGTGGTCTTTAGTTAGTTATAGTGTTGATAGCTAAATATTCTGTCATAAGTGTGCTTTAGTTAGTTATATGTTATAGTCTAAATTACTCTGTCCTATCAATGGTGCTTTAGTTAGTTATATGTTGATAGTTAAATACTCTGTCCTATCCCAGTGGTGCTTTAGTTAGTTATAGTGTATAGTTAAATTACTCTGGTCCTATCCAGGTGTTTTAGTTAGTTATTGTATGATAGTTAATTATCTGTCCATCCCAATGGTGCTTTAGTTAGTTATATGTTGATAGTTAATTACTCTGGTCCTACCCAGTGGTGCTTTAGTTAGTTATAGTGTTGATTCTAAAACTGTCTATCAAATGTGCTTTATTGTTATATGTTGATAGTCAAAACTCTGTCCATCCCAAGTGGTGCTTTAGTTATTTATAACTAATCTGCTTCCATCGCTAAATTCTCTGGTCCATCCCAGGTGGTGCTTTTAGTTATAGTGTTGAAGTCTAAATTACTCTGGCCTATCAAATGGTTTTAGTTAGTTATAGTGTTATAGTCAAATTACTCTGTCCTATCCCAGTGGTGTTTAGTTAGTTTATGTTGATAGTTAAATTACTCTGGTCCTATCCCAGGTGGTGCTTTAGTTATTATAGTGTTGATAGTCTAAATTACTTGGTCTATCCCAGGTTGCTTTATTAGTTATAGTGTTGATAGTTAAATTACTCTGTCCTATCCCAGGTGCTTTAGTTAGTATAGTTGATAGTCTAAATTACTCTGGTCCTATCCCAGTGGTGCTTTAGTTATTATAGTTTGATATTAATTACTCTCCTATCCTGGGTGCTTTAGTTATTAATGTTGATAGTTAAATTACTCTGGTCCTATCCAGGTGGTGCTTTAGTTGTTATAGTGTTGATAGTTAAATTACTCTGGTCCTATCCAAGTGGTCTTTAGTTAGTTATAGTGTTGATAGTCTAAATTACTCTGGTCCTATCCCAGTGGTGCTTTAGTTAGTTATATGTTGATAGTCTAAATTACTCTGGTCCTATCCAGGGGTGCTTTAGTTAGTTATAGTGTTGATAGTCTAAATTACTCTTCCTATCCAGGTGGTGCTTTAGTTAGTTATAGTGTTGATAGTTTAAATTACTCTGGTCCTATCCAGGTGGTGTTTAGTTAGTTTATTGTGTTGATAGTTAAATTACTCTGGTCTATCCAGTGGTGCTTTAGTTAGTTATATAGTGTTGATAGTCTAAATTACTTGGTCCTATCCCAAGTGGTGCTTTAGTTAGTTATAGTGTTGATGCTAAATTACTCTGGTCCTATCAATGGTGCTTTAGTTAGTTATAGTGTTGATAGTCTAAATACTCTGGTCCTATCCCAAGTGTGCTTTAGTTAGTTATAGTGTTGATAGTCTAAATTACTCTGGTCCTATCCAGGTGGTGCTTTAGTTAGTTATATGTTGATAGTTAAATTACTCTGGTCCTATCCCAGTGGTGCTTTAGTTAGTTATAGTGTTGATAGTCTAAATTACTTGGTCCTATCCCAAGTGGTGCTTTAGTTAGTTATAGTGTTGATGTCTAAATTACTCTGGTCCTATCCCAAGTGTGCTTTAGTTAGTTATAGTGTTGTAGTCTAAATACTCTGGTCCTATCCTGGTGCTTTATTAGTTATAGTGTTGATGTCTAAATTACTCTGGTCCTATCAAGTGGTGCTTTAGTTAGTTATAGTGTTGATAGTCTAAATACTCTGGTCCTATCCCAGTGGTGCTTTAGTTAGTTATATGTTGATAGTTAAATTACTCTGGTCCTATCCAGGTGTGTTAGTTTTATAGTTGTTGATAGTCAGGTGGTGCTTTAGTTAGTTATAGTGTTGATAGTCTAAATTACTCTTCTCCTATCCTAGGTGGTGCTTTAGTTAGTTATAATGTTGATAGTTTAAATTACTCTGCTCCTATCCCAGGTGGTGCTTTAGTTTGTTATATGTTGATAGTTTAAATTACTCTGGTCCTATCCCAGGTGGTACTTTAGTTAGTTATAGTGTTGATAGTTAAATTACTCTGGTCCTATCCTATGAGGTGCTTTATTAGTTATAGTGTTGATAGTATAAATTACTCTGGTCCTATCCTAGGAGGTGCTTAAGTTAGTTATATTGTTGATAGTCTAAATTACTCTGTCCTATCCAGTGGTGTTTAGTTAGTTATAGTGTTGATAGTCTAAATTACTCTGGTCCTATCCCGAGTGGTGTTAGTTAGTTATATGTGATATTTTAAAATACTCTGGTCTATCCCAGTGGTGCTTTAGTTAGTTATAGTGTTGATAGTCTAAATTACTTGGTCCTATCCAAGTGGTGCTTTAGTTAGTTATAGTGTTGATTCTAAATTACTCTGGTCCTATTCAATGGTGCTTTAGTTAGTTATAGTGTTGATAGTCAAACTACTCTGTTCCTATCCCAAGTGTGCTTTAGTTAGTTATAGTGTTATAGTCTAAATTACTCTGGTCCTATCCAAGTGTGCTTTAGTTAGTTATAGTGTTGATAGTTAAATTACTCGGTCCTATCCCAAGTGGTCTTTAGTTTGTTATAGTGTTTAAGTCTAAATTACTCTGGTCCTCTCCCAAGTGGTGTTTAGTTAGTTATAGTGTTGATAGTCAAATACTCTGGTCCTATCCAAGTGGTGCTTTAGTTAGTTATAGTGTTGATAGTCTAAATTACTCTTCCTATCCAGGTGGTGCTTTAGTTAGTTATAGTGTTGATAGTCTAAATTACTCTGGTCCAACCAGTGGTGTTTAGTTAGTTATAATGTTGATAGTTTAAATTACTCTGGTCTATCCCAATGGTGTTTAGTTAGTTATAGTGTTGATAGTCTAAATTACTTGGTCCTATCCCAAGTGGTGCTTTAGTTAGTTATAGTGTTGATGTCTAAATTACTCTGGTCCTATCCAAGTGTGCTTTAGTTAGTTATAGTGTGATAGTCTAAATTACTCTGTCCTATCCCAAGTCGTGCTTTAGTTAGTTATAGTGTTATAGTCTAAATTACTCTGGTCCTATCCCAAGTGGTGCTTTAGTTAGTTATAGTGTTGATAGTTTAAATTACTCTGGTCCCATCCCAAGTGGTGCTTTAGTTAGTTATAGTGTTATAGTTTAAATTACTCTGGTCCTATTCAAATGGTGCTTTAGTTAATATAGTGTTGATAGTCTAAATACTCTGGTCCTATCCAGGGTGCTTTAGTTAGTTATAGTGTTGATAGTCTAAATTACTCTGTCCTATCCAATGGTGTGTTTAGTTAGTTATATGTTGATAGTTTAAATTACTCTTGTCCTATCCCAGTGGTGCTTTAGTTTAGTTATAGTGTTGATAGTTAAATTACTCTGGTCCTATCCCAGTGTGCTTTAGTTAGTTATAGTGTGTATAGTCTAAATTACTCTGTCCTACCAGGTGGTGCTTTAGTTAGTTATAGTGTTGATAGTCATAAATACTCTGGTCTATCCAGGGGTGCTTTAGTTAGTTATATGTTGATAGTTTAAATTACTCTGGTCCTATCCAGGGGTGCTTTAGTTAGTTATAATGTTGATAGTCTAAATTACTCTGGTCCTATCCCAGTGGTGCTTTAGTTAGTTATAGTGTTGATAGTCTAAATTACTCTGTCCCTATCCATGGTGGTAGCTTTAGTTAGTTATATGTTGATAGTTTAAATTACTCTGTCCTATCCCAGGTGGTGCTTTAGTTGTTATAGTGTTGATAGTTTAAATTACTCTGGTCCTATCCTAGGGTCTTTAGTTAGTTATAGTGTTGATAGTCTAAATTACTCTGGTCCTATCTATGGGTGTTTAGTTAGTTATAGTGTTGATAGTTAAATTACTCTGGTCCTATCCCAGAGGTGCTTTAGTTAGTTATATTGTTGATATTTAAATTACTCTGGTCCTATCCAGTGGTGCTTTAGTTGTTATAGTGTTGATAGTTAAATTACTCTGGTCCTATCCCAGGTGGTGCTTAAGTTAGTTATATGTGATAGTTAAATTACTCTGGTCCTATCCAGGTGTCTTTAGTTAGTTATAGTGTTGATAGTCTAAATTACTCTGGTCCTATCCTATGAGGTGCTTTAGTTAGTTATAGTGTTGATAGTCTAAATTACTCTGGTCCTATCCCAAGTGGTGCTTTAGTTAGTTATAGTGTTGATATTCTAAATTACTCTGGTCCTATCCCAAGTGGTGCTTTAGTTAGTTATAGTGTTGATAGTCTAAATTACTCTGGTCCTATCCCAAGTGGTGATTTAGTTAGTTATAGTGTTGATAGTCTAAATTACTCTTGTCCTATCCTAGGAGGTCCTTTAGTTAGTTAGAGTGTTGATATTCTAAATTACTCTGGTCCTATCCTAGGATGTGCTTAAGTTAGTTATAGTGTTGATAGTCTAAATTACTCTGGTCCTATCTCAAGTGGTACTTTAGTTAGTTATAGTGTTGATAGTTTAAATTACTCTAGTCCTATCCCAGGTGGTGCTTTAGTTAGTTATAGTGTTGATAGTCTAAATTACTCTGGTCATATTCAAATGGTGCTTTAGTTAGTTATAGTGTTGATAGTCTAAATTACTCTGGTCCTATCCAAGGTGGTGCTTTAGTTAGTTATAGTGTTTATAGTCTAAATTACTATAGTCCTATCCCAGGTGGTGCTTTAGTTAGTTATAATGTTGATAGTTTAAATTACTCTGGTCCTATCCCAGGTGGTGCTTTAGTTAGTTATAGTTTTGATAGTCTAAATTACTCTGGTCCTATCCGAGGTGGTGCTTTAGTTAGTTATAGTGTTGTTAGTCTAAATTACTCTGGTCCTATTCAAATGGTGCTTTAGTTAGTTATAGTGTTGATAGTTCAAATTACTCTGGTCCTATCCCAGATGGTGCTTTAGTTAGTTATTGTGTTGATAGTCTAAATTATTCTGGTCCTATCCTAGGAGGTGCTTTAGTTAGTTATAGTGTTGATAGTCTAAATTACTCTTCTCCTATCCTAGGTGGTGCTTTAGTTAGTTATAGTGTTGATATTCTAAATTACTCTGGTCCTATCCGAGGTGGTGATTTAGTTAGTTATATTGTTGATAGTTTAAATTACTCTGGTCATATCCCAAGTGGTGCTTTAGTTAGTTATATTGTTGATAGTCTAAATTACTTTGGTCCTATCCCAAGTGGTGCTTTAGTTAGTTATAGTGTTGATAGTTTAAATTATTCTGGTCCTATCCCAAATGGTGATTTAGTTAGTTATAGTGTTGATAGTCTAAATTACTCTGGTCCTATTCAAATGGTCTTTTAGTTAAATATAGTGTTGATAGTCTAAACTACTTTGGTCCTATCCCAAGTGTTGCTTTAGTTAGTTATAGTGTTGATAGTCTAAATTACTCTGGTCCTATCCCAGGTGGTGCTTTAGTTAGTTATAGTGTTGATAGTCTAAATTACTCTGGTCCTATCCCAGGTGGTGCTTTAGTTAGTTATAGTGTTGATAGTCTAAATTACTCTGGTCCTATTCAAATGGTGCTTTAGTTAGTTATAGTGTTGATAGTCTAAATTACTCTAGTCCTATCCCAGGTGGTGCTTTAGTTAGTTATAATGTTAATAGTTTAAATTACTCTGGTCCTATCCCAGGTGGTGCTTTAGTTAGTTATAGTGTTGATAGTCTAAATTACTCTGGTACTATCCCAGGTGGTGCTTTAATTAGTTATAGTGTTGATAGTTTAAATTACTCTGGTCCTATCCCAGGGGGTGCTTTAGTTAGTTATAATGTTGATAGTCTAAATTACTCAAGTCCTATCCCAGGTGGTGCTTTAGTTAGTTATAGTGTTGATAGTCTAAATTACTCTTCTCCTATCCTAGGTGGTGCTTTAGTTAGTTATAATGTTGATAGTTTAAATTACTCTGCTCCTATCCCAGGTGGTGCTTTAGTTTGTTATAGTGTTGATAGTTTAAATTACTCTGGTCCTATCCCAGGTGGTACTTTAGTTAGTTATAGTGTTGATAGTCTAAAATACTCTGGTCCTATCCTATGAGGTGCTTTAGTTAGTTATAGTTTTGATAGTCTAAATTACTCTGGTCCTATCCTAGGAGGTGCTTTAGTTAGTTATAGTGTTGATAGTCTAAATTACTCTTCTCCTATCCTAGGTGGTGCTTTAGTTAGTTATAGTGTTGATAGTCTAAATTACTCTGGTCCTATCCGAGGTGGTGATTTAGTTAGTTATATTGTTGATAGTTTAAATTACTCTGGTCATATCCCAAGTGGTGCTTTAGTTAGTTATAGTGTTGATAGTCTAAATTACTTTGGTCCTATCCCAAGTGGTGCTTTAGTTAGTTATAGTGTTGATTGGCTAAATTACTCTGGTCCTATTCAAATGGTGCTTTAGTTAGTTATAGTGTTGATAGTCTAAACTACTCTGGTCCTATCCAAGTCGTGCTTTAGTTAGTTATAGTGTTAATAGTATAAATTTCTCTGGTCCTATCCCAGGTGGTGCTTTAGTTAGTTATAGTGTTGATAGTATAAATTACTCTGGTCCTATCCCAAGTGGTTCTTTAGTTAGTTATAGTGTTTATAGTCTAAATTACTCTGGTCCTATCCCAAGTGGTGTTTAGTTAGTTATAGTGTTGATAGTCTAAACTACTCTGGTCCTATCCCAAGTGGTGCTTTAGTTAGTTATAGTGTTGATAGTCTAAATTACTCTGGTCATATCCCAAGTGGTGCTTTAGTTAGTTATAGTGTTGATAGTCTAAATTACTCTGGTCCTATCCCAAGTGGTGCTTTAGTTAGTTATAGTGTTGATAGTCTAAATTACTCTGGTCCTATCCCAGGTGGTGCTTTAGTTAGTTATAGTGTTGATAGTCTAAATTACTCTGGTCCTATCCCAAGTTGTGCTTTAGTTAGTTATAGTGTTGATAGTCTAAATAACTCTGGTCCTATCCCAGGTGGTGCTTTAGTTAGTTATAGTGTTGATAGTTTAAATTACTCTGGTCCTATCCCAAATGGTGCTTTAGTTAGTTATAGTGTTGATAGTCTAAATTACTCTGGTCCTATCACAGGTGGTGCTTTAGTTAGTTATAGTGTTGATAGTCTAAATTACTCTGGTCCTATCTCAAGTGGTGCTTTAGTTAGTTATAGTGTTGATAGTCTAAATTACTCTGGTCCTATCCCTGGTGGTGCTTTAGTTAGTTATAGTGTTGATAGTCTAAATTACTCTGGTCTTATCCCAAGTTGTGCTTTAGTTAGTTATAGTGTGGATAGTCTAAATAACTCTGGTCCTATCCCAGGTGGTGCTTTTGTTAGTTATAGTGTTGATAGTTTAAATTACTCTGGTCCTATCCCAAATGGTGCTTTAGTTAGTTATAGTGTTGATAGTCTAAATTACTCTGGTCCTATCTCAAGTGGTGCTTTAGTTAGTTATAGTGTTGATAGTCTAAATTACTCTGGTCCTATCCCAAATGGTGCTTTAGTTAGTTATAGTGTTGATAGTCTAAATTACTCTGGTCCTATCCCAGGTGGTGCTAAAGTGAGTTCTAGGGTTATGGTTTTATTGCTAAGCATATAACTTTTGCTATTTTATAGGTCTGTATTTAGAAATTAAAATAGAACATTTGTGTAGCTTGAATAAATAGTCAAAACTTATTTCACATATCTTCTGATAAGTAGTTTTAATCTAAAAGTATGACATCAGCCAGGATATAATTCTGTATCCTTGGATTTCTAAAGGACTTGAAAGTTTTACTGAGTCTGTCTGAAATTCCTTCCTATCTTAGTGAGTGATATTAGAGTAGCAGATGGAAGGAGGCACAGCTTGCTTCTAACACGTGCCCCCTCCCTGCAGCCTGTCTGTCTGTCTGTCTGCCCTTCTTCCGTCCCTCAACCTTCTCTTTGGACCAGTCATACACCGATAAAGATGGATCATTTCAACCACCTGGCTACAACACAGCAGTACCACTATATATTTGATTAAAGTACATAACTTACAGACTAATCCAGCGCCCAACACCATCTTCAGGATTGCATCCTCCGGCTGTCAGGATGGAAGCTCCTAGCACTCCTTGGTCAAGTTAATTAAGATAGTATCTGTGCTGGATACTATCTTGTTCATTTTTATAGTTAGAGGAGATGTCTGTTTGTCTTTTGATTATTTGCATTGTAGAGTGTCAAGCCTCCTAAACAAACCCCATTCACAATTATCTTGGGATAGCCGACATGACATTCAGCTGTGTGTCACAATACACATCCACCGAAATAATAAAGAGGGCAGTCTCCTAAATTAAGCTTATGTTCCTAAATGAATTTGTATCCAATTTTTATAAGATATAAGATATAATCTTAAGATAAATAATCTGTAATTGCAAGGACATCTTCTTATAAAATAATCAAATAATTGTCTAACCTATACTAACACCTACATCAAATGCAAGGCAGGTTAATGTTACAAGACAAAGATAAACATTGAAAATAATATTACAATTTATTATAAAATCAAAATATAAATAACAAGTAGGAGTGACAGGTAGGCCTGATGACCAGAATGATTGACAGGTAGGCCTGATGACCAGAATTATTGACAGGTAGGCCTGATGACCAGAATGATTGACAGGTAGGCCTAATGACCAGAATGATTGACAGGTAGGCCTGATGACCAGAACGATTGACAGGTAGGCCTGATGACCAGAATGATTGACAGGTAGGCCTGATGACCAGAATTATTGACAGGTAGGCCTGATGACCAGAATGATTGACCGGTAGGCCTGATGACCAGAATGATTGACAGGTAGGCCTGATGACCAGAATTATTGACAGGTAGGCCTGATGACCAGAATGATTGACAGGTAGTCCTGATGACCAGAATGATTGACAGGTAGGCCTGATGACCAGAATTATTGACAGGTAGGCCTGATGACCAGAATGATTGACAGGTAGTCCTGATGACCAGAATGATTGACAGGTAGGCCTGATGACCAGAATTATTGACAGGTAGGCCTGATGACCAGAATGATTGACAGGTAGGCCTGATGACCAGAATTATTGACAGGTAGGCCTGATGACCAGAATTATTGACAGGTAGTCCTGATGACCAGAACGATTGACAGGTAGGCCTGATGACCAGAACGATTGACAGGTAGGCCTGATGACCAGAATGATTGACAGGTAGTCCTGATGACCAGAACGATTGACAGGTAGGCCTGATGACCAGAACGATTGACAGGTAGGCCTGATGACCAGAATGAGTGACAGGTAAGCATGATGACCAGAATTATTGACAGGTAGTCCTGATGACCAGAATGATTGACAGGTAGTCCTGATGACCAGAACGATTGACAGGTAGGCCTGATGACCAGAACGATTGACAGGTAGGCCTGATGACCAGAATTATTGACAGGTAGGCCTGATGACCAGAATTATTGACGTTGGCTTACCACACAAATTGTGTTCACGTGCCACTGGGTGGTACGCGTGCCATAGATGTACCATCCGTGTCCTATACTGACATCACGATTGACGAGCCCTCACAGGTAAAACCATCACACTCATACAACAATAGCTTAGTTATTACAAGTAAGAAAAACCGAACTGACAGTGAAATTTGGGGGAGTAAAACTATTTATTTCTTAAATCTCAACTCTTTTGGTGCCTCTGTTAGTGTCTATTTTACAAGCAAGGTGTCAAGCGTATATTAACTTTTTTAAGGATTGAAATTTTATATAATTATTTAATCAACAGTAATATTTATTGCATTAGCAACAACCAACAAGCCACTAGTATTATAATACTGAGTTGTTTCTCCAAAAGCACATTCTGACACAACACTCAATCGTTAACTACACTCAACACTGGACTAACTAGTAATGCGGTGCTGTTCAAATTTTGTAAATGGTTTCAAAATGTTCATAGTAACAATATAGTGCTTTGCGTAGGTGTGTTAAGAGAGAATATGTGGGAAATTATACATAAGCTGCCGACCTCATTTCTGACAATTGTAGTGTTATTTACGCTGCTCTTTCCACTTGCTGATTCCTAAGGTATGATATTATAATATTGATGGCAAAAATGTTTGCTTACTTTTCTCGAACCCCACAACTGGACTCATACCAAGAAACATCCTTTGTTTTACAATACTTGTTTGAATGTAGGAAAAAAAGTATTTGAAATGTTGGCAGAGCTTATTTTACAACTGAAGTTGTATAAATTGAATCTTGAGAGCGAATTTTTAAATAATAATTATCTGGTATTTAGTTGAATGCATCTACATTAAACTGTAGTATAAGTTAAAAGCTATACTATGTTAATTTTTTGTATATTTACGTGGAAACCCCCCTTTGAAGTTGTCAAACCCATTCCAGGAGGGTCTGGACCCTCAGGACCCCCCGCTTTCTACGCCTTTGGTTAAGGGAGTCTATTGCAATACATTGCTACACATGACCATGAATGACGCAATTCGATTCTGTGGGGCATCCCTCCCTCAACTTTGGGAGACACTCAACATGTTGTTAAGTTAAAATCACCCCATTTGGTATATCACATCTTTACAATTTTAGACAATAGCAGCAAACTTTTAGAATTCAGCTAAACTTAATAACATTATTCCTGGTTAATGAAACTAACTAAATTCAAAATTTCTAAGCCTGTATTATATATTCGGTTCACAATAACTTGGTGGTTTTGTGTGGCTATGAGTAAGGCTACAACAGCAATGTTAAACCTTCAGGAAGTGCCACCAGTGTACAAGAGGAAGCAAGTTGCACCCCCGCGAGAGCTATGGACTGGAAGGTCTTATTGGAGGTGAATAGGTAATACCAGCGATACTGGACTAAAAGAGGCTGCTAGAAATTATAAAGTACCTGGCAGGATCCTTGCTATAAGGATGGCCTCTGTTAACAGTTTCAAGCATGGTCTTGGCCCAGAAGGTAAATTTAAATTTTGTATAACCAAAGCCAATGGCTTAGCAGGTTAAGGGGGGAGGGTGGTGGGTGGAGAGGTGGTCGAATGTAATTACACTTGGATACATAACAAAGTGGAGTTAATTTAATTCAGTGTTACAATTGCCATGAGTAGGGCATATATGGAAACGTTTGGCTCAAAATATGTTTAAATAGTGGTATATTAAACTTTGAAATGTTAGATTTTTCTAAGGGGAAGCCCCTGGACTCCACTTTATTTGGTGTTGAGAGTTTTATGTTACGTTACTGGTAAACCTTTTGGTTCGGCCTCCTGAAACAAAATTCTGGCTATGCCACAAGCCATCCAACTATTATTTACGAGCTAGAAGTTATTTAGCACATGTAAAATATTTTGTATTTCAGGTGTATTGGGTCAAGTTAATGAGAAGCGATTAATGGCTCATATTTAGCGTTTAGCAAAAGTAGGTTTTCATCCTGACCGTCAGACAGTTCATCACCTAGCTTTTCAATTTGCGGAGAAGCTTAGACTGAAGCACAAATTTTCTCACGTCACTAATATGGCAGGATATACATGGCTAACTTCATTCTTGGAGAGCAATCCCGAGATATCTGTATGACAAACTGAGGGACTGTCTGCATCCAAGGAACAGGAGATGAATCGTTCTGAAGCAGATGCATTCTTTAAGCTGCTTCATCACGAAGGAGAGGCATTTAATGGACAAGCCATCAAACATGTTCAACATGGATGAATATTAATGTGCTGATTTCTAGTGAGAGAGGTGAGAATGTCACTGTAGTCGTCTGCTGAAATGCGGAGGGCGTATTTCCACCACCAGTTCTCTTGATGAAAAGGGTTAACCAGAAATAAGAATTTTCAGATGGACTTCTTAATGGATCATATGTTTACATGAATCCAAAGTCATTTTACATCACGACGGATCTGTTCCTTAGGTAATTTAAGGAGAATTTCTTACCACAAAAATCACCTGGTAAGAATATTTTGATCCTTGATGGCAACACCTCACATTTCAATGCATTCGAGATGTTGCAACTCACTGACAAGGACGGTGTGATAATAATGTGTTTTCCCAGTCACACTACGCAGGCTCATCTGCCACTGGACCGTTCAATGTTTGGTCCGTTTAAAGTTTATTACAACAAGAAGGCAAAATTGTGGATACAGGATCACAAGGACAGAAATATTACCAGATACAAGGCTGGATATTTCATTGACAAAGCCTGGGGAAAGGCAGCATCAGTTGGTAAGGCTGTGGTAGGATTTAAGGCAACAGAATATTTTTTCAGAAACCAGACACCATTTCATGATATTTTTATGCATTTGTTGCCACAGCAGCAACTAACACACCACTTCCAACTGAAAGTCCTGTCGCAGCAACTAACACGCCACTTCCAACTGAAAGTCCTGTCGCAGCAACTAACACGCCACTTCCAACTGAAAGTCCTGTCGCAGCAACTAACACGCCACTTCCAACTGAAAGTCCTGTCGCAGCAGCTTCCACATCTCATTCCTCAACCTCGTGCCATAACACCACCCCCTTCAGTTCCTTCCACAACTTCACCTACTGATAACGATTAGCAAAATGGGGAAACAATCTGCAGCAGTTTTATCTTCACCAGAACACATTCTCAACTGCAAATATTCGAACAAAAAGAGGCAGATGACACTAGCAGGAAAACTCAGCAATGAGGAGTCAACCGAAGAGATATACACTTGATGAGACTGACGTGGAAATGGATGTTGATAATCCTTGCACCCAAGAAACACCAGCTACGAGTGAAACTGATGTGGACACCAATAAATAATTGTACGGAGTGTTTTTAAACTTACTACATGACCAAAGAAAAGGCAGACTGGATTCGGCACCTGGTATATAGTAAATGTCTCCATGAATCATGTACGTAACTAGTTGTACAGAGAGGAAAGGCAGAGGTGCAGAAACTAACAAAACGCTAAGTGAGACATCTCTCCTCCATGATGGGGCATCCCTCCCTTAGCCTAAGAGAGAGATGCACAAAATTTTTTTTTTTTTCTGAATTTGTTAACTGAGATTTCATTCTGTAATATTATTTACTATTACTAGACCATGTATAAGTGAGTTTGAATTTTTTTATAATTTTATAACATTATTTTACATAATTTTCGATTTTACTTTCAAAATGTGTGAAATCTCTCCCGTAATTACCTAACCAGATATTAGTGACAAGTTGAGAGATATAAGTGTAAATGTGGTTGTTACTAGCACCAGAGTACTATTTATTATAAATATGATGGTAGCTAGCGTTATATTACTAGCTATTAGTGTCACTGTGGTAGATACTAGCGTTACGGTGACCTGGTGGTCGAGGGGTAAGGTGTTGGACTTCTGTGCTGGTGTCCGGGGTTCAATCCTCGGTCCTGGCACAGATTTATCTGATTGATAAACCCTTCCTTAACCTCTGACAAGACGGGTATTAATCATAACTTGTGAATGTGAGGAATGCCAGGTCTCCACCGTGGTTCGGATTCCACGTTAAACTGCAGGTCCTCCATTTCATATCACAATTCCCCTACAATTATTCATTAGCGTAAGTGCGTGCAACCCGAACTGTTAGTAAAACGTTGTGTTAATAAGTATGCTAGCGTCCTAGTACCAGATAGTATTGTCAATGTGGTAGCTACTATCGTCCTAGTACCAGATATTAGCTCGTGCCATGTGCTGGTTTTGTCCGACAGTGTGTGCTACTTGTCGCTTACTGTCCACTGTGTTAATACAAGCTTGTACTTTCCAATGTGACATAATATCTTTGTATTTCTGGTAGCATATGCGTCGACCTTCAATCTGCAGTCCTCGCACTGGAACTTTTCTTATTAAGTATTTTAGTACCATCATTTTCACAATCGCTTAACCTGGATTTTAGCCCATTTTTCTGAGCCTTGAATGAAGGCATCACCGCCCATATTATCTCAGTTACATTCACCTCTTCCTTAGAGAAATCTCGTTTGGTTGAAAGAGACGCCATTCCCAGCTTCCCATGGGGGGGGGGGGGGGAGTTCTTGTTTAGGGGTGGATGCTGTGATTACGCAAGATCTGCTCGGTGGAGGGGGAGGGGCATTGGAACCATGGTAACCATCGTAGCCATGGCAACTGAGCTATTTGAAACATAATGGTGAACATCAGTTGGTGCGTATAGCCCGAACGGTATAAGACGCGGTGCTAATAATAATAATAATAAAAACATCAGTTGGAAATTAAGTAAAATTTGTGGCTTCATGTTCATATTTAAATATCATTACATATTAATCATAAATTTAGAGTGTTTAATATATACAATCGTTTTTAATGAATCATTGTTTGAATTTTAAATGTTGTATTCACATACTACTCGCACTGATGTCACGTGAACAAGTTTGGGTCTCTTGTTTGTCACGTTGCTTGTTTCAAGAGGTCAGTAACTTTCAATCATTGATGTGTTGAACTGGTATTCTATGTATTCAACTTGTAACTTTAAATAATTCTGTACCTTATCTCAAACTATTACTACTTAAATTCAAACCTCTCATGTATACTAGAAGTGTTGTAACTTTAAATTAATCACTCCCTGACCTTTATAGAGAGGCTGTTTAACTTTTAACACATCGTTCCTGTACCTACCAAAGGTTTTAATTAACACATACCTTCCTGTACTTCTCACTCCAAGAGAGCTGTTGTAACTCTTTACATCATCCCTCTTACCTTCACTCCAGAGGCTGTTGTAACTCTTACATTCCCTCAGACTTTCATCAGAGGCGTTGTAACTCTTTAACATCATCCCTCTCACTGTACCCTTTCATCTCCAGAGAGGCTGTTGTAACTCTTTAACATTCATCCCCTCTCCCTGTACCCTTTCATCTCCAGAAGAGCTGTTGTAACTCTTTAACATTCATCCCCCTCTCCTGTACCCTTCATCTCCAGAGAGGCTGTTGTAACTCTTTAACATTCATCCCCTCTCCCTGTACCCTTTCATCTCCAGAGAGAGCTGTTGTAACTCTTTAACATTCATCCCCCTCTCCTGTACCCTTTCATCTCCAGAGAGGCTGTTGTAACTCTTTAACATTCATCCCCTCTCCTGTACCCTTTCATCTCCAGAGAGAGGCTGTTGTAACTCTTTAACATTCATCCCCTCTCCTGTACCCTTTCATCTCCAGAGAGGCTGTTGTAACTCTTTAACATTCAACTCCCCTCTCCCTGTACCCTTTCATCTCCAGAGAGAGCTGTTGTAACTCTTTAACATTCATCCCCTCTCCTGTACCCTTTCATCTCCAGAGAGGCTGTTGTAACTCTTTACATTCATCCCCTCTCAATGTACCCTTTCATCTCCAGAGAGGGCTGTTGTAACTCTTTAACATTCATCCCCTCTCCCTGTACCCTTTCATCTCCAGAGAGGCTGTTGTAACTCTTTAACATCATCCCCCTCTCCCTGTACCCTTTCATCTCCAGAGAGAGCTGTTGTAACTCTTTACCATTCATCCCCTCTCCCTGTACCCTTTCATCTCCAGAGAGAGCTGTTGTAACTCTTTAACATTCATCCCCTCTCCCTGTACCCTTTCATCTCCAGAGAGGCTGTTGTAACTCTTTACCATTCATCCCCTCTCCCTGTACCCTTTCATCTCCAGAGAGGCTGTTGTAACTCTTTAACATTCCCCCTCTCCCTGTACCCTTTCATCTCCAGAGAGGGCTGTTGTAACTCTTTAACAATCACCCCCTTCTCCCTGTACCCTTTCATCTCCAGAGAGGCTGTTGTAACTCTTTAACATTCATCCCCCTCTCCCTGTACCCTTTCATCTCCAGAGAGGGCTGTTGTAACTCTTTAACATTCATCCCCCTCTCCCTGTACCCTTTATCTCCAGAGAGGGCTGTTGTTAACTCTTTAACATTCATCCCCCTCCCTGTACCCTTTCATCTCCAGAGAGGGCTGTTGTAACTCTTTAACATTCATCCCCTCTCCTGTACCCTTTATCTCCAGAGAGGGCTGTTGTAACTCTTTAACATTCATCCCCTCTCCCTGTACCCTTTCATCTCCAGAGAGGCTGTTGTAACTCTTTAACATTCATCCCCTCTCCCTGTACCTTTCATCTCAAGAGGGCTGTTGTAACTCTTTAACATTCATCCCCTCTCCCTGTACCCTTTCATCTCCAGAGAGGAGCTGTTGTAACTCTTTAACATTCATCCCCCTCTCCTGTACCTTTCATCTCCAGAGAGAGCTGTTGTAACTCTTTAACATTCACACCCTCTCATGTACCTTTCATCTCCAGAGAGAGCTTGTGACCTTTAACTTCATCCCCTCTCCCTGTACCTTTCATCTCCAAGAGAGCTGTTGTAACTCTTTAACATTCATCCCCCTCTCCCTGTACCCTTTCATCTCCAGAGAGAGCTGTTGTAACTCTTTAACATTCATCCCCCTCTCCCTGTACCCTTTCATCTCCAGAGAGGGCTGTTGTAACTCTTTAACATTCAACCCCCTCTTCCTGTACCCTTATATCTCCAGAGAGGGCTGTTGTAACTCTTTAACATTAATCACCCTCTCAATGTACCCTTTCATCTCCAGAGAGAGCTGTTGTAACTCTTTAACATTCAACCCCCTCTCCCTGTACCCTTTCATCTCCAGAGAGAGCTGTTTTAACTCTTTATCATTCATCCTCCTCTCCCTGTACCCTTTCATCTCCAGAGAGGGCTGTTGTTACTCTTTAACATTCATCCACCTCTCCCTATACCCTTATATCTCCAGAGAGGGCTGTTGTATCTTTTTAACATTCATCCACCTCTCCCTGTACCCTTATATTTCCAGAGAGGGCTGTTGTACTCTTTAACATTCATAACTCTCTCAATGTACCCTTTCATCTCCATAGAGAGCTGTTGTAACTCTTTAACATTCAACCCCCTCTTCCTGTACCCTTATATCTCCAGAGAGGGCTGTTGTAACTCTTTAACATTAATCACCCTCTCAATGTACCCTTTCATCTCCGGAGAGGGCTGTTGTAACTCTTTAATATTCATCACCCTCTCAATGTACCCTTTCATCTCCAGAGAGAGCTGTTGTAACTCTTTAACATTCAACCCCCTCTCCCTGTACCCTTTCATCTCCAGAGAGAGCTGTTGTAACTCTTTAACATTCATCCCCCTTTCCCTGTACCCTTTCATCTCCATAGAGAGCTGTTGTAACTCTTTAACATTCATCCCCCTCTCCCTGTACACTTTCATCTCCAGAGAGAGCTGTTGTAACTCTATAACATTCATCCCCTTCTCCCTGTACCCTTTCATCTCCAGAGAGGGCTGTTGTAATTCTTTAACATTCATCACCCTCTCAATGTACCCTTTCATCTCCAGAGAGAGCTGTTGTAACTCTTTAACATTCAACCCCTCTCCCTGTACCCTTTCATCTCCAGAGAGAGCTGTTTTAACTCTTTAACATTCATTCCCCTCTCCCTGTACCCTTTTATCTCCAGAGAGAGCTGTTGTAACTCTTTAACATTCACCCCCCTCTCCCTGTACCCTTTTATCTTCAGAGACGGCTGTTGTTACTCTTTAACATTCATCCCATTCACCCTGTACCCTTTCATCTCCAGAGAGGGCTGTTGTAACTCTTTAATATTCATCCCCCTCTCTCTGTACCCTTTTATCTCCAGAGAGAGCTGTTGTAACTCTTTAACATTCAACCCCTTCTCCCTGTACCCTTTCATCTCCATGAGGGCTGCTGTAACTCTTTAACATTCATCCCCTTCTCCCTGTACCCTTTCATCTCCAGAGAGAGCTGTTTTAACTCTTTACATTCATTCCCCTCTCCCTGTAGCCTTTTATCTCCAGAGAGAGCTGTTGTAACTCTTTAACATTCACCCCCCTCTCCCTGTACCCTTTTATCTCCAGAGAGGCTGTTGTTACTCTTTAACATTCATCCCATTCACCCTGTACCCTTTCATCTCCAAGAGGGCTGTTGTAACTCTTTAATATTCATCCCCCTCTCCCTGTACCCTTTTATCTCCAGAAAGGGCTGTTGTAATTCTTTAACATTCATCACCCTCTCAATGTACCCTTTCATCTCCAGAGAGAGCTGTTGTAACTCTTTAACATTCAACCCCCTCTCCCTGTACCCTTTCATCTCCAGAGAGAGCTGTTTTAACTCTTTAACATTCATTCCCCTCTCCCTGTAGCCTTTTATCTCCAGAGAGAGCTGTTGTAACTCTTTAACATTCACCCCCCTCTCCCTGTACCCTTTTATCTCCAGAGAGGCTGTTGTTACTCTTTAACATTCATCCCATTCACCCTGTACCCTTTCATCTCCAGAGAGGCTGTTGTAACTCTTTAACATTCATCCCCCTCTCCCTGTACCCTTTCATCTCCATAGAGAGCTGTTGTAACTCTTTAACATTCATCCCCTTCTCCCCTTACCCTTATATCTCCAGAGAGGGCTGCTGTAACTCTTTAACATTCATCCCCTTCTCCCTGTACCCTTTCATCTCCAGTGAGGGCTGCTGTAACTCTTTAACATTCATCCCCTTCTCCCTGTACCCTTATATCTCCAGAGAGGGCTGCTGTAACTCTTTAACATTCATCCCCTTCTCCCTGTACCCTTTCATCTCCAGAGAGGGCTGTTGTAACTATTTAACATTCATCCCCCTCTCCCTATACCCTTATATCTCCAGAGAGGGCTGTTGTAACTCTTTAACATTCATCCTCCACTCCCTGTACCCTTTCATCTCCAGAGAGAGCTGTTGTTACTCTTTAACATTCATCCCCCTCTCCCTGTACCCTTATATCTCCAGAGAGGGCTGTTGTAACTCTTTAACATTCATCCTCCTCTCCCTGTAACCTTTCATCTCCAGAGAGAGCTGTTGTTACTCTTTAACATTCATCCCCCTCTCCCTGTACCCTTTCATCTCCAGAGAGGGCTGTTGTAACTCTTTAACATTCATACCCCTTCTCCCTGTACCCTTTCATCTCCAGAAGAGCTGTTGTAACTCTTTAACATTCATCCCCCTCTCCCTGTACCCTTTCATCTCCAAAGAGAGAGCTGTTGTAACTCTTTACCATTCATCCCCCTCTCCCTATACCCTTATATCTCCAGAGAGGGCTGTTTTAACTCTTTAACATTCATCCTTTTCTCCCTGTACCCTTTCATCTCCAGAGAGAGCTGTTGTTACTCTTTAACATTCATCCCCCTCCCTGTACCCTTTCATCTCCAGAGAGGGCTGTTGTAACTATTTAACATTCATCACCCTCTCCCTGTACCCTTTCATCTCCAAAGAGAGAGCTGTTGTAACTCTTTACCATTCATCCTCCTCTCCCTGTACCCTTTCATCTCCAGAGAGGGCTGTTGTAACTATTTAACATTCATCACCCTCTCCCTGTACCCTTTCATCTCCAAAGAGAGAGCTGTTGTAACTCTTTACCATTCATCCTCCTCTCCCTGTACCCTTTCATCTCCAAGAGGGCTGTTGTAACTATTTAACATTCATACACCCTCTCCCTGTACCCTTTCATCTCCAAAGAGAGAGCTGTTGTAACTCTTTACCATTCATCCCCCTCTCCCTATACCCTTATATCTCCAGAGAGGGCTGTTTTAAACTCTTTAACATTCATCCTTTTCTCCCTGTACCCTTTCATCTCCAGAGAGAGCTGTTGTTACTCTTTAACATTCATTCCCCCTCTCCCTGTACCCTTTCATCTCCAGAGAGGGCTGTTGTAACTATTTAACATTCATCACCCTCTCCCTGTACCCTTTCATCTCCAAGAGAGCTGTTGTAACTCTTTAACATTCATCCCCTCTCCCTGTACCCTTTCATCTCCAGAGAGGGCTGTTGTAACTCTTTAACATTCATCCCCTCTCCCTGTACCCTTTCATCTCCAAGAGAGGCTGTTGTAACTCTTTAACATTCATCCCCTCTCCCTGTACCCTTTCATCTCCAGAGAGGCTGTTGTAACTCTTTAACATTCATCCCCTTCCCTGTACCCTTTCATCTCCAGAGAGGCTGTTGTAACTCTTTAACATTCATCCCCTCTCCCTGTACCCTTTCATCTCCAAGAGAGCTGTTGTAACTCTTTAACATTCATCCCCCTCCCTGTACCCTTTCATCTCCAAGAGAGAGCTGTTGTACTCTTTAACATTCATCCCCCTCTCCCTGTACCCTTTCATCTCCAGAGAGGCTGTTGTAACTCTTTAACATTCATCCCCTCTCCCTGTACCCTTTCATCTCCAGAGAGGGCTGTTGTAACTCTTAACATTCATCCCCTCTCCCTGTACCCTTTCATCTCCAGAGAGGCTGTTGTTACTTTTAACATTCATCCCCTCTCCCTGTACCCTTTCATCTCCAAGAGAGCTGTTGTAACTCTTTAACATTCATCCCCTCTCCCTGTACCCTTTCATCTCCAGAGGGCTGTTGTAACTCTTTAACATTCATCCCCCTCTCCCTGTACCCTTTCATCTCCAGAGAGGGTGTGTAACTCTTTAACATTCATACCCTCTCCCTGTACCCTTTCATCTCCAAGAGAGCTGTTGTAACTCTTTAACATTCATCCCCTCTCCCTGTACCCTTTCATCTCCAGAGAGGGCTGTTGTAACTCTTTAACATTATCACCCCTCTCCTGTACCCTTTCATCTCCAGAGAGGCGTTGTAACTCTTTAACATTCATCCCCCTTCCCTGTACCCTTTCATCTCCAGAGAGGCTGTTGTAACTCTTTAACATTCATCCCCCTCTCCCTGTACCCTTTCATCTCCAGAGAGGGCTGTTGTAACTCTTTAACATTCATCCCCTCTCCCTGTACCCTTTCATCTCCAGAGAGGCTGTTGTAACTCTTTAACATTCATCCCCCTCTCCCTGTACCCTTTCATCTCCAGAGAGGGCTGTTGTACTTTAACATTCATCCCTCTCCCTGTACCTTTCATCCCAGAGAGGTGTTGTACTCTTTAACATCATCCTCTCCCTGTACCTTTCATCTCAGAGAGGTGTTGTACTTTTAACATTCACCCCCTCTCTGTACCTTTCATCTCAAGAGGCTGTTGTAACTTTTAACATCATCCCCTCCCTGTACCCTTTCATCTCAAAGGCTGTTGTAATCTTTAATTCATCCCCTCTCCCGTACCCTTCATCTCCAGAGGGGTTTTTACTCTTACATATCCCCTCTCTGTCCCTTCATCTCCAAAGGGCTGTTAATCTTTAACATTCATCCCCCTCTCTGTACCCTTTCATTCCAGAGGGCTTGACTCTTAATTCATCCCCTCTCCTTACCTTTCATCCCAAGAGGGTGTTTAACTCTTTAACATTCATCCCCCTCACCCTGTACCCTTTCATCTCAGAGAGGCTTTGTACATTTAACATTCATCCCCCTCTCCCTGTACCCTTTCATCTCCAGAGAGGGCTGTTGTAACTCTTTAACATTCATCACCCTCTCCTGTACCCTTTCATCTCCAGAGAGGCTGTTGTAACTCTTTAACATTCATCCCCCTCTCCCTGTACCCTTTCATCTCCAGAAGGGTTGTTGTTACTCTTTAACATTCATCCCCCTCTCCTGTACCCTTTCATCTCCAGAGAGGGTGTTGTTACTCTTTAACATTCATCCCCTCTTCCTGTACCCTTTCATCTCCAGAGAGGGCTGTTGTTACTCTTTAACATTCATCCCCCTCTCCCTGTACCCTTTCATCTCAGAGAGGGTGTTGTTACTCTTTAACATTCATCCCCTCTCCCTGTACCCTTTCATCTCCAGAGAGGGTTGTTGTAACTCTTTAACATTCATCCCCTCTCCCTGTACCCTTTCATCTCCAGAGAGGGCTGTTGTTACTATTTAACATTCATCCCCCTCTCCCTGTACCCTTTCATCTCCAGAGAGGGTGTTGTAACTCTTTAACATTCATCCCCTCTCCCTGTACCCTTTCATCTCCAGAGAGGGTTGTTGTTAACTCTTTAACATTCATCCCCTTCTCCCTGTACCCTTTCATCTCCAGAGAGGCTGTTGTAACTCTTTAACATTCATCCACCCTCTCAATGTACCCTTTCATCTCCAGAGAGGGCTGTTGTAACTCTTTAACATTCATCCCCTCTCCCTGTACCCTTTCATCTCCAGAGAGGGCTGTTGTTACTCTTTAACATTCATCCCCTCTCCCTGTACCCTTTCATCTCCAGAGAGGGTGTTGTTACTCTTTAACATTCATCCACCTTCTCTCTGTACCCTTTCATCATCCAGAGAGGCTGTTGTAACTCTTTAACATTCATCCCCCTCTCCCTGTACCCTTTCATCTCCAAGAGGAGCTGTTGTAACTCTTTAACATTCATCCCCCTCTCCCTGTACCCTTATCATCTCCAGAGAGAGCTGTTGTAACTCTTTAACATTCATCCCCTTCTCATCTGTACCCTTTCATCTCCATAGAGAGCTGTTGTAAACATTATAATCATTCATCCCCTTACCTACATCACGCTGTACCCTTTCATCTCCAAGAGGTGTTGTAACTCTTTAACATTCATCCCCCTCCCTGTACCCTTTCATCTCCAGAGAGGTTGTTGTAACTCTTTAATCATTCTCCCGACCTCTCCCATGGTAACTCTTTCATTCATCAATTACTACCTTAGACAAAAGATAATATATGTTGGTGAATTACTACCTGTCCAAGCTATCTGCATATCTCACAGCTATTGGTTAATAATGAACATTATCAATTTGAAAGAAAATGTACCCGCATGTGTAGAGAAAGAGAGTGGTAAACCATTAAGGAAACTCACCTGTATACAACAAGACAGGTCTCTAGTTCTGGACGCTCATCACCTCAAAACCATACAAAAACGAGGCTGACTCACTAGACCATGTGACCCCTAATGTAGACAATATTATTTTACCGACCTCGGCAATGAGATCTCACTTTCTGTCAATCAAATGTAATATTTTTAGTGATGAGTATCTCCCAGAGAGAGAGAGAGAGACTCTCTGCGGGACAACATTGCCATTGGGAATGGAAATTATTAATTCAGTGATATCTCTTAACTGTATTTTGTTTGCTTGTTTATTTCTCTTCCTTCTAATAAAGTTTCTATAAATGTTTTCTAGCCGACGGCCCAGCAACATGGCGCTAGTAATATCTAGTAATATCTAGTATTATCTTACATCCCCAAACTAGAGGGAACACGATGATGAAGAGTTGTTTAAAAGAAAACTTATCTGGAAATGTGGAATAAGGATCAGGTTAAGTTCAGACATGTTTACAGTTCAGCCATTGAGCTAGTCTCTCGCAAGTTCTCACAAAGCTGAGCAACAGAAACCTCAAGGAGTTCATTAATTATGCATGGAAAATGTAGTCAGGTGATGACCCTAAGCTGCGAAAACAGGAAGAACAATCATTTTAGTTGTTATCGGCCATACGTCACAGCAGGGGGAGGTAAGGTTATACATCCTGCGACATTTTATCAGTCCGCCTTGTCATCCTCCCACCATTAGACAAGTCAAGTCGCCTCACACATCTAATCATCCGCGGTAAAGCACTTCCTTTCTCACGGTTGGAACTGTCCATTTGTATGAGTTAGAATGGTTGATTTAATGGGAACCTTGGAACTAAGCTATATCGGTTCACGAGACACCACTCCGTGCAGAGCCTGCTGCTAGAGGAAGTCCCTTACCGCATAATCATGGAGAGAGGATTGTAAAACCACCGAGATAATCGATTCAATGTAAATCCAACCAAGTGATAACTTTGTGGCCTAGACGACGTGACCAACGGTACACGTTGAAACACATAACATAGTTATTATCTGTGAGGAGGTTTTATTGGCCTAATTAGCACAGTTGCTGAAGGAACTCTTATAAAATACAAATCAACAAACACATTATTTATCATAGGTGTCTGTTGCAGATCATATTACTAGACTTACGACTACAGTACCGTGTTCCTACACGAACTCTGCACCATTGAGTGAACTCACGACTGACCGTATGAATACACAAGGCTCAAATGGCAGTTTGTCAATGCTGGTGCATTCCTCCGACCTTCACCAACAGTTCAGTTAACTTGTTTTGGACGTGAAAATATTGTATTGTTTCAACAAGTTGGATTGTGGTGCTTGGTTGTTATTGTTGCTAGAGTAACTCAGTTACGTTCACGTTCTCTGTCATAGCCAATGAGCGGGTCGAGATCAATACGTTAATGAAGACCAATAATAGTCTGAGGTCTTGGTTATCGTTAAAATAATCAAGATGAGAAAACACACTCACGTCTCCATACACGAGTAGGTCCAAGTAATAGGTCATCAGTTAGGACCTATTAACACCAACATCATGATAGGCCTACACAAATAATTGTACAGCAGCGCTTCTTACAACCCCTCAGTGTTGTACACCTTCGTAGGCCTACTGACCACGGTTATAGTTCTTAGGGATGTGGAAGGTTATATTTAAAGGAAGTTTACCCACATTTGCGTGCAGGGATTAAGAAAACGCCTCTCAGTACAACTGAACGAGATTCAAATCTCTATCTCCACGTAGTCAGCCAATAATTTCAGGGGGTAGAGGAGGGGGGACACATCCCCCGATTGCTGGAAGCTAGAAAAAATATCAAATGGTAAACCGTTCTAGATGCAATCTGAAGAGTCTTTATGGCAACATTACCCCCCCTAACTGCTGAAAGCTAGGAACATTTATAATTATTAAACGCTTTTAGAAGTTTTTTTTATGGTAACAAAGCCCCTTAATTTTTACTTGTATCTTAATTTTTATATTGTTTTAACCATAAATAAAGCCATATATATTTTGTTCATAAAATTTCTACAAGGGGGGGGGTTGAACCTCCAAACCGCCCCCCCCCCCCACCATCCCACCCTGGCTACGGCCTTGTGCGAGTGTGACGTCTTAAACCATGCGGCCACTAAAGCGGGCAGTAGGTTATTAACTAAGTCAATCGAGATCTATGGACACCACACTGTCCTCAGACAGGAATGTACTGTCAGGTAGTCGAACGTCGTTAGGAGTAAATTACCGATACAATTAATTGCACTGTTGTGGGTCGTGAGCGAACTGAATGGTGGCGTCCATTTTATTCTTGAGAAAATAAAATAATGTTTCAGGTCTTATGATACGGGAGAATAATGTAAACATTTAGCCATACGTATTTTTTAAACTCATTTAATCCCAACTTGGTTTCCTATTTAATTACATACTAGTCTACAAGCCTGTCCCTCAACAAATTGGACAAGTATTAAGTAAGACTCAATGTTGGTTCAAACAATACAGGCATTAGGACTCAATGT
>JBCFYV010001001.1:43674872-43802565 GCA_039000515.1 Timema cristinae
TAACTACGGGTTTTTTTCCAGAAAAAGACGTAGCATAACCGTACCCCCGCGCAACAGTTACCAAGGCAGTTTAAAGATTAACATTTAAAACGCTCGTAACTAACATGGCGTCACACCAATTAATATGCCTCAAATGTAAAAGTAAACTAAGTAACATAACAACTCTCACTCAGTATTTAGCCCGATAAATTAAGCTGAGTTCAAATACAACTAAATTAATAAGTGAATTAAAAGACGGGTTTCGAACCCGGGACGCACAGACAAACTCTGAGCGCTCTAATCATAAACAAGTATTTACATAAATAACTAACGATAAAGGTTTGGGCTTGGACCCCAAATTTAGGCGGGTGACGAAGGGCGACGGCCTCTCTACATGCCGCGGTAAGCGCATGGCATTGCAAGTTCAACTAACAATATAATAAGGATGTAAGATCCAAAATGATAATTTTGACAAGAGTGCCCCCCATGACGCCGAAACTGAAATTTAGATATGAATGACAATAATCCCAAGACCTAGGTCGCCGTTCTCACCTCTTATCCACAAGTTGGTGGAGTAATAAGTGACTTTTTGTTCCCGGCGTAGCTGTATATATACAAGAAATAGTTCCCAGAGTGGAGGTAGGATCGAAGGAGTTGGAAGGTAGGAGAACATAACAATCGAAGGAGCGAGTTGGTCCGAGAACATGTAGAAGCGCCCAGACGCTACGCGTGGCCGGACACGGAACTCTCTTCTTTCTTCGGCTGGCTGGACACGTGTTCGATCCTTGCTGTCGGTTGGCTTGGGCGCGTCGCTCAGTCTGTTCGGTATTTCTTTGGAGAGTGGAGGTCGGTGATAGTGTTTTGTGCCGTGTGTTGGTCTTCCGAGAGTGGGCCCCCGGGTTGGTGAGTGTTGACCCATTGATATTTCGTGTAACTTGTTACACTTCTTTTGACGGGAAATTTTAAAAAAAGCGGGTTAAAAAAAACTACTTTTTAAAAGTATGTTGTTCTACGTGTAAAAATAAAGCCCCCCAAAAGAGATTTAAAATGAGCCTTTAAAGATCTTATGTTTATAAATTGAGATCTACATAGATTTTTCTTTTTTGAAAAAAACCCAAAATTTGGTCATTTTTGAAATTTTTTTTAAATTTTTTAAAAAAGAACTAACGCTGCAAAATTTTAAAAGTGTATATTTGATTTATTTATAAAAAAAACAAATAAAAAAAAAAAGCATTAAAATCTGAGCTGTAGGGGTTAGTGGTAGTGGGGGAAGGGGGCAAAAAGTGACATGATACGGTGTTATGCATGTACATTAACTATGATTACCAAATGTTTTGGAAACTTCACAGCTCATATCCAGAGAATCAGACTGTGCAACTGTAACTGAGCTTTGGGATGATGAGACTCACATTCAGGTTTCTTTTTAAAAAGGGTATTTCCTAAAAGAACATTCAAATGACCAAGAATGGAACAAGAACTTATCAATGTGAGATCATCTTTAAAATAAATGGGTGCTAAAGAAACACTCTCACACTATAAAAAAATTTAGGTAGTTTCTTTGTATAGTTAAAATTTATGCCTAAACTTTTTAAAAGTTATTTTTTTCTTTAAATGCACTATAGATGTTTAAGATTTTTTATAAAATACAAAATAACAATAGTTATTCATTTACAAGAGTTTGGGTCACTTTGTGAAAGGAATCTGTGGTCTTTTCGATGAATTCTGCTTTTTTTATAAAGTTTTAAAAAAAAAAATTGCTGCCTAGTATATGCCCATGGTAACCTTGATTTAAAAGAGATACAAAAACAACTTATGATATTTTGGGTTTGGAAAAAAAAGCTCTCCCTAATGTGTAGTAGCCCTATATTTGCTTACATGACAAAATGCAGGGGAGTTATACCCTTTCTTTCAAAAATTATGTAATCTGGAGTCAAGTGCTCAACATTTTCTTTTGAGAAATGATTTTTTCTTTTTGTAAACACTACCTAGAGGCTCGGTTTATTCCATCCGTCACAATGAAACATCAGCCATTTAGATACATTTGCTTATTATTTTATTATTAATTAAATAATTTCGAAGACTACATTTAGAAATAGCAGTCGCTGCATCTTGGTTTCAGCAACGTTCCGCAACTTTACAACTTTGAAAGCTTGAACCGTAGTTTGTTACTAATGACACTAATTGTCAGCGATTTGGGTTTATAACCCAATAACTTTTTAAAGATTACTTTTTCCTTCTTCTAGCATAACCAGAGTAACTAAAACTTATAATACCATTTTTAAACACTCCCAAAATGAGGCATAGTCAATGATACTAAATTACGATTATTAAAAAAAGTTATAGTAACAATTCAAAAAAAAACTCACCAAAGTGACTAGTACTGGTAACAATTGAACACATTTGTTACAACATCCCATAAAATTCCACCCAAATTTATATCAAACATAAGTTGGGATTATATTATTCCTAAATTGGAGTTTTAAAATGGTACTTTTCCACTTTTTGGCCTAAATTAATGGCCCGTAAGGATTGAGAATAGAATTCTTCTGTGAAGGTTCTTCATAGAATCCTAAAATAAAATTAAAAATACTATAAATGTAGTAGGTACAGACTCAATAACTCAAGTAAAACATATTTTAATTCACAAAATATAGCCTTGTCAAACTAAGTTAGGCTCCAGGTAACCTCTATATATCTTACTCATAGGCTATTTTAAAATACATGTATGGGACTTTCCCTGGATATATAAATTAAAGTTAGTATAAAACACAATATTTAGGCCTAATAACAACGCACCATCACTAGTTCTGTTTATGCTGCATGGGTACAAAATATGACCTTTATATGATGCGTTAGAAAGTTATATATAATGTTGCTACCAATTCTTGATGTCCATTAATAAAATAGTAAAATGTATAAATTTTAACTGTAAAAACATTTGTTCTTATTTTAAATCAGAGGTTCCCAAACTTTTAGGGTCCGCAACTCGCTTGACCTGTCAACATTTTTATGATACCCCCCCTGATCCAACTAATATTACATATGTGGCATATGTCGCTATCAAGGGCGCCCATATGGGATTTCGAATGGGGGCGGATTGGGGTCCTGTATGACACCCCCACCCGATAAGTCTAGAGAAAATTTAAGGAAATTAAACCCTTTTTTGAAAAAGGGAAGGGGGAATTTTAGAGCACCTGAACATAATTCTGAGCTGGCTATATGAAATTCAAGAGCAAATTTTTGAAGAAGAAAAAATAATTTAAATTTCTGAAAACTAACACGTAATAAAATTTGGTTGTAACAAACCCATTTAAAAACACTATATTTTCAAAAGTTTATTTAACAGAACAAAATTAAAAGAGCGTTGTTAGAGTATGGTTTTTTTGTAACATTTCTAACATTTATCAGTAAATACAAATTGAGATTTCTTTGGCTTTCAGAAAATGTGTGTGGGAGGAAGATTGGCTTTATCATTTTTATCTTTGTTGACTTCGATATCCATGATTCAAAGTTGTTGATTGCAAGTTTCAGCCAAATCGTAAATAAACATTTTTATTTTTTATTGAAGATAAAAATATTAAATAATCCAGAGTGACTACTTATGGGCCCATGGTGCTATATGCCGTAGTCATGCATTGACAGTAATTTTTTTTACATGAGTCTTAAAAATTACTAAAATAGTTACATGAATTTGTATTAAATAATTTTAAAATAATTAAATTTTAATGTTAAAAGTTAAATTTTAAAAAAATCACACAGTTTAAATTTAAAAAAAGTAATGCATATGACAGTAAAGCTGATGTGTAGTTAAGTGTGTGTGTGGATCTACTACGTGAATAGAGGTTTTGTTTGTAATTAAAAAAACTAAAATTTCCTTCTTCACGGGGGTCGCGGCTCCCCTGGCCAATACTGGTCCTCCCAGTTTGGGAACCTTTCTTTAAAATGTTATCCGGGGCGTGTTTTTAAACTTAACAAACTTTGTTAAATTGTTGACATTTTTTTTTTTTTTTATTACAGCTTTTTTATGTAACTTAATATAATAAAAGAAAAAAAGACAACTTTAATGACAACCTTTAAAAAAACAGATATTTGGTTTAATGGGCAATGGGTTTTTTTATTTTTTTTTTTTTTTTTTGCCCCTCATTCATTTTTTTTCAAACCAATTTATTCCTTTTGAAAGTTAAAGCTGTATTTTTTTACAGTTTAATTTTCTTTACCATATATGTTATTTTACAGATAATTCATAGTGCTTTAATTACTTGGTAAATTCTCTTTGGAATTAGAAATCGAAATTTCATTGCTGAATTTTAAATATTTGCCACCTACCCTCTCTTTAGAGTAGTTTATCCAGTCTTGTTCTTAAACCTCCTCTCTCTTTCAGGTTCATTTTAAATGTTATATTCCCGTCTGCCCTAGGTATTCCCAATTAGGTCCGACGATAGCTCATCGGTGTGTGTCTCCCTGCTGAGCTAAGGGTCTTGGGTTCAATTACCGGCTGGCCGATTTTTTATATTGGTAAAAGGTGGGTCCTTTCATAGTGAATAAATTAATGGGTAGTACTGGGTGTTGTGACTGTTTATATTTTAGATAGTTTATATCGTGTGGCTGATTTAATTTGGTTCAGAAATCATCCCCAAGTTTTTCCAGCCTGCGGTGGGCCGCTTGCTAGAGCCCCTGCATCTTCCCCCTTATCTCCACCATTCTATATAGATGGGAAAGGGGAGCGCAATACAAGGAGCCTACCTGTGGACCTCCCCTTTAGTCTTTTTTACTCAATCCTGTCCTATCCCCAAGTGGGGGTTCCCCGGGGCCGAGCAGCCTGGTGGGGTTGGGTTAGAACCCCGGGGGAAGCAGGTCAGGTGCAGAAGGGTGCAGGGGCTGGTCAGGGTAAAAAACCAAAAACCCCCTCGAAAAGGGCCTGGTAGTTGGCCCCCAGTTTGGAGGGATGAAAAGGGGAGGGTTGGGGACAAAGAGTTTGAGTATTGTCAGCCCTGTAGCCTCAGTGAGTGAGGGTTTACCACCACAATAAGGAAAAACCTGGGAACCAATAGGTGCCAATCGCTACCCAGGTGTAGGCCAGGGACAGGCCTGGTAAACCAGTGGCTGAAAAAAGGAAAAAACCGAGGTATAAAGTGCACATTAAATGCCCTGAATAAATAGAAAAAATAAAAAAAAAACCCATCATAAAACGACAAGGTGTTGCTTAGACTGATCATGTAGTTCTTTTGAAGGTTGTTCAGAGTGTTTTTGCTATTATTGTCTATACTTTCACTTTTTCCCAAAATATTATGCTTTTTAAGTGTCTAGAATAAAATGGAACATTCCAAGTGAGCAAATCAAATTAATTTAAATTAAAAAAACAATTAAAAATTTAATGACTTTTGACAACAAAGTGGGCTATTGACATTTAAGCTTGTGTTTTATTGGTTTTTTTTGTAAAACAAGGAAGAAAAACCCAATATGTTTAAAAGGTTGAATTAGTTTTGTGACTACACATAATAACTATCCTAATTAAGTTAAAAGAAATAAAAAAGAATTTAAAAATAATTTTTATGTTTCTCACATATCGAATATACTAGATTGGGGTGAGGTGACATGACAAGTGCTTGAGGTTTTAATTTCTGCCAGATGGATGGAGGCAGAAAGGGGAAAGCACTTCATGTGCTTTCCCATTTCTATAATCTAAATTGGGCCATTAAATCAGCGGCCCCCATGCTTTGCAATATTTTAAAAATTTATTTTACTGATTTACTTTTTCATATTTGTTAGTATTATTCTAACTTTTATATTTAAGGACACTAGCAGACAGATCATTTTAAATCTATTTTAATCCAATTGTATCTTTTTTTTAGGTCTAACTTTCAATAGCTAAATTGAGAAGGAAAGTAACCAGCCTTGTATCTGACTAGGCTTAGCATTGCAATTTAGTATATTCAAAATAGTTTATAACGTAACTACGGTTGTACGAAAAACCTGGGTGAGAGGCCTGCCCTACCCAAAACTGTATTTTGGAGGAGGGGGGGGGTTTCTGCGTGGTAGGAGCTGAAGGGGAACAATATTTTAATAAGGAATTTAACTTTTTCTTTTTTTGAACCACTGAAAAGTTAATTTTTTTTGGGGGGGGGGGGGGTTAGGGTTTGAACCCCACCCCCTTCCCTCTTTCTGGATGGCCCTGGTGAGTGGGGGTATTTCAAAGTCTACATGCAGCGCTATTCTCCAACAAAATTACATCCAAGGGCCGGGACACGCTCCAAGGTAAAGGGGCTGAGACCCCAAAATGACTGTTTATTTTTATTTACCTCTTGAGATCTAGATATTGATTTTAAAAACAAAAAAAGTCTCATGTCAGGCAGTTGGAAGCCCGAACGAAAGTTTGAATCCCAAATGGTGCTTAAAAGTGTTCAACTTGGCTTATTTTAGTTTTAAGTAGTTTTAGTAGTTAAGTACTTTCCCCATTTGAGTGGGGGCAGTTTTATATAGTGACTTCCTCCATTCTTTAATTTTGTAAAATACAATGGGATCGGGGAAAAAATGGCTTTGGTATTATTTTCTTCTTCATTAAAAAGTTTAAAAACAAACTTAGAAAAATTGCTGTTACTACTTAAAATGGTTACTTATTACACTTTTTACAGGCTCGAAGGAAGAAACAATGGTTACATATTACATTATTTTGTGTGTTCAAGGGGGGGGGGGGAGTATAGGGGGGTGAGAAAAGTCCTTTTTTTTTAAGTTTTATAATAAAATATTTTGATCCAAATAAATAAAATAATACTTCAGTAGAAAACAATGTAGTTAAATCTTTTTCACATAGTACCATCAACAGCTGTTGTTGAATATCTGAATGAAAATTGAAGGTATTATCTCACAAACTTTTTCATTATTTAAAAGGTTTCTTAGATAATGCCGTTATGCTCTTGAGATATATTTAAAAACTGTTGGTATCACCGTTGTGAAGAAGAATTAACTTGTATGTTCCTACTGAAGCAATATTTTATTTATTTGGGCCGAAAATGTTTTGAGATAAAAACTAAAAAAACACTTGACTTTTTCTCATATCCACTACATCCCCACCTCAAATGATTGCTGGAAAACTGAGATGGTGATGCTGATAGTGATTTGTTTGTAAAGAATTGAGTCTTCATCACCTATATGGTGATGGTGATGTTTGTGTGTGTTCCAACTTTCCCTACAGAAACACCTTACCCGAATTATTCTACCAAATATTCCCATTTATTTTTTAGGTGGGAGTTATGTCCATGGGGGCAGAAGTCGCTCCAAAGTTAAATTTGTATAAAGCGCAGTTTATTGAACTATTTTACTGAAGAAATCACATCCATTATTTTTAGGTGACAAAAGCCCCACTACAATATTTTTTTTTTTTAGGAAAGCAGACCCTACACTTTATTCTAACTAAATTTAGTAACGAAATGGCATAGCAATAATTTTTTAATAAGGCATTATTGCAAGGGGGCAGGAGCCCCTACAAATATATATTTATTTTTTAAAGTACATTTTATCAGAACAATTTGAGTGAAGCAATACATCTTTATCTTTTTTAGGTGTTATGACAAGAGGGGCACAAACCCCAGTTAAAATTCTGATGAAGTACACTTATTTTTTATTTTATTTATGTATCACCCCATTTTTACTCATTTGTTTCGTGGGTTTAAATGCATCTACTTGGTTGACATAGAAAACTGATGCTTTTATTCGGTATAATAAAGAAGTATATAAATATTTTCTAATTTATTATAATATAGGTTATAATTATTATGTTTATAATTTTATATAAATATATATAAAATTTTCCTAACTACTGACAAAGGCATCTGTTTTAAATATATAAACGAAATATATATTTATTTACATAGTTATGATCCCTGGTTTTTAGTTAATAAAATGAAAGAAATTATTAAACACGCAGAAAAAATATCAACAATATATTTGAATGTGGCACCAACGGGAATGTTTGACGTTTAGTACCACCTACAAACCACCGCTAGCGCTGAAAACTGTTCATACTCGATACTGGGAGATATCGATCTATACTCTCCTTATCTATGTTCTCAGTTCTCACCTCTCATTAAAGTCGCTTCACAATTTCCGTCAGACAACCTCAGAGCTAAATTAATAATTTTAATAAAAGCTTCAACATTGTAATTTTGTTTAATTGAAGGTTAAGTTAAATTAGTTTAAGTTAGATTAAATTTAATTTATTTTGTTTGTTTTGTATTGTTTTTATAATCATTTTTAAATGTAAAATATTTTTAAAAAGAAGGGTACTTTAGCTTTTTTTTTTTTTTAAGTTGGTCATCTTGTTATAGTGTGACAACTTAACTAAAAATTTAAATCAAGGCCTAGGTAATCATTAAGTAAAAGACATTTTTTTTTCATTAGATAAACAAGGACGTATTTATTCGCTTATAAGATTTGGGATTGTTGCAAAAAAAAGTTAGATGTTTAAGATGCTATAAATTATTGTGCCTTGAAGGAATATGGCGGAAAGGTATCCATTGAAATAATAAAGTCAAGCTTTATTTAATTTTATTTACTACTAGTGTATATACGGTTTTTTTTCATTACTTTTTATTTGTTTCGTATGACTTATAAAGATTGTTTGTAGCTTTTTTCTTTTTTAAAGATATATCCTAAAATTGGGCTTTTGTGTTCTACTCCCCAATCTTGTGTTATGGAGGGACAAATTAAATACATGATAAAATTTTTTTGAAAACTTAATATAATAAATCTTGTCCTCTTTAAATTCAGAAGGTGGGTATTTGTTTTGGATAATTGTTGATGTAAGTTAGTAAAAAAATGTTAAAATATGTTTTTTTGAGGATTAGCTGTTTTTCAAATTTAAAAACAAGTAGGTTACACATAACGTTATGTAAGGACAAATTTGTCGCATTGTAATTAGTTGTTAATAATTTAACATTAGTTTGTGGCTGTAATTTCTGTCTAGACATATGAATGAGACTGTTCAACATGTAAAAATACAAGATTATTGAGATTTCTGAACATGCACTTTTTGATCAAATTGACTTATCAGCACATAACTTAAAATCTAATGAATGAACACAACACCCAACTCCCACTCCATCAACAATGGTTTTAGACATTGTCAGGAATTGAACCCTGAACCCTTGATTCAGTATATCTGAGCACTACCAACTGAGTCATACAGCTATTTTTTTTTTTTTTTTTTCCAAAATGCTAATAGGGCTAATGAAGCTGTACCTCAGAGAGTCCCTCACACATGATATTTGGGGTACTGGAAGAACTAAAGCAATATATCCCATATCTACAACTGATGTGTCTTTATCGTCTAGCCGGAACACTGGATCTTATTTATATCAAGACACTTCATACCATTACCCATTGGTTCAAAGAATGTTTCATTTTTACTATGAAATATAACTTAAAGATATAAAGATTTAAATATTATTTACAATACTAATGAAATAGGGACTACATTGTAAACTTCATTTAGAGCTAATATCTGTTCAGCGTAAGAAATTGTTTTCTGAAAGGCCTTTTTCCCTCCCAGAAATATATTATATCGTAGGATATTGGTAGGAAAAAAAGACCTTTCAGAGTGTATTCCTACCGTGAATGGAGTATAGTTCTAAATGAGCTTGGTGACCTGGTGGTCTAGGGGTAAGGTGTCAGACTTCTGTGCTGGCGGCCGGGGTTCAATCCTCGGTCCCGGCAAAGATTTATCTGATTACCAAACCCTTCCTTCACCTCTGACAAGATATCTTGTGAAAGTGGGGAATGCCAGGCCTCCACCGTGGTTCGGATTCCACGTTAAACTGTAGGTACTTCATTTCATCTTACAATCACCCTACCATTACACATTAGCGTAAGTGCGTATAACCCGAATGGGTAGTAAGACGCGGTGATAATAATAATAATTAATGAACTTTTAGTAGGTAGGCCTACAGTACATGCCTCATAAACAAATTTGCAATTGGTCTACATTTAAAGGTTAGGTATAAAACATTTTATTTAAAAAAATACAATGTGGTGTGTCACAGCTACTTGATGTATGGATTGACCTGATAAAACAATGTCACTACCAATGTATTGATATGTAATTTATTCTAGAGTTCCATAATAAGTTTTCTTTATTAGTGTAAATATTTATAGGGCCTATAGACTTCTTTAGACCCAACGAATTTGTCCTTCGGTAACAGTAATTTGTTAGTTCTATAACTTCTTAATAACTGGTTTTACTATATATTAAAAAAACAAAACAAGAATATGGATTGTGTATAGGCCTATAAATACAAAAGAGAGAAGGCGCAAAACCAAATATTTCAATTTATACTCTTTTAGGGACAACATTTAACAATAGTAAGTTGAATTAAGAGAGAGCTTAGAAATTGACGTTCTTTCATAACGCTGTTTTATCAACTTTTTTTCAGCTTTCATCCTACACAAAAATGTAAATGAGCATAATAAAACCAATATGATATTTATAATATGAAAGGGCAATCAATTACCTACAATTTGATACATTTGAATACAATTTAAATTTAAAAGCTTGGTCTCTTATTACCATGGCTTCACCCAACTATATTTTAGCTATACATTTGGACCCGTGTCCTCTCCTGTCATACCATTCTATTTTACTTCCCGTCACTTGCAAAGTTGTAAGATCTGGGTGACAGCATAACCAGAGTACAACACAGAGATATTTTCGCGTTTCATGCACACAATGCAATTTATTCCTACAGTATGTTTTAGCAGAATACTTCAATCTACCTTAAATTGATTTATGAAACACATTAATTGGTAGAGATGTACCTAGATTGAGGTCAAGTGTTCAAGGAATTGCCCACACAATACAGCAGAACGATATCCCTTGAAATAGGCGAGTCGAATATGAATTAGGCCCTTTTTTAAATATTATACAAATTGTGTGAAAATTCCAACGTCACCAGTTTGTGTGTGTTTTGGGGTATCAATATCATTGGTTGGTAGTTCACCACATCACATGGCTAATGTGTTCGCCCCCAGATCTGAATCTTAGTTTGCCCCTTTTCAGAGCCTGAGTCCTTGGACACAAGGATTGTAGTTGCAGTCCTATGTTGTAACCTGGGACTGCATGTGGCGATCCTAGTGTTGAAAGGACTCGAGCTTCGAAAAGGAGCACAGACAGTTTAACATAGGGGTTGTGTATCTGGTGTTTCCTTGTCTGTGGCATAGATCTAAGTTAATAAATACAAAATGTGTAAAATAGTTTATTACTATAGGACTATTTTATAAAGCGAGTCTGCCTGCCTCTGAGCTAAAGGTCACAGGTTTGATTCCCGGCATAGTAGCAAAGTAATCATTTGTGAAATGTGGGTTTACCCTTTCAGAGTGAGGAATTAACGGCCGGCGACTGGATGTTGTGTCTATTATAAGGTTTAAGATAGTTTGTAAGGGCCTGTGCTGATATAGTCAGTTCAGCTCAGAAAGTGCACATTAAATACAGCAAATAAATAAATATATAAAAAGTTAATTTTTTAATTTAAACTAATTAAAAAGCATTTAAACTTTTTCTATTAATTTAGGGCCTATTAAACAAATAATATATATATATTTGTTAATTTAAAGCCTTGGTCAAGAGTACAACATCTGATGATATTCAGAGCATCATTCCTTAACAACCCACACCTTCCACATGTAACATTCTTTAGGTTAAGAGTATCACTTTCAGTTACCAGGTACAGTACATAAACTAATGTGTATGTATACGGTTTAAATTACCGGTGTATCAAATCAACTACAGAAAATATTAAGAGGCAAAACAATACTCAAAAGAAAATGACAAGTCTTTATAGATCTACTGTAGGCTGTAAAGTGTCTCTGGTGAAGGCTTTTTTTCACTCCATACAAATTTTGAGAAAAATCTAGTAGCTGTCTCCATAGCCTAGGGGGTCGAAGGTTGCAATATGGTGAAAAGTAAGCTCTCCCATAAATTGATGATAATAAATAATATTTAATTTTGTACAGTTGGAACTACATCAGCTGTTATTTTCCTTCACAGTGTTCACTTTCGACCACCAACATCAATTGAAAGTCACTAAAGTTTGATATTATATAACTATGTTTTAATTGATCTATTCATTAAAAAGTTATAAAAAGCTTCCAATTATACTTTCTTACGAATTTTTGCATAATTTCTCATTACATCTTTAATCAAACAGACTAAGAATATAAATACAAAATACAAGAAAATATTTTTATTTTCTTAATTGTGGTAAATGAGTTTCAAATTTTCAAATAACTGGCTTCCTTTGGAAAACAGACTGTATTTCCTAATGTTATTTATAGACACTGCTATCGAGTTGAAGTGTAGGCCTCAGGTAATGTGAAGTAAAATGTCCTAATGCAGTGAAATAACCAGGATTTCATGAAGGGGAGGGGTGGGTCTAAACAAAAATTCCTCCATCCCATAAATTGTGTTAGATCACGGCTGTGAGCTGAGATTTAGGGGGGGGTTGTCGGACACACCCTCCCCTCACATGTGGCCGGGGAGGCTATGATTAGGCCATGGATAGGGAAAGGAGGGATCCCTCCTGAAACGAAGTCCTGGCTATGTCACGTAAACATTTAATATTTAACTGAGATTTTAATCTTTACACCACATTTATACAAAGCCACAAATAACGGCAAAGGCATTAAATCCTGTATAAATAACTTATGTTGATATTTTTAGTGGCTGCCTCCATTTAAAAAAAAGTGTAATAAACATAAAAATTGTTGTGAAAAATCGAAAAATGTCGTGGGGAAAACCTGAGCAAGTCGGCGAATTTCATAGTAAACATTTTGTAGCCACACTGCCCTTATATTTTTATGTTTATTAACTGGTAGTCTTTTAAAATTATGTTGTTAATAAAAACAAAATTGACAGGAAAGTTTCAAAAACATATGGAAAATTCAGGGAATTTTGTAGAAATTTTGTAGACGCGCTGTAATTGTTTTTGGAACTTTTACAGGGTTTTTTAAAAAAGAAATTCTTTGATGGGACCCAAAAGAGGAAGGGAGCCAAGGAGGACACTACACACAGAAAATCCTCAAGTCAAGAAGCAGATAGACCGCATAGGAGACAAAGAAGCAGATGCATTGTTTTAGTATTTATGAATAATTCTTAATTTGCAAATGTTTAGGCATATTTGAAACTACAGCACAAATTTAAAACAAATGTATTATGTATAGTCTTATGTATTAGGATGTTATTAGTTTTATCAAAACAGATTATATTTATATCTACTTTTATGACTTATTAATTTAAAAATTATAGCCCTAGGGGGAAAATCTGTTTTGGACAGGGTTTAGTAATCCACCATAACCCCGCAAAAATGAGTAATACCTTAAAAAGTAAATAAAAAATTTCCTTATTAGGGTTCATAGTAGATATTTGACGAATCATTTTGCTATCTCACATAAATTGAATATATATAGGGACATGCAAAATTCGCATTTGTGATAAAACAAATGTTTACACTAATTTTACCGTTTTTTACACGAATAACACGAATTTCACTTTTTTCACTTGAATAGCACGAATTAAGTGTTTTCCAAATAAAGTGGTTTTTTTGGTTCAAATGTGGAAATTGCACCTCATCATGCATTACAACACGACCAAAAGGTTTCAGAGTGTCAGTTGGTATGAGCCAAGCTGCCAAGCTTGGTTACTCTGGGCTAGAAATATTTAAAGGGACAGGGAATATCAATCTCAGCAGCAAATGAGCCAACGGTAGCACACACTACCTGCGTGGCAAGGGCGATAGGGCACATAGCACCTTGAGAATATTTAAGAAGGGTCCATTCAAACCTTGATGATATTAAAGGGCGTAAACTAGAACATAATTGAATTAATTTCCCACAAATATTAATCAACCTCATTATATTATAGTTATTTAATAGTTGCTACTATCGTTAACACTGTAAGAATAGTTTATTTTACCATTACTTGCTATTGAATAATAAAGAATAAACACTCATTTTGGAACAAGACCAGAAAACTGTAGCACCGACTCGAGTCCATTGATATATTTTATGAAAATAAATAAAATTAAACATTGCCACTGCATGCTACTAGCCTAATGTTGCTGTATAAATGATGCTATATTATTCTGGACTTAATCCATATTTTTTTAAACAACTACTAATTTGTCTTGTATCTACATAAATATCACTTTCAGCTTAAAAATTTTTATCACTTTTTGGAAAAATCACACCACTTTTACCAAAAAAAACCCTCTCTTTTTTATGACTCTAATTATATAGGGTAACTCAAGGAGAGATGACACACAATTCAAGAAAAATTCATAAAAATTATTATTTATTATTAATGTGGCACTCAGTACAAATATAAGTTAATTAGGATGTTTGTAGTCATCATGAACCCTAAACTAGTGCTAAAAAATAGTTGTCTATAACTTGATGAGGAAAATTCCCAAAGTATACATTTGTGCCACTCTCTTAACAGGGTAGGAGGGATGGTACTATGAAATTTAAAGCTTAAAAGATGTTGTACAAAGAGATGCCGTACTTGTTAGTTTTTAATCTACTGCACCGTTATAATATAATATCATCAAGAATAGTTGTCAAAATGTATTTTATAATTAAAATTACTTTCCAGAATAATAATAGAAAGACTTCATATCAAAGTCGAAGAGAATAACCAAGCAATAGCCTACTTTTATAAAACTACTTTCTTATAAATTAGGAAACACAATTAGTTTAATTAGGGGCATGCATCATAGCCTTTTTAAGTGGATGAATTTGTAGCCTGCCTATTATTTCGCAATCTTCCACACAAATCACACATTTGTTTATAGATGGAGCAGCTTTCATGGAGCCATCTAGAGCAGTTAGTGCATCTAATACAGTCTGATTGGGATTTTGTCTCGGAGTAGAGCTCAAAACATTCAACACACTCATTTTCGTTGTAGTCTTCAATATTCTCATCGTCTGATAACAGCATGGGTTTATCGTAGTCCTCGGATAAGGAGGGTGAGTTATACTTTGGATGCTTTTTAGCTCCCTGCCGTGGCTTAAGCCTAGAGGACCTACATTTTAATTGTTCAGTGTCTCAAAGCCTACACACACTACATTTTTTAGGTTCACTTCTCTCCTCAATTCTTTTCTTTTTTAATTATTTTTTCTAATTCTGTTAGCAAAAGATCGTTCTTCTTATTAGTTACTTTTACTTTACTTTCAGCTGTTGCTGCATGTTTCTTCCTTCCATCCTCGATGTAACTGGGGTCAGTTACATTTGCAGCAAACTGTCTTCTCTTGTAAGTTGAAGGTTTTAGAGATTTAGGAATTGGTGATATTTTCATCAGAATTTATTTGGGGTCAATGGGATTGATCCAGTAGGTGAAACTTCAGTGTTAGTCAAGGCTTGAAGATGTTGGTTAAAGAGGAGTGTGCTACTGGATGTAGAAGCAACTGCAGTGATAGCCGAGACTTGAAGATGTTGGTTAAAGAGGAGTGTGCTACTGGATGTAGAAGCAACTGCAGTGATAGTCGAGACTTGAAGATGTTGGTTAAAGAGGAGTGTGCTACTGGATGTAGAAGCAACTGCAGTGATAGCCGAGACTTGAAGATGTTGGTTAAAGAGGAGTGTGCTACTGGATGTAGAAGCAACTGCAGTGTAGCCGAGACTTGAAGATGTTGGTTAAAGAGGGGTGTGCTACTGGATGTAGAATCAACTGCAGTGATAGCCGAGACTTGAAGATGTTGGTTAAAGAGGAGTGTGCTACTGGATGAAGCAAAAGCACCTGCAGGAGGATTAACTTGGTTTGGTAAAGCCGGTGTGAGAGTTAACAGGGACACAAATATGTCAGGATTATCAGGAGTTTGGTCGAATTATAGCAGATAAGCATGTTCTGTGATAGCGTTCATGTACAAAGGATATATTCCTGTTGCTCAGAAGGCAGTGATTACCATTTGAGAGGTGACACAGTGACTCCAAGCTGAATTTAACAACTCGCCATAATCATCTCTTGTAACCTTGTTTCTTAGTCTCACCATTTTTGCACAAGCATCTTTGAAATAGTTTGAAAGTTTGAAGACCACTCGGTCCAAAGGATGCAGGTAGTGCGTTGTGTGGCTAGGAAGACACAAAATTACAATTTCACTGTCCTGTGCAAGTTGAAGTAATTGTGCAGAGTTCATGTGGGCGGAATGACCATCTAAAATTTATAAAAAATCCTCTTGGTTCACGAGGAATAAAATGACCTGTGAGCCAGTCCATGAAGAAATTTGTATCGATGTAACCATTTTCTTTCCTCATTTTTATTTGTGTGCCAGGTGGTGCACCCTTTCCAATCTGAGGCTTTTGTTAGGTGCCTTTAAACACGCAGGAGGGGGGGGGGGGACATCCTTGCTGCCTTTTGCGACAATAACCTGGCCATGGTCATTATTTAGCTGGATCCCAATTTCATCTGCATTCCAAATATTTCCTGGTTTATTCATTAGATTGTGTTCAGCCATAATTGTTGTCAAAAGATCAAAATAATGTTTAACTTCTTCTCTGTTCATACCTTCTGTCCTTGCTCTACTGATACCTTCAGCTTTTCTCACAGAAAGCTCGGGGTTGTGACGCATAAAAGAATCCAACCAAACGTCACCTGCCATCCTACTGTCTTTGTTTAAAGTGTGTTGTATTTTTAAAGATTCTGCCAAATTATAAGCCAGTGTACCCACATATTTTCTATTTGGCTCTAAACCAACCCCCTGAAGATTTTTTATGTGGCTTACGAGCTTCTTTTCTGCATCAATTCCAAGCTGTGGATATGGCCCAAGATTTAGCGTAATAAAAGTCTGTTTTTTATTCTGTTTCTTAAAGTTGTTAATGGTATATTGAACTGTTTACTTGCCTGCCTCAAAGAGAGTTTTTCTATTGACACAGCCTCAGCAGCTCTTCCCAGGTCCTCTTCTGACCAGGAAGCGCGGGGGGTTTTCCTCTTATAGATGTTAGGCATATTTGTCAGATATGAACATAAGCACAAAATCCTCAGGTTATTACAAAACGGACATAGTATTTACATTTCACTGGCCCTATTTTAGGGATTTATGTAGGCCTATACTGGTTCAGTCAAGATTTTATGCATATTGGGCATGCCATCTCTCATAACCAACCACTAGCCATCTCTCCTAAATGGGTAGGAGAGTTGAACACACCCCACCATTATTCGATATAATATGGTGAATGCACCAGACAGCAGTACATCACTTGCCCACCCAACCTACATCACTCATTGATTATGGATTGCTCGTTATTTCAAAGAGAAATATACTAACTGAAGAATACATAATACAAATTTAAAATTCAGCTACTTACCATTATCATATGATGCACAAAAATATGAATAAAGTGAGACACGCTAACACGGATAACGGACAAAAACTTCTCCACACACAATGAGCTCCACCACACGCTTGCCACTGAGCACCTGCGCCCTGTGGGACCCATTGACCTTGATTCCGAGGGGTGCACCATATCTCCTCGAGTTACCTTATCATATAATATGGTTTAAATTAGGAGGGATAGCCAGCACACTTACCGATGTGATACTGGAGTAGAAATTGTTTAGATATAACATTAAAAAAAAACACAAACACATTTTTAAGGACAAGCACAGACAGTGAAAGCTTGTCCTTAAAAATGTGTTTGCGTGTTTTTTAATGTTCTATCTAAACAATTTCTACTCCAGTATCACATCGGTAAGTGTGCTGGCTATCCCTCCTAATTTAAACCACTATTTAGCCTAGTGCTCTATATTTTATTATTATTATTTATTATTATTATTATTATTATTATTATTATTATTATTATTATTATTATTAGCATCGCGTCTTACTACCCGTTCGGGTTATACGCACTTACGCTAATGTGTAATGGTAGGGTGATTGTGAAATGAAATGAAGGACCTACAGTTTAACGTGGAATCCGAACCACGGTGGAGACCTGGCATTCCCCTAGTGCTCTATTCCACATACCTCTTATCATATAATATAAACAGAATGTTTTAATGTACTATACTTTATCCCTTTGATACAACTTATGTTTAGAGACATTTCTGCATGCTCATAATTTCTATTTATGTATTATATTTATGACATAATAAAATGTATTTGTAAACAAATAATTTAATAAATTACAAACAAAATGTATTTAGTCTTAGAGCCATTTGCAAGACTAATGCCAAGGGATTCCAAAAGTAAAGGTATATGAAAGAAAAATAAATCACCCTGAAAGTATAACTGGTGGCCTGAAAGAAGTTCTTGCTAGCAGTCATGTGATGAAACTTAATACAGAGATACTACACCCCTAGCGAAATAAAGTTATCTAAATACACTGCCTTCTATAGCAGCGATTTTCAACCTCTATGCCATGGATAGTCGGGGGCAGGCCAAAATATTGAGTAAAAAATCACCAAGGTTAATTTTAGACACAGGCCTACAGAATGTTTTTTTAAAACATAGCTGCTATTGTAAAATTCCAAGTACTTCCATTCTTCTTGTTCCAGACCCTCAAATAATCGTAATAATCACATTATTAACCTTTTCAGCCTACTAATGTGAGTCCTTAGTCAGTTGTTTGAATCAGCTTTGTCATTCTGTGTTATATTGCTTTTATTAAGTTTTTTAATTTATATTTAATTTTAGCTATTAATTTTTTTAGATCTCTCTAGACATCAAGAGATGTCTAATTAAAAAATTTAATTCAGGTGACAATAAAGTTAGGCCAGAGCATTTTCCTGAATTCTCATATTGGATCAGTGGCATTAAAAGTAATAAGTTGCAGGCATTTTGTAAAGTGTGCAAAACAATTATAAACCTAAGTAATATGGGAAATCAAGCATTAGCTTCCCATGCAAAAGGACCAACTCATATCAAAACTCTTGAAACTTTGACAAATCAACGCTCTCTGTTGACGTTTTTCTCAAACAAGTCAAGTGATTCAGGTTCATCGAGCTCCCCTGTTTCAACAGAATCTCTGGTACACAAAGACATTCTACCTAGTGGTGATTCGGCTGGTTACTCGAAGAGTTTTTCTGTTTCATCGGAAATTGTAAAGCCGCAGAAGGAAGCTGTTGCTAAAAGTGAAATTAGTGTAGTGCCTCGAAGAAACCATAACACCTTTGTTATAAAAGATGATATAACTAAGGCGGAAGTAATTTGGGTTATGCAAGTTGTTTACAAAAAAAAGTCTTTCAATTTGTGCAATAATTTAAGTACAATTTTACAGTTGATGTTTCCCGAGTGTTTCATTGCCAATGCGTTTACCCTTGGTGGAGACAAGGCTGCATACTTCATTGTGCATGGCTTGGCTCCATTCTTTCATAACAATTTACTGGACCACCTAAAATTATGTAACAACTTTGTAATTTGTTTTGATGAAGCGTTGAATAAAGTTATTCAAAGAGGACAAATGGACATTGTAATAAAATTCTGGGACAAGGAAAATCATAAAGTCATCAGTTGTTACTTAAACAGTGTGTTTTTCGATAGGAGCACCGCTGAAGAATTACTGAAGCATTTTCTGGATGGTATTTCACCTCTTCCACTCTCTAAGTTGATACATGTGTCAATGGATGGCCCAAAACTCAATTTAAAGTTTATAACACTTCTTCAGGAACACATCAAATCTGTCACAGACAATGAAGTATGTAGTTTGCTAAATCTGGGAACATGTGGGCTTCATATTGTTCATGGTTTCTTGAGAACAGGAGTGGATTCTGTGTATTGGGATATAAGTAGCTTATTGTGTCACATGTACTACCTGTTCACTGACTCTCCAGCTCGTCGAGCATTGTTTATCCAGTTGACAGGATGTGCATCTTTTCCATTGAAGTTCTGTGGTGTGCGGTGCTTAGAGAATGTAAAGTGCTTTCACAGGGCATTACAAATTTAGGACCATGTTGTTAAGTTTCTCAAAGAAGCAAAACTTCCTAAAACAAAACCTGTAGAGACACTGAAAAGAGCAGCCTGTGATCCATTCCTAAAGTGTAAACTAGCTTTCTGCAAGACAATTGCAGATGAATGTCAGCCTTTCCTGCAACGGTTCCAGACATCAAAACCAATGACTCCATATCTTTTTAAAGCTGTAGAGAAACTTCTAAGATACCTTATGAATCGTTGCGTGAAACCTGATCTGATGAAGTGCACAGGTCCAAAGTTACTGTCTATCGACACAAAAAAGTCAGAAAATTTTATCCTTAGCAAAACTATTGATGTAGGATTTGCAACAAAACGTTTGTTAGGAGAAACTGCAATCACAGTAACAGAAAGACAAAAAACTAGAATTTATACACGAGTGCCGCAGTATGTTAACCACCATGATGCAAAACTACAAGAAAGAAGTCCTTAAAACAGAAAGCTGTGAGAGGTTTGTCTTCATTGGATTCTTGTGTTATTCAACATTCGCCTCAACTGGGCCAGAAAAGATTTTCTTTTCTTTTGGAGGAACTCAACCATGCCAACTTCATAAATGGTCTTCTGGCTGAAAATGCCAAGAAAGAATACTTGCATTTTTGCAACCTCAAAAAATCTCAGCTTCAAGAAATATTTTGTCCTTGTGATCAGTTTAGTGATGAAGTAGGACTTGACACTATTTATGGTAGCTTTCTAATAGGAGATGCAAACTACAAACATCTTTGGGAAGTAATAAATATTTGCCTTGTCTTGTCGCATGGGAATGCAACTGTTGAAGGTTGTTTTTCAGTCAATAAATCTTTACTGTTTGAAAATATGCATGAAAAAACAGTCGATGCACAGCGTCACATTCATGATGAGATACAAGAAGCAGGAGGGATTAAAAACATACACATTATCAAAAAGATGTTGGATTACGTGAGAGGTGCTCGGAAATGCTATCATGAATATTTGGAGATGAAGAAGCAGGAAAGAAGTGAAGAAGACAAGAAGGCAGAAAAGAGGAAATTAGATATACAAGTTAAAGATTTAGAAGGAAAAAGAAAAAAATTAATGATGGAAACTGAAGAGAAACGAGAAGCAATAGAAGTGGAGTTGCAAGAACTGAAGAAGAAACAAGTTTCACTTTATTAAATATAGCATAGTATCTTATTGTATGACTTTTGATAATTTTAATAAAAATAATATTGTCTTGAGACATGAATAATATGAAAGCAGACACATTTCCTCCTGTTGTGAGCTATTCAGTTCAGGATATGTACAGTTTAGGTAAAATAAGACTGTAATGATACCAAACTTTTTAGTATTTTCTTGTGGCCTGTTATTTAGTATGTATTTATGCACATGATACCAAAGTGAATCAAGTTTGTTACAACTTTTTGATAGGGTTAGACATATTTACTTATTTTCCCATCATTTTCCCTGAACTGATTGGCAAGATGTCTGCTTTCTTATTCTTCCATGAGAGGTGAGGCAAGGTCGGCTGTAGGGGAGGAGGAGGCCGAAATAAATGTATTTAAATTAATATTTTCACATGTATAGTATCGTAAAGTTATAGTAGAAATTTTATGAGAAACTGGTCAGGGAATCTGGGAAAATAGTCAGGGAGAATATTTTTACAAATACTGTAGGGACCCTGTCCTTGCATACAGCTCTTTAAGGACTTTGTGATTTTTTAAATACAACTATATATATTTTTATAATCCATAATATCTGTAGATCACGGTGAAAATGGCTTTCCACTTTGGCGCAACATTCGGCAAGAGCATGTTTTAATAGTTTGCTTGAAGACAGTTAATATGTAGGTAAAATAATATCCCAAAGCACATCTTGTGTAAAAGTGTGGGAAAACTATTTTCCAAAAGCATTATAAAGAGTTACTTTAGTACTAATAATTATAATTTTATGTTAAGTTGTATTTTCAGCTTTTGAAAATAAAATATTTGATGTTTAAACAATTTATAATTATTGTAGATTATTTGGCAAATTTAAATTTTATTTTGATTAGTGTGTTGGAATATTGAAAAAACAATTTCTCTAGCGTTCTTCCCTGGGAATAGTAAAAAAATCATTAAAATAGCGATATTTTCAATAAATGTAAATACATTTTATTAACAAATTTGAAACATTGAGGCTGTTTATGATTTATATATCATTAGCAGTTTATGTACCATTGTGATTAACAGGATATTATTTGAATAAAAATAACTAACAGTAGTAAAGGACTCAAGTTATTTAATTTTATGTATTTACATTAATTGTACAGAGGCTTCTGAGATAATAATATTAGCCTGGGTGCTTTGCCCATGTAAATTAATGATGGCACTGAGTTGAGGCTTTTGCCTCAGGAATATTGGGTCGGCACTGCATGGGGTACAAGTGTCACCAAGGCCAAAACCAACAAGTCCAAGAAAGGTGTTTTTTTGCTGGTGTCGATAAAACAGGCCTTGCATTGAATAAATAACAGTTTTAATATGACCCGCCTCGGTGGCGTAGTTGGCTAACGCGTTAGTCGTGTTGAGCTTGACTGCTGAGGGCGGGGAGATCGAGGTTCGAATCTTGGTCGGGTGAATAATAATAATAATAATAATAGCCTTTATTTATCTGGCGAAGTTAAGGCGTTAGCCTTCTCTTCCACTTAAACAGAACTGGGGGGCGGGGGGGTTTCCTAAATAGTTTTCCACTCTCCCTCCACGCAAATGCGGGTTCACTTCCTCTAATTCAACCTTCCCAATTCCTAATCTATTAGCGTAATTAGTACTTAAAGCGTATAACCCAAACGGGTAGTAAGATGTGGTGCTAAATATTAGTTGTAATATGTATTAATTTAACAGATTGTTGTGATCCAATACATTTACTATGCACACTATTATTTGATCAAAACTTGTAAGCTGAACAGTGACAAGTTTTTAATTTGGAAAGTCTTTGTCGTCCAATGGATATAATAATTTAGAATATCTTCAAACTTTTGATCTTTATTATATTTTAAAATTCAAAAATGCCTTGCAAATGTAAAACACAACAAAAAATCTTTGCCACTTAACCACTTGAGTTAGATAGAGTAAGGTAAATTGTAGAGATGATATTGATTAAAAAAAAAACTATTTTTGTGAAATACACGGTACGACTTTGTGATTACTGGACAAAATCTCAACATGGCTTGACATGAGGGAGAATCTTAAAATTCATAACACATCCTCTACAAAACAAACCCACAGGTTAACATAGTAATTCTGGCACTTCAACAGACAGCAAAAACAATCACTCTCCTGAATTACTTAGTTAAAACACTTTAGTTTTCAGTAAAATTTCAGACTAATCACAGGGTTGCCACGCACCTGGAAATACAGGGAAGTTTTTTGTCTGTAAAAAATCAGGAAAGCATTTGAAATTTCACCAAAAAGCTAGAATTTACTGGAATTTATTTGTGTTGAACTCAAAAGTGCTCAAAATCATAAAAATCCACATTTAAGTGCACACTTTACGTTTCCGATAATTTTGGTCTGAGAACTTAACAAAATGATTGAAAATGTTTTTATTTTTTTATTTTCTAACCTTCTTAAAGAATTATGGCACAAGTTGATCAAAATAGCTTAAAATTACATTATATATATCTCTAGAAAGTGAGAAAACTATTTATTTGACCTCAAAAGTGCTCAAAATCATAAAAATCATTAACTGAAAATAGTGAAGGCTGAGCCGAAAATGTGTTCAGACATAAATTAAATAAAATAAAATTTCCAATAACTTTAATAAGATAATTTTTTGTGATTTAACAAACCATTTAACCGTTAATATATGTAATTTCTTTACAGGTGCTGCCCGTTGTGGAGCGTGGATGTATGTGATCATCTGAAAATCAATTGAATAACATTTTTGGCAAGGCAACAATGGATATAAATCAAGATTGTGTTATCTGTGAACAAACGTTGAGTGAAGATGACACTCTGGTTGTGAAAAAAGGTTTGAATGCTATAAAGAGCAACAGTTTACATCGAAAAGATGGAATATTTGAGAAATTGGAAAATGAGACTAACGTGAGGTTACATAATAAGTGCTGTAAAGACTATACTCGTGAGAGTAGTATTACTGCTGCAAGTAATCGTTCGCCACAAAAATCAATACACCTTCGATCAGCAGTACCTATATTTGACTTCAAACGTGATTGCTTGTTTTACAATGAAGTTTGTGATTTTCAAGCAGAAACGAAAAAGAATGTGAAAAGACGACTTCAAATATTTGAAGCTCGATCCTTAACATTCAAGGATCAAATCATTGAAGCTGCCATCAAGAGGAATGTTGATTGGGGAAGGACAGTGCTTGATCGAATTTGTACAGTTATTGATCTAGTTGCAGTAGAGGCTAGGTATCACCATCCTTGTTTCACTAAATTTTACACATCCTTACCTACATCAGGAAAACATGGTAGTCCTGAAGATTAGTGCATTTCTTCAGCATTTGTGCATTTATGCCGCTACCTTGATAATGATAACGATGAGTGTCAGTACTCGATGAATCAACTTATAACGAAGATGAAGGAATATCTTCCACAAGATACTGATGTCTCAGAAAAAATTCTTAAGAAATGCCTATGGGATCACTAGGGACCAAAAATGTTTAAAATAGGCAGGCAAGCACTGAAAATATAGGATATAGGCACCAAAAAATATGCACTTTAAAAAATAGGCACACAATAATCAATGTAAAATTTATTTTACTACAAGCTACTTACTACATGTAATCTACAAGCAACTCACATTGCTCTGAATCACTATATACTTTTCTAGATTTTCACAAGTGAAATTTGTTCTGTGGTCTGATAGAATATTTTTATTGTTTGAAAAGCTTCTCTCAACTTCACACGATGTCAAGGGTCAAAATTTTAAATTTGACAATTCTGAAGAGTTTAAACTTATCTCCTGCAATGGCGTGCTTTGCCCTCCCAAGATGTCTGATACTGCTACCATTGTTCTCCAACCAGGATTTCGTTGTAGTACTTGTTCAAGTTTTGTTGCGACTGATGAGGCCGGGGGTTTGTATTGTATGCATTATCTTCACTGCTTCTATTAAAGGCAGATCCTGGCTTCCAGGGACACAATAACTCCAGGAAGGTTGCCGAAATACCTCTATACATAGGCCAAATCAGACACAACAATGATAGAAGATGTAGCAACCATTGCCTCTCTTATTGACACAGCATCCTCTTCATCTAATGGTTGAATTACCTGAAATTATTGAGAATCAATTAATTATTTAAATTCTGAACAAAATTAACAAGCGATAATATAATTATAGGAACAATTATTAAAGAATCTAGCTCTGAATAAATAGAAAAATTATTTTCTTAAAAATATACATGTACCCTTTGAATTTTGTCCATGTGGTCAGCATAGTACACTGCCGCTTGTAACCAGGTACCCCAACGTGTTAGAACCGGTTGTGGTGGAAGAGGTGTTTTCGGCAATTTTTCCCTAAATGTCGCTAAGCGCGAAGGAGCTTTCAGAAATACTTTTTTGCAGATGAAATTACAGCATTTATATTCAGGAAATTTGCACGAACGTGTTCTGCGACTGTGAACGGCGTGTGCTAGGCAGGTAACGTGAATTAGTTTTGGGTAGAACACCTTAAAACTTGCCCCAGCTTTTAGCATATATGCTGCGCTATCTGTCAGCAGCACCATAAACTTCTTGTCATTGTTTTCTGATGGCCAAAGCACTCCTGTAACAGAACAATAAAATAAATTTTAGTCTCACAGAATTACATAGGATAAAGTTCCGAATGTAAAAACTTATATAAATCCAACTTACACAGAGAATTGCGAACAACTCTGGCAATTGTCGAGCTGTTAGTGACTTCAAGCACTCTTGAGGCAATCAAGTGCGGAGAACTGGGTCTTGTGGAGTCAAGTTTACCAACCACGATATTTGCGATGTATCTGCCGCAACGGTCAGTTGTTTCATCGACACTTGCTCAAAAGTAGGAATCTCCAATATTTTCTTTTATCTTCTCAATGGTCTGGAAAGGAGTAAAAATTCACTTAATATTCAAAACAAATAATTATGTAAGTAAACGAAAGTGCACTACTTCAATTAATTTAAAGTATCTTCGAAATTAAAATGTAAAAAATAAATAAATAGATTAACAAACAAAAAACTTACGGATGAGTATTTGGATGTAAGTAATTCTTCCTCAATGTGTATTCATCGAGGATCATCTTGTTGGTATATTTTGTGAGGAAACCTTTTAAAATGGGATTGTTTAGCTTTGTCCCTGGTATATTCGCGGCTACCATTGCAGCGCACAATTCAGAGTAAAATTGTTCACAATTATCAGGAAATACAACTTGCGAAATTAGCATTTGCCTGCCAGTTTTTTCTTTTAAACTTTTGCAGTGCATCGCTGTTTGCTTGTGTTGGTCTAAATGATATTTCTTGTCACATTTTACCTAAAATACGTGAAAAAATTTACATAAGTTGTAATTTTACCAACAGTAATTTATTACGTCTAACTATTATGAAATAGCCCTAAAGGTAAACTTACCTCTTTGGTACACGCAGAGGCGGCCCTAGCAAGGTTTTCAGGTGGTGCGAGATCTCATTATGGCGCCCCCTGTACATAGTCAAAGATAACTTACATTTTTTACATCAATAATAACTCAGACCTCCAAAAGATTAGCATAGTATTAATATGGATTAGAAAAAATAACAGTAAAAAAGAAACTATATTTGTTTGAAAAGGTTTATTTAATCTACTATGCTACAGACAACGCTTACATCACGCAAAAGTCAAATTTACATCATAAATTAATTTAAAATTAAAACAAATTAAGAAATGAAAAATGAACTAAAAACCCTAGATTGCCACTTTCCTCGCTTTTGCGCTTGCACATTTTTTTATAAATTCAGAATAATTCAAGTCCTGGGCAATACTATTTTCTATAGATAAAATTGCTAGATCTGACAGTCTATCCTGACACATGGTTGAACGTAAATAATTTTTAATTAGTTTTAATTTACTGAAACTTCTTTCTCCGTTAGCGACAGTTACAGGTATGGTCAGCAAAATTCGAAGTGCTGTCCACACATTCGGAAATATATCCCGCCAACCATTTTGTTTAATAAGTTGGAGAACTTTTATTGGTTCTGCTGATTCAAGCTCTTTCAACAATGGATTCAGGTATAAAAGTTTCTCAACCAATTCCCAACCAGATATATCACATTTTTCCCCATCGGTTAAACATATTTCTAAATCTGCACAGCCTTTTTCCAATTTGGACTTTTCAGGAATTGTTTTGATATTGTATAAAAAGGACCATGTATCATTAAATTGGGATAGTTGTGTAAATCTAGTTACCAACGCATTCTAAATTGTATCGATCATAGGGTAAAAGACGTTCATTTTAAACAATTCTTCAGGATCTGTTGGTGTCTCATCTACGGCCTCGTATTCAAATAATCTCTTCTTTCTTCGGGATCGAACTGGCTTAAAAATAGGATCTGTTCCAGCTTGAAAAGCAATTTCCCTAGCTGTTATAGAGCAGACGAATGACCCCGGTACTCTTTTACAAATTCCGAGCAGTTCTTCAGCAATTGTGAAGCTTTTGGTAAATCCATAGTTTCAGACTGCATAGCCTTACTTACAATGTTTTACTTGAAACAATATATCATACCAAGCCACCAGTGTTACTATAAACTCAAATTGCTCCATGTTCTGAATCAGTGACAAGGCCTCTGATGCTGCAACTGGGTCATTCGTTTCTTCGTGAAGATCCAGAAGGGCTTCACGAACTGAAGGGTAGTGATAACGAACTGCAGCGAGGCTAGAAACTCCACTCTCCCAACGAGTTTCACAAACTTTTTTCAGTGATAGTCCTTCTACGTGCTTGGATATCACTTCCCATCGCTTTGTTGATCCAGAGAATAGAACAAATAGTCTTTGAAGAAATCCGAACAAATAAACCGATTTAACAATGTTTTGGCGGCATCTGCTATTACCAAATTTAAGCTATGACAGCCACATGGATTAAAAAATGCTCGTGGATATTGGTTCAGAATTTTGCTTTGGACACCTTTTTTTTACTCTTACCATATTAGATCCATTATCATATCCTTGGCCTCGACAATCGTTCATATCCAAATCAAACTCTTGCACAGTATCATCAAGAAAGAGGCCAGTAAGTCCATCTCCGAAGAGTCACTTACCGGCTTGTAAGCAATGAAACACTCACGCACTTGGACTTCACCTTCATTAGTGTCAACAAAACGCAATGTTAACGATAATTGTTCAACGTGACTGACATCAGGAGTGCAATCCAGTATGATGGAGAAGTATTTAGATGACTTTACCGTAGTCAAAATTTTATTTCGAACTTAACTTCCAAGTAAGCCAATCAACTCGTTTTGAATACGCTTGCCAAAATAGTGGACATTAGTCTCCTTATTAACAATACGGTGGAGGTGCTCCATCATCACAGGGTCAAATTTTCCTAGCAGTTGCACTAAACCAGGAAGTTACCATTATTAGGAGTATATAGTGTTTCAGATCCAGAGCTTCCTCTGAACGACAGATTATTTCCTGTTAAAAAAAATACTATGGACATCATTCGTTCGAGGATAGCAACCCACCGTGATTTCTCGTCTTCAATCTGTTTTTGCAAATGCTTGTCAATTACACTGAAGTTCTTTAATCGAATCGACGCTTCTATCCAACTGTGCATGGCGCGCTGGTGATCTGAGAAAGTTTCGTGAGTTTTGAGACGCACTGATAAGTGTCTCCAGTCGTCAAATCCTTCTTTTCCTAAATTAGAATGGGAGCTTCTGTTGAATAAACAGCAGCAAAAACAATATACTTTATCTACAGATTTAGAGTACACGAGCCATCTTCTTTTATAAGTTTCTCCATTTGGCATTACCCTTTGAAAATGCGTATTTGAAAAATGACGTCCATTTTTTCTTGGATAATTTTCGTTGTTCATTTCGTTACTTACAGGACCTCGAATAATTATTTCATCTCTGGTTGCAGGGTCAGCGAGCGACCATTTTGAAATATCATAATTTATATTTTGAAGAGGTGACGGTGATAGTATGTCTGGTATACCCTCTTCTGTAATATTTTGAACTGCATATGACATTCCAGAAATAGCTAAATCTTCTTGTGTATGCTGCTCTTCATCTCCATGGGCTTCGTCTGAAGAACTTCTATTAAATAGGCCTTCTTCCGTCGCGTGTTGGACTAGTTCTGATGATGATGATGATGATGATTGAGATGACCTCTCAACTATCAAACATTTGCTAGCAATTTTGCATTTCGTTCCCCTTGCTTTTCCGTTTCGCCTTGCTTTTTCCGTTTCGCCTTGCTTTTCCGTTCGCCTTGCTTTTTCCGTTTCGCCTTGCTTTTTCCGTTTGCCTTGCTTTTCTTTCCCTCTTTCGTTGCTTGCTTTTTTTTTTAAGTTTTGTGCGCCAGATTAATTTTTTTGGAGATAGCGACATGTTTTGTCTGTAAAGAAAAGGATGCATTATACTTTGTAAATATTTTCGATACCAAGGTGAATTGAAATTACCTAAAGTCAATTCTACACCCAAAAATATTGTCACTCGGAAACTTTTACTATGGGAGCAACAAATACAATACATACTAGATAAAATGTATTGAAAAGCTGATCTTCAAGTTGCCATTTAGGGCGACTTGCATAACACAGTCTAATTCCGTTTGAATGTTAGTTGAACGCAATTTTAATTATAAATTAAATTAGCGCATTGCATAGCAACATTTTAGTTGATAAATACGTTTAGCAATGTTAAATGCTCGAAAATAGGTATTTAACGCAGCTAAAAGTGTTTACAGTACAACAAGAATTAGAGTGAAAGAGGATATTTTATGGAACTAAAATTTACGCCTACATTTATTTTAAAACATTAACTGTCTTACTTATTAAAAAGTCTTAATCAACATCAAAACAACAGTTTAACTAATAACTACTTGAGACATTAAGTAATGTTTAACTTTTTTAACTCATAAACAATGTTTGAGATGTATTTAGTTGACTAATGCAGAATTATTTTAGCTATAACAACACTTTGCAGATGACCGAATGAAAGATCGAAATCATAGCAAAAAGCCCGCATCTACTGTTTTAAATTGCATTGCACGTAAAAAACACACAAAAAGTTCACGTGACACGTTCACACAGAAACAACGGCCCACAACTGTTGACCATTTGTTTAGAGTGATTATTACTTTCATAATCATAAGTAGGCATTTGTATTTTGTTTATTTCAGCATTATTCGGGAAGAAATAAATACAAAAGAATGGCTAAACGTAAAGATAATTGTACGTATTGTCATACATTTTATTTGTATGAATTATGATAGGTATAAATGCTTTTTACTAACTACTCCATAGCCAAAAAATTATCGAACTTTTCCACATAGTTGAGTTTTGTCAGATAAATTAACAGCTACACAGACTGTTTGGGTGACGCCATTTTGTTAGTTAGGCACTTAAACAAGGGTCCGACAATGTTTAATTTGACATTAGTTAGGTTCGATGTTTAGATATTAGTTAACGCTAAATAACGTTTATGAGTAAGAATTATTTTTACTCAAGTAAAATCTTTATCTATTTCAAGATAACGGAATTTTGACATGAAGGACATGGACAGAGAAAAAAAAGGTTTAGCTGTTTTACCGACGGCGCTAAACATAATAGCCCGAAAGGCGCTGTGCAATACGTTGTTAATAATAATAATAATTGTATTTACAAAAAATACGTTCAGGCAGATAACAAACAATGTTTAACTAATTCAATTTGAAGAAGATGTTAAACTGATGTCATGTAAGTCACCCTTAGACTAGCTTAGGTATGATCTATGATCTACGTAAACACAAATATGTCTAATATGATGTTGTTTCTAACATAATGTTACTAATATCTTACACTACATAACAATATATAGGATACTCACAGAATACCTAATTTAACAGTAGTAACGTTTCGATAACAATAATTAACGATAACGATTCAAATTCTCTTGGAGCTCGCCACATAGACACAAATCATAACACATGCACCCGTACACGAGTAAACGCCAAGACAACGGCTGGTGATTGGTGAAAGAGGCGCGGCGCGATGGCGGACAGAACTAGTGATGGGCAGCTCGAGTTGACTCGACTCGGTCAGTAGCACACAATCTAGATCACTGTTGTATAAAATTTATTTTGGCGGGTAGAGTTAAGTAGTAATAGGTGATGGGTTTTATTTTTTTCGCAGACGATCTATCGTTCAATTTTCTGCGCCCCTCTTATAATGGCGCCCGGTGAGGTCGCACCACCCTAGGGCCGCCCCTAGGTACACGATTGGCAGAAGATGATTTTTCCATCTGCCGTGAAATTAGTATCACCACCTATACATTGCTTAAATAAAGCGCTTTTGCTTTTTTTTTCCCTTAGGCTGTTGCACCACAGTTAACACAAGAAGTGTTACAAAAGAAATCAGTAAACAAACCCAACAAGACAGAAGTTGACTCTAAAAGACACAATCACGTACTGAAATAATGATGGTTAAACCTAGTGGTAAACCATTCTAATCTCCGCGTCAGTCAGGCTAAGGCTGTTGAACCACGTCACACCACCCTCTCCCATCCCTCTACTCACTCCATCCTAGTAGGGGGGTTTTAGGGTTTTCATGGCGGAAGTCAGCCCCCCTCCCGCGGCGTGGACTCGCGGGTGCTACATGCGGAGAGGTGGGGAGAAATGATTCTATGACTTGCTGAAGGAGGCGGAGCATTAGAGAAAGGCTTGTTCGATTGGCCATGATAAGCAAACTTGTCATAGGGGTTTAAGATTCCCATGAAAATGAACTAGAAAAAAAGGGTTAACCTTTAATCTTAGTGTTATGACGCAGGCTTCTCTAAAACCGAGTTGAAAAAGGATGTTCTTTCCCTACTCGCACCCTCCTTGCTAAGAACATTTGGGGGTGACAAGTGATGAATGTTTTCCTGCGAATTGGCCAGCTAGCTCGGCTCCCCTAGCCGTGAGAGAGTTTTAACTCAGGAAGTTAACATCTGTTTCGCTTTGAACTTGACAGAGATTCATTTTGAACGTAAGTGGTCTGTGAGAATTTTACAAGAGGGGACTTAAGAAGTAGTTTATTCGTGCTGCTAAATGACTCTCTTAACGCTTGCTTCCCCGTATCCGTATTGGCGTGCCTCTTTGAGCCGACAGGGAAAGCTCAGCGTTTATCATCATATCCTAATTTTCGTGACGTGTTGAATCTAGATGGGATCCCGCTTCCGTTCGAAATGAGATATATTGAACGCTTCGAAAAGCTTAACGATATATCTGTTAATGTGTACACTGCAAAACACGAAGGTAGTGACTCTTATATGGACACTGCAGACAACTCTAAAAGCTAGTGATCGTTCCCGTGCATGTCAGTGCTAAAGAGCGTGCTAGACATGTTCATTTATTCATGATAAAAGTACATGGGACAGAAAATTATCATTTCAGTGCAATCAAAAATCTGTCACGGTTAATAAACCCGCAACTAACGTCAACGTCTAACGTAGGACGTAGGTATTTTTGTGACCGTTGTTTGAGCTCTTTTCTGACTGAAAATAAACTTGAAAAACATAAAGAATCGTGTAAAAAATTTGGGGCGGTAAGGCGTACATTCCCTCAAGGAGAAAATAAATTCCTGGCGTTCTCACAGTATAAACAGCAGGAGAAAACAGGATTTATCGTGTACGCTGACTTGGAGAGTTTACTCGTGCCTATAGAAACGTGTGATCCTGACACGAAAGTTTCTTATACTGAGAATGTGCAGAGTCATGTAGCGTATTCTGTAGGCATGTACACTAAATGCATTTTTGATGATAATCTCTCGGAGTACCGACACTTCACGGGAAAAGATTGTACAGATCAATTTGTTGAAGCTCTCGTAGATACGGCAAAGCGCGTACTAGATTATTATAGTACTGTAGTTCCAATGAAGCCGCTAACACCTGCTCAAAGAGATGCTCACAATACGGCCACTCATTGCCATATATGTGAAAAACCCTGCGCGAATGATGATATCCGTGTTATGGATCATTGTCACTTGACAGGACTTTATCGTGGTAGCAGTCACGCAGGGTGTAATATTAATTACAAGAACCCTAGTCATCTGAGCGTGGTTATCCATAACGCGCGTTGCTACGATAATATTTTCCTTCTTGAATCACTTGTTGAACGTAGAGAAACTGATCCGTTCACAGGGGAGAGCGTTCTTGTCAATCTAGGCAAAGTTAAGGTTATTGGAGAGACTATGGGAAGATTCAAAGTAATCATGAAGTATATTCGGCACGGGTTTCGAGGGATCACAATTAAAATTATAGATAGTTTCAGCTTTCTATGTACCTCCCTAGAGAAATGCGTATCTTACCTCGAACCTGAGCAGCTTAAAATCACTCGTGTCATCCTGATGATGAACGCTTCAAACTAGTCGCTCGTAAAGGTGGGTTCCCCTATGACTATATAGATTCATTTGAGCGGCTGAACGAGACTCAGTTACCGAGCAAAGATAAATTTTATAACGCGCTCACGGATAGTCATATCTCTCAGGAAGACTATGATCACGCCTGTGAGGTTTGGCGGCTATTTGAATGTAAGAATCTTTGGGATTACTCGAACCTCTACCTGCATACAGATGTAACACTACTGGCCGACGTCTTTGAGAACTTTCGTGATCTTTGTATGAAGACGTATAGGCTCGATCCCGGATGGTCTCTTACAGCTCCCAGTCTCGCGTACCAAGCTCTATTGAGAATAACCCAGGTACGGCTCGAATTAATAGATGATGTAGATATACATCAATTCATTGAGGAGCTATTCGGGGAGGGATATGTTTCGTAGCTAACCGTCATTCTGTAGCTAATAATCGTTATATGAGTTCATTTGACCGTTCCAAACCAGAGTCTTACCTCGTTTATCTAGACGTGAATGGACTCTATTCATTTAGCATGTTGAGCTCGCCACCTTATGGAGGGTTCAGGTGGCTTGAAGATGATGAAATTGAACGTTTGGACGTGCTAAAAGTGGAGGACGATGCGGATACGGGCTATATCTTGCAGGTAGATCTTGAATATCCACAAGATGTACACGACGCTCATTCTGACTTGCCGTTCTGTCCTGAGAAAGGGATTCCACCCTAGGGAAACACGAGAAATTGTTAACGACTTTAGCTGATAAGACTAGGTACGTCATTCACTATCGTCATCTAAAGTTATGTTTAGTGAATGGGTTGAAACTGAGGAGGGTACACCGGGTTCTCAGTTTCAAACAATCTCCATGGATGGCTCCGTATATCAAGCTGAACGCGGAAATGAGGAGTAAGCGAGCAATGAGCGAGCAATCAGTTTGAAAACATGTTTTTCAAATTGATGAACAATGCCGCATTCGGCCGCCTTATATCTAACAAGAGGGCCTACCGTACGGTAAAAATAACTACCAGGTGGGAAGGTAAATTTGGAGCGGGTAACCTCATAGCCAGTCCAAACTTTAAAAACCGTATGATTGTATCAGAAAACCTGGTCATCATTGAGATGGAACCGCAGGAGATTTACTTTGATATGCCAATTTATGCGGAATTCGCCATTTTGGAAATCTCTAAAGTAGTCATGTACGGCCTACATTACCAGGCATGGTTCCTGCCTTCCCTCCAGGTACGTTAAAACTCCAATATACAGATACAGACTCAATTCTCTACTACATGACTTGAGGATGCGTTCCAGCGACTTATCCTGTTAGCTAATGACTACCTGGACACCTACACTTACGGACAAGACCAATGTTTACGGCATGCCCGTAGTAAATCAAAGGGGTGCTCGGTAAACTAAAAGACGAGACTCGAGGTCGGATCATCACCGAGTTCATAGGTTTACGCCCTAAACTCTATTCATTTGCGGTGCAAGGAAATGGTGAGACGCTCAAGGCTAAAGGTGTCAAGAGTAGCGCGTTAAGAACGCTCTCTTTAGAGGACTATCGTAATTGTTTGACTAATGAAACGCTAGTCATGAGAGAAGCTCGTTCAATAAGAGCTGTAGGATTCAAACTTTACACACAAAAATTCAATCGGGTTGCACTATGCTCTATCGACGACAAACGACACATGTTACCTGGATCAGTCAGAACTCTACCTTGGGGCCATTACTCTATAAGCGAGCAACCAACTACTTCCATCCAAGAGACCTCGATTGAAGCCGGACCATCATGTCTATAGTGCAAGTGCGTGTGTCAGTGGCTGATCTACAACTTTATCCAGTACAAGTGAACAGGCATCTACTAACCTCCCATGTCTCTATAGTGTAAGTGAATAATTAATGTCAATGTATAAGAACTAGAAAAAAAATGTTAGTGCTTTTAAAAAGACTTGGGAAAAATATTCACGTTCTATAACTTAACTGAAGAAAAAAATTAAAATAAACTAATTAGTGCATATTTGTTTTCAGTGTACGTATGTTTTAATTAATGTCACTAGAAAAAAAGATAACAAGTGAACGGGCATCTACTAACCCTCATGTCTCTATAGTGTAAGTGAATAATTAATGTCAATGTATAAGAACTAGAAAAAAAATGTTAGTGCTTTTAAAAAGACTTGGGAAAAAATATTCACGTTCTATAACTTAACTGAAGAAAAATTAAAATAAACTAATTTAGTGCAAATTTGTTTTCAGTGTACGTATGTTTTAATTAATGTCACTAGAAAAAAAGATAACAAGTGAACGGGCATCTACTAACCCTCATGTCTCTATAGTGTAAGTGAATAATTAATGTCAATGTATAAGAACTAGAAAAAAATGTTAGTGCTTTTAAAAAGACTTGGGAAAAATATTCATGTTCTATAACTTAACTGAAGGAAAAAAAACTAATTTAGTGCATATCTGTTTTCAGTGTACGTATGTTTTAATTAATGTCACTAGAAAAAAAAGATAGTGCTTTTAAAAAAGAATTGGGAAAAAAAAATAGTCATGTTCTATAACCTCCCATGTCACTATAGTGTAAGTGAATAATTAATGTCAATGTATAAGAACTAGAAAAAAAATGTTAGTGCTTTTAAAAAGACTTGGGAAAAATATTCACGTTCTATAACTTAACTGAAGAAAAAAATTAAAATAAACTAATTTAGTGCATATTTGTTTTCAGTGAACGTATGTTTTAATTAATGTCACTAGAAAAAAAGATAACAAGTGAACGGGCATCTACTAACCCTCATGTCTCTATAGTGTAAGTGAATAATTAATGTCAATGTATAAGAACTAGAAAAAAATGTTAGTGCTTTTAAAAAGACTTGAGCAAAATATTCATGTTCTATAACTTAACAGAAGAAAAAATAAAATAAACTAATTTAGCACATATTTGTTTTCAGCGTACGTATGTTTTAATTAATGTCACTAGAAAAAAGATAACAAGTGAACAGGCATCTACTAACCCTCATGGCTCTATAGTGTAAGTGAATAATTAATGTCAATGTATAAGAACTAGAAAAAATGTTAGTGCTTTAAAAAAAGACTTGAGAAAATATATTCATGTTCTATAACTTAACTGAAGAAAAAAATATATATACTAATTTGGCGTGTATTTGTTTAAAAAAAGTATTTCCCTCTCCCTCTTTGATACATTCATATTTGTTCGATTCTCATGTAAATAATAAATTTAAAAATACGAGATAGGGAAAACATTTTTACATTTGACCTAGTAAATAATAAAAAACCATAGGTTCAGAGAGTATTCACGCTCTCGTCATACACAAATGATGGAACTCCCAGAGTACAGTTTGGTACAATAACCTGGACCTCTCAGAGAACAGTCTGGTACAATAACATAAGGTGACAGTCGGGATTAGAAGCTGATCCTCCCAGAGTACAGTCTGGTACAATAACCTGGACCTCTCAGAGAACAGTCTGGTACAATAACCTGGACGTCTCAGAGTACAGTCTGGTACAATAACCTGGACCTCTCAGAGTACAGACTGCTACAATAACCTGGACCTCTCAGAGAACAGTCTGGTACAATAACATAAGGTGACAGTCAGGATTAGAACTTGGACCTCTCAGAGTACAGTCTGGTACAATAACCTGGACCTCTCAGAGTACAGTCTGGTACAATAACCTGGACCTCTCAGAGAACCGTCTGGTACAATAACATAAGGTGACAGTCGGGATTAGAAGCTGGGCCTCCCAGAGTACAGTCTGGTACAATAACCTGGACCTCTCAGAGTACAGTCTGGTACAATAACCTGAACCTCTCAGAGAACAGTCTGGTACAATAACATAAGGTGACAGTCGAGATTAGAACTTGGACCTCTCAGAGTTCAGTCTGGTACAATAAACTGGACCTCTCAGAGAACAGTCTGGTACAATAACATAAGGTGACAGTCAGGATTATAACCTGAGCCTCCCAGAGTACAGTCTGGTACAATAACCAGCTACAGTCAGGGTTACAACCCCGGACTCTCAGAGAACAGTCTGGTACAATAAATAAGGTGATAGTTGGGATTAGAACCTGGACCTTTCAGAGTACAGTCTGGTACAATAACCTGGACCTCTCAGAGAACAATCAGGATTAGAACCTGACCCTCTCGGAGTACAGTCTGGTACAATAACCTGAACCTCTCAGAGTAGAGTTTGCTACAATAACATAAGGTAACAGTCGAGATTACAACCTGGACCACTCAGAGGACAGTCTGGGCTACAACCCGGCTCCTCTCAAAGTACAGTCTGGTACAATAACATAAGGTAACAGTCGAGATTACAACCTAGGCCTCTCAGAGGACAGTCTGATACAATAACCAGTTACAGTCGGGATTACAACCCAAGCCTTGGAAAACTTTTTTACCAATAATAAAAAACCAAAGGTATAGAGAGTATTCATATTCACATCATGCACCAATGATGGTACATAGCCTTTTAGCCTATTTAAATGGGATCACCTTAAATAATAAAGTCATGGGTACACTTGCGTCACATGCACCCTACTCATCCTTACCCTTTTTTATAGATGTAAAGAAAACAAAAGTGTTAATCGTTAATTCTTTTTTATTTAAAAAAGAGCTCGTTACATTTCTAAGAAAAGAATAATCGTTAAAAAGTCTGCCTTATACAGTAATAATCGCTAAAAAGTTTACCTCATTATTAGACTTATACATTACAAGTAACTGTGAAAAAGTTTTTTTAAAAGTGTTCACTCAGCCCGTCTTGCAGCTTCTTTATCGTAGGCTCCTCGTTCGTTTCCTCAGAAGTTTTACTCTTCTTTCCACGCGAACGTTTAGAAGCGTCAGTAGTTTTCTTCCTCCGTTTGACCGTGTCAACCTCGTCTTGACCGCAGAAGCATGATAACTTATTGAAATCAATGCACTCTTTATACTCGTTTATCAAGACTATCATATGAAGCAAAGCTGGAATAACCGAACTCGTATCGTTCCGCATCGCACTCTTGGTCAGATCGCAAAAGTTTTGTCCGATCAAACTTAATATTCTTAAACCATTCGCTGAGCACTCAGACATTTTAGGAACACTCGTGGTTTTTTAAGCTTTGTACTTGTCGCTATCAGCGTTGTTGATACTCTGTAGCCGACTCAACTTCCCAGTTCCTTTAATATAGATTGATGTGTACTGAACTTTCCACCCCCCTCCTCCAGTTTGAGGTTGCCAATATTTGTGCAATGTTGTCTCATTTATGTCATCTTGCTAACGTCACTTCTTGAAGGGTTATAGCGGACAACTCTATCGTGTATGATTAGACAAAACGCCTTGGTATTTACCGGGATATTTTCCTCCATCTCGAACGTTATACGACAAGTCACCATACCGTCCTTGAGAGTATCTTCCTGTCGGCTGGATCGAACACGGCAATGGGTGCATGAGACTTGAAATGGGAAGGATCAAGTAAAGGTAAAGAGGCGCTCGTTCCGTAGTACGAAGTCTGGAAATTGGCATAGTCTTCATATAATTTCGAGAAGGAATCTTGTTTAAAGTTCAAGTTCATATCCTCATAAGGGTACATGTTAGAATTTAGATAGAGTTTAGCATTACGTAAATTACAATGATCAAAAATACTTCTATCTGCAACCGTCGTATTGTTACCGTCCGGTCTGAAGCGCGAAAACGTAACGAGGTTTTTCCAGTAAATTTGACAATTTCACGGTCCAATAATGTTGATTAGAGGTGGATACGTTAGGGTACTCGTACAATTCCCAAGTACGGAAAGGTAGCTCGATGATCCTCCCGCTCTTGATGAAATTAAGCAGATTGAGGCGATTGATATCGTCAGTCTTTATATGCGGTACAAGCCAAGATATTTTACTTAACTCGATCCTAGAGGGCGTCTCTGCAGTAGGAGGTGGGGCTCTTTGTAAAGCGTTGTTGTCACCGGTCGAACGAACTAGCACCAGCTCTTGTTTCGCATTGATCAGTATTCGGGAATAGTCTTCAACGAATCCTAGTATGAGACGTAAAGGGATGCATACGTCAAAGATGCCTGTTTCAGCATGTACGTGAACTCCTTCAAACCTCCAACCGGCGTTTGAAAGATGAGTCTGCCAACCATTCCTTATAGATAGATAGTTTTTTAAGCTGAGTCGAAATACCCACATCTCTCGATTGATCAATCTCTACCCCGTTGATCTCATAGGCGATTCTTAGGAATAGATGCAGTATTCCGTTTTAACAATCCTCGAAGTACTTCCAGGTTCTCCCGTATTCAAAAGCAGTCGTCCTTTGATATGCAGCAGAGAGCGGTGCGGTAGTGTGCATAACCCTTCTTGTTGGATATATATCCTAAGCTTGTTCCCGTTAGCTAATGGACCGGGAATATACGAGGCGTAGGAATGATACTGGAAACTGCTCAAGGCCGTATCGAAAGCGGCAGACTCCCCAATGTTCAGAATATCCGTGGTGTCATCCATTATTTTCGTAACGAGTAACCTAGACGTCTTAAATAGAGTTTATTGGCAGGTGTTAACACTTTCACTGTCCTTCTCTCAATGTTTCGAGGAAGACTTCGCCGTCTTGTTTTATCTAGTACGAGTCCCATCTCCACCGACTCGTTTCAGATGCAGACGTAGCGATATCGTCTCGTCTCTAAAGTTGATGATATCACCTCGTTCGTCAACAAGTCGTACCGCGATAGACTCTATTACTCGCTTCGTTACCGGAAGGTAAATAATATTGTTAGGCGCTTCCACTATCTTATAGCCTGGTGGGACGGTCATGCTGAACTCGTGAAAGGTATGACTCGGTTCTCCGTTGACGTAAGCTCCGCTAGCGAGACTGCATTCTACGTGGATCACATTCACATGAATAATATTCACAGTATTGGTAAATATGTGCGTCTTCCCTGCAGGAAGTATGACCGAGTCGAACCCTAGCAAGGATGCAAACGTGCCAGTTCGGGTAAAGTCGATTGGTTTATTGCAAGTGATATAGCTCTTTAAAGTGATAGGGTCACCGATAATCGAGAGCTTTACGTTACTCGGGACTTCCCTTCGCAAGAATCGATCCAACGCCTCAAGTTCATAGGTGCCCGAAGGGACTGTATACTCTTTACCGTCGCAATAAAATTTATTATTACGTTCGTCAATGTTCGGTATGGAATTGAACGTGGCCAGATTGATCAGTCCGATGAACCATTCTTCTTCACGATTCTCTTCTCCGAGCAGGATATGCGGGAAGTAGTTCTTTGTCAGATTCGACCTCTGACCCGTCAGTGTTAGCGTCATAGACATATTTACTAAGTTCGAACGTCAACGCGAGTATTTAAGGAAGGCTAAACAAAGATGACCGCATAAAACGGTACCGTACTCTTGATACCGAGTATGATTAAAGGTGATGGGTATTCCTCCGAGATAACGAACAAGTTCGAGCGGCGGCCTTAGATCACCGAAACTATCGAAATAATCGGCCCGTGCACCGTTTTTCTTATACGCCACCCAATGCGTACCCTTACCGCTATCATCATCAAGATTGATGATGGCGTTCTCTATATTCCAAGGAGGGCCGCTAGGTAAAGCATCTCTCGCAAATACTCCTCTAAAGAAGGGGATTTTTAACTCGGCGGCGTACTTGCGCAGATCCGTTTCAGTAAGGGCACGTTTAGGTAGTCATTTTATTTTAGGGTAAGGCCGTAGATACATGCCTTTCCCCATGGCGATAGCTTCGAGCGTACGATTATGTCTCTGAGCCTCGTTCAATTGTTTCGTATTCGCCTTAGCACTTTGTACCGCCTTCGTGATTCCTGCAGCTCCTCCAGCGACGGCTCCAAGCGCTGCGATCAAAGGTAGTATAGGTAGAATTCCACCCTTCTTCTTACGGCGTCTAGTAGTAGTATAGTAGTAGTTAGTAGGACGCCGTTGACGACGTTGAGTATTCTTCTTCTTCTTCTTTAGACCTGAACCCATCCTGACTTTAGCTTTCATCGCGTTGGTGACTGCCCACGCGGCGGCTTTCTCACCCAACTTTGAGTCAGGCGCGAGTAATCTTTTCCACGATTTCTCGATAAGTTCACGATCTGCTGTATGACGTCCTGCAAGATCTTTCACCTTGGAGTAGGCGATATCGTGTTCTTTACAGTGTCGATCTAACTCGTTTATTCCAGGATCACCCCGTTTCAATCGTTTTTCCAACTTTGTCCCGGTCCGCAGTACTGGTATCCAGGTATATGCGCTTCAAACAGTAGATTATTGATTATCTTATCCAACAATCCTCCCCTCTTCTTCGTCTCATGACACGTACTGATTAGCATTTATATAGGTGCGGGCATTATATAGATGAAGTAATAGTCAACATGCGGCTCGAGAAACAGACAGATTCTTTAACTGTTTACAACAACGATCACGATGAGGGTGGAGCTATACCTCAGAGACACGGTACGTTGTTACCTGATACTATCCGCTGCATCATCTGCGGACCTTCGAATTGCGGTAAAACCAACACCATGATCAGTCTGTTGGAGGAACCTAACGGCCTACGCTTCAAGAACGTGTACGTTTACTCTAAATCGTTGTACCAGCCCAAGTATCAACGTTTATCAAAGGTTCTCTCGCTCATCGAAGGTATGGGCTATTTCCCGTATTCCGACAACGCAGAAATTATCCCTCCGTCCGAGGCCGAACCCGACTCTGTATTCATTTTCGACGACGTCGCTTGCGATAAACAGTTTAATATACAGGCTTATTTCAGTATGGGTAGACATAAGTCTATAGACTGTTTCTATCTCTGTCAGACGTACTCGCGCATTCCGAAACAGATGTTGAGAGATAATGCAAATCTTCTCATCCTATTCAGGATGGACGATACGAATCTGAGACACGTCTACGACGATCACGTGAACACAGATATGACATTCCAAAAATTTAAGGAGGTGTGCTCACTGATTTGGAAAAAAAACCAGTACGATTTTCTGGTGGTGAGCAAAGATCATGATATTGATAAAGGACGATATCGCAACGGGTTCGATTCCTTTATCTTGCACGATTAACAAGAACGTATATTCAGTACACGGTAAGACATCATGTCGTCCATATCTAAATTCGGTCATAGTCTGCACAAATATAGACGGAGGGAAATCTGACTCTAAACTCTCAAGGTTATTACGACGCTAGATCAAAGAGGATCGTCAACGTGGAGGCGCCTATCGCATCTAAGGATGTCTGTAACAAGTATTACGTCGATAGGATGGATGCGAGACATTGTAACGAGCAGATAGTCGCCCTCAACGCCACCAAGGATGTCATCAAAGAACAGATGGAATCGTTGATCGAGGATTTGGAGAAGGATCGAATAAAATACGCCAACTTTGAGAAGAGTAGTCGTCAAGGGATGGAGGAGGTGCGGAAACTGGCTCAAGATCGTCTCGACGAAAATAAAACGACGCTTGACGCTTTAAGTTCAAAGCTGCTAAGCCTAGAGGAAACTTTCGAGATACAACGAACCATTTACAACGTTTTTATAGCCGGAGGTGTACTACGTTTAAGGGGGTCAGATAACAACAAGCTTTACAATGCAGAGGGTCTAGTTTTGCGAAACATAGGTATGCCCTCATTACCTTCAGACGCCGCGCCTAAAGCTTATGTAGACTCTACGGTTAATCGTAGTTTCATCTAAATTTACTTGGATTCGAAACCTATGTGGAAGGATGCGAGACATTTCGAATTGACTCTAACGGGTGAACGTGGTTATAAGTTCAAGAGGGCGGGCATCGTTTCAACGATGGTCATGAACTTGAAAGATATTATTTGCTTGTTGAATCTTAAAATTATCGATGATCCACCTTTCGAGGTGTCCAAAGATGACTCTATATCTTTCATGATAGAAAAACGCCCGACGACGTCTCAGATTTTACACGTAGAATTAGGTTTTACTTACGTTTAGATATAATGAACCGTTTCTTCACGGTAAGAGACATTCACACCTTTCATCATGACGACGAAGGTCACGGAGGATATCATAAAAGCGAGTAAGATTATTAAACGAAAGTATAAGCAACTACGTGATGCCCGGCACGAGTCTGAGCACGTCGTGAATGAGACGTTCAAACCTATCACGGATCCTCTAAACAAGATGGTGAAGGCGCTCACCAAACCTGAGGAGACGGAAGCCTTACCTGAGAGATTGCAAAACAACCATCTATTGGATACTTATCTTTATTCATCTCACGCACATTCCGATAAGACCTACGGAGTCCGTCATGAAGGCGAATCTACCAAGCTCGGAGATAGCCGTATCGTATTCAACGGGAGAGACGGCACAATACTTCTTAACAATAAGATGGTACCGTATACTCGAGGACTATTAGAATTACTTTTCAGAAGAGCACCTGCCCATTATACTAAGGACGATCTGAAAGTATACTAGTCTATGCTTGAAGAAACGAACGCGCATCGGTTGAGAAACGAACCGTACGCTCGTATAAAGATGCGAGCCGGATCAAAGTATTCGTTAATCATCAAACCTATGTTTGAGGAAGAGCTTGAGGGTGAGGGTTTATACAAGATGGAGACAGGAAGAGGGGTCGATTATACCTATTGGGACGATCCTAACGAATTGGTCGATCGATTACGACTCTTGCGCGCATCTACCGAGGCCGGTCATTCCGCTCACCATAACGAGATCGTTTCTATCATTGAGGAACTACGCGAGGCGGGAATCATCGTATAAAGACGTTCATCTCTTCGGTATTTTATCACAATCATGTCCGGCGTCAAGTGGGAGATTGCGCGTGAACTTCATCGTCCGGCAAGACGACGATTTCCTCGAAGACACGTTAGCGTACGAGGCTTGAACGAGCTCCTTCAGGCCGATCTGGTGGAGATGATACCCTACTCTGGATCGAATAAGAACTTCAAGTACCTTCTCACCGTCATCGTTTTGTATTCCAAGAGGGCTTGGGCCGCACCCGTCAAGACTAAGACGGGTAAGAACGTCAGCGCCGCAATGGCTCTCCTCCTCGACAAGGTGGGTTTACCTCGCGTACGTCATCTCCAAACGGATAATGGTACAGAGTTTTACAACCCGGAATTCAAAACGCTCATGAAGAGAAAGAGGATCAATCATTATTCTACATACAGCAACGTCAAGGCTAGCGTCGTGGAACGATTTAATCGTACTCTCAAGAACATGATGTGGAGGAGGTTCACGGCTAAAGGTTCATATCGATGGATCGATATGATCGATTCCTTACTGGACGAATACAACCGTACAGTACACTCGACCATAAAGATGAGACCTATAGACGTCAAGGACGATAGACTTTTACATACCGTCTATAAACGTTTCAAGATGTTAGATTCCACGCCGAACATTTTTAAAGTGGGTGATATAGTTCGTATCAGCAAGTATAAGGACGTTTTCGAAAAGGGTTATACCGCGAACTGGTCGACCGAACTGTTTAAAATACGTAACGTCGTCGAGACTAATCCCAGGACCTTCCTACTCGAAGATATGAAAGGTAATCCTATCACGGGATGTTTCTACGGTAAGGAGCTTAGAAAGACTTCGTATCCGGATGTTTACCTCGTAGAGAAGATAATCAGACGTTCTGGAAATAGAGTATACGTCAAATGGTTAGTGTTCGACTCGTCTCACAATTTGTGGATCGAAGCGAAGGATATAGTGTAGAAGGAGGGGAGGGCGCGTTCCCCCTCCTCCATCCCGAGCGTATAAAGCGGATGTGAGGCGGGGAGACGTATCTCATTCAACATGTTTAGGCAGTTGGGTTACCGTCTGGAGGACATGAGCGATATTAAGATTTCGAACGGCAGTTTAGAATACCACATCGCGCGGGCCGACAAAGGTTATAGCGAGTGCTGTGATTCTTCCGTGCACTGGCTCGGATGCCATAATCCCGGAATTGGGAATCGAGTCAGTCTGTCGAACGCTGTTCTACCGCTTGTCCGGTCTACAATCTTAAGGAAGGAGACGACCCGCAAATTCTCCGGGAATCGAGTCAGTCCATCGAACTCGGTTCTACAGGCTGGGACGAGCCGCCGGAGGAGGAAATCGCTTTGTGCGTCGAGTTGGACCGAATCGAGCGTGAGGAACTCGATCGGGTCAAGAGCATCTCCGAACTTGAAAAGTTTAGTACGTACAACGTTCGCCGCTTAGAAGGAGACGAAGAGATCAGTGAGGATGAAGACGAACCGAACATCATAACGCTAGACTATGTGGGCAAAGTGCATCTTCCGGGTAAAAGCTTTGGTGCGCGCTACAGGAGCCGCTTTAACGCTTCACAGAGAGGACTGATATATCTGGGTGAAGGCGAGTACGAACTGTTCAAGTGGTGAAGTGTTCTATGATGTATGTACATGTTTAGACAAGACTTTAGAGAAAGATATTTTTTGTATGCATCAAGTGAAAGACTATGAGGGAAAGAGAATTTATATGTATATGTGTATGTATGTATCATCATAATCTTAAGAATATACTCGCTAAATAAAAAAGTTGTACTATTTATTTAAGTCCTTGATCGTAGAAATAAAAGAGTATTCATTTAAAGCTATGTTCTGAGTTAAAAAAAGGTCTTTTATAATAAGGGGGGTATGTATGTTTATTTCTGAGCAAGAAAAGATCATTTTAGATATGTATGTTTCCAGCCTGGTCTAAAAAAACTGTTCGAGGGAAGGAGGGCTATACAAAAAAAAAAAAACCTCCTACTCTGAGAGAGAGAGAGAGGAGGAGAGGGAGTGACAGAGAGATAGAAAGAGGGGAGGAGAGGAAGAGAGAGACAGAGAGATAGAAAGAGGGGAGGAGAGGAAGAGAGACAGAGTGATAGAAAGAGGGGAGGAGAGAAAGAGAGAATCATTTCTTCCCACCTCTCCGCATGTAGCACCCGCGAGTCCACGCCGCGGGAGGGGGAAGAGAAGGGGTGAGGAGGGCTGACTTCCGCCTTGAAGACCCTAAAACCCCCCTACTCATCCTAATACCCCTTATTATTGGGAGTAATGTTCTAAACATAGTCTGTCAAGGTCAGGCCAAGTCACATGTTCCCCTCCCACTAACCCCTTTCAAACCCAAACTTTCATGTCTATAAACTAGACACTCTTTCAGCAATATATATATATATATATAATATATATCAAAGACACAACGAAGTTTCTTATTCATAATTCATAAAATAGGCGCAATTAAGGCTTTTATTCATAAAATAGGCAAAAACCAACAGAATAGGCAATTCTAGGCACTATAAAATTAACATATTGTACTTATAATAACATGAAACACCTATATATCTCAACTGCCTATGTTTTACGATAAAGAAAAAAAAAGGCAAATAGACAAAATCTGGTCTCTAGTGATCACTATGAAGAACACATGATAGTGACAAGACGGAAAGGGCAAACCGCTACAGTATGTTTCCGTGATACAGGATATTAAATATTAACCTACAGTTGGTACACACACAGAAAGAAGAAGATCCAAAGAACGAAAGACTTAGAATTGTTAGAACTGCAGCTGCAAAAATTCGAGAAGATAAACAATCTCAAACATATGCCAAAGATATGTATCCAAATCCACGTGAATGCTTAAAGACAGCTGATGATATGGTTCCAGAGACATTAAAGGTCTTTACAGAGGGTGTGATTATGAAACGAATAAATGGAAATGACTACTCCATCAAAAGAAAATGTGTATGTATTGAGCACGCCATTATATCAGCAGTAAGACCACGGTCATTTAATTCAATGATTCAGATTGGACTTGCAGTTCATCTACATAGACATTTTGGTTCAAAAAATCTTCTTGATATGTTATCAAGCATGGGTTTATGTGCATCCTACAATGAAGCCGTATTGTATCTTAGTTCTGCAATGTTAAGTGATGAGGAAATTGTTGCTGACAAGGAATCATTCAATCAATTTGTCTTTGATAATGCAGACATCAATGTACGGACCTTGGACAGACTAGGAAGTTTCCACAATATGGGGAGCATTATGTGCACTACTCCTGCAAGATCTGTTCATCCCAGAAAAGAAATTGTTCGATTGAAGAATCAACCACCAGAAAGTTACCTTGGGAAATTTGGTAATGTTTCATTACGCACATACGTTGTGCCTGCTGTCCGTGGCCTGCAGAAAATCAAGACTAAAGAAATTGAATACAACAAACTCAATTCAAACAATAGTAAAACCAACTTCAACGTAAACACTTTAAATATAATTGTTCCAATCATGTAAAGTTTAAATAATTTATTTTATTTTCTGCAAACTTACACGTGTTTTTTTCCTCTTTAAATGCTACGATTAATATATATACATTACTTTTAAATTTCAAAACTACTTTTGGTATTAATATAATATAACACAAATTTTCCTAAATATAAATGAAACTGTTTAATTTAAATGATACCAACATTCGCAAAGTGTGTGTAATAAAATACACTTGAACCATAGGACAGGTACAAAATACAGTCCAGGGCCGTTAATTTTTCACTTTAAAAGGTTAATACAACATTTCACCAATGATATATTTTCATCCATGCCAGAAATCGAACCCGGGACCCTTGGCTGAACAAACAAATTATCATGCGCATATATAGAGTTTTATCGCTTTTTTAGTAACTGGTTAAAGCAAGAATTTACTTTCTCCGGTTAATTATTATATCGATATATTTGAATGCTTGTAAGAAATATCTGTATACATAAATACATTGAAACACTAGCTCTACATTATTTTCATTTTATATCATATGCTATATAAATGCTCAGCAGAGCGTAAATTATTTTGGCCTCAAAATTGATGGTTTCCAGATGTCAACTACATCTATTAGCTCAAACTTTTTAACTACGATCTCGACAACTAAACATGTTTAGCACCACGCTAATGATACAAGAAATTTAGCTTTGAATAAGGTATGTGAGAAATTAAAACTTGTCTTAAACCTTGGCGGCCAAAAGTAATTTTATATTTAGAATGGTAATTTTTAAAAGTCAAAAATAAGTTTTCTATTGGTAGAAATAATGTCCACTGGGTGTTAATTTATCAAACCAACATTTTCAGCCTTGTCGAGAATCGAGACGGGGACCATTAGTTTAGTAGACAGACATGTTATCTATTGAACTAAGGTAGAAGCTGAATATCTTTTAAAATTTGATCCAGCACATCCCAAACGTGAATTTAAAAAGTGGCTAAAGCGCCTCTAATTATATGTTCCTCTCTCTTTTTTGATATGAATGTTTGTAATGACTAAAATAACACTTTAAATAAATGTACCTAACTACGAATATAAGAGCTAATACTCGTTTAGGATGAATTTGTGACGGTCAGCTCACAGAAGGTTTTGGTATGCCAGCGAAACAACGGTGTTTCGGGGAGGAGAGGAGGCAAAGAAATCTTGTCTAATAAGTTGTATATTTATAAGCTAGTGGCTATAGTATTGTTACTTGTAGATGGTCCCTTTTATACAAATTTAGAATATGTTTTTTAAAAGATAATTTTAATAGTTAAAGAGTTATAAACCTACATATTAGACGATCTATCTCGTCTAGCTCCCCCCAAACATCAAGCATGCCCCTGACCGGAGACATGTCCCTGCGACCCAGAGCTTGCTGCCGGAGATAGTCCACCTCCACCTGCTGCTTTAAGGGTGTGGCGCCCACACACAAGCTGGGAATTACACGGTGGATGCTAGGTCGTGTAACCGCCCCCAATCACTGGTTACAAAGAGATATGGATCCACCCGTTTGTATCCCAGTAATTTGAAATTAAATAAATATATGTTGATTACTATTGAGGGAAACAAACGCACTGGACATTCTCGCAAAGGAGGAAATACCACTGTTTATCAAAAATGTAATAAGCAAAATATTTACCATTAAAATAATACAAATTATTTAAAATCTACCTGCATGTATCAAATTTTCTAGTGCGTTGAAACTTATTTTGATGTTTATTCAACCTAATTATGAATTATAATGACCGAAAGTAATGATTTCAAGGTGTATTTATAGTCGCTTCAATGGGGGCGAGTCTCATGTAAAGGTGTAATCTTCTTATTGCAACATATTTTTGTTTCCTCACCGGTGATTGGCTGATCCATGCAAAACAGCACAGGTTTACCCCTATGCGTCAGTAGTACTCAGTCATACACCGAGTGTGGGTGTGTTACCACTCCCCCGGCGACTAAGGGGCACAATATGCTGTGAAACATGTAAAGGTGTAATTTTGTCTCCTCGTCGATGAATGGGTGGAACTTGTAAGCCAGAACAGATTTATCGTTACGCGTCATTCATGTTTCAGCATCCGTCGATTGTGGGTGTGTTCATTTCTCCAGCCTCGCTAACACGCAAATACTGGTACACATACTAATTTATTTTAATGGTCTAGTCACATGCCCTCAAACAGAAATCTTACCTCTGTGGCAGGACTATCCCAGCACCAACAACATCTTTACACTCACCCTATTCAACAGACATGCTGGGGTCTCGTGCAATAACATCGATCACGCCACGGAACGACCTTGTTCATTCTCACCACTGATAACTGTGTATTGGAAGTCGGCGGTTTATTCAAGTGTTCTGCTGACTAGAACTAGCCGTTTAAAGCGCGCATGCGCGAGGTGGCCATTCTAAGTGGACCCCTGTGCCTCGTGCGCCCGAGGTCACACCCACCCCCCTGACTGTGTGTCTTGTCGGCGCTGTGTGCAGGCGCTGTGCAAGACGTAGACTACCCGATTGGATATTAGTGACGGCTCAATGAAGTCATTCTCTCCTACCATGTGTTTCTCACTGAGCATAATCGAATATAAGCTTGTATCTAGCAATGTAAGGCACTCTTTGACGCCATTTAGTTGTAAGGCACACTTGGGCACTATGTAGGCCCCTAGGATTATTATAACGTAAGTTGTTGTGAAGGAAGGGAATTAATCTTAGGCCACGATCGAGTAGATTTCAGCCTAGGATTATTATCATGGCATATATTAGGGGGGAATTAAACTTAAGCCACGTTCATCCATTATTCAGGTCAGGGTTCTAATCATGGTTAAAGAAAGCCAGTCTGTCCGGAGTGGTTAAGAGTATGTTTATTTATTGGGTGATTCGTAGTCAGCGAACAGTCAGATGACTTTAATTCTTTGTTGCTATGTTTACAATCTTGTGGGACATATTAGAGGTTAGATTATAATGTTAACTTGCAGATTACTTTAATCTTGTGTTACTATGAGCCCATTCCTTTGGGTGTAATTAGGTGGATAGTGAGGTCTGTGAACTATTGAAACCTCCCAACATATGATGTTTCTGACATAAACGAACAAACTGTTGTAACCTTGTAATTGCGTATGTCTCTGACATTAGTTTAGATGTAACGGAAAGTAATGGTTACAGATTTTCCCTTTTTCGAGATTGTTATTTTATATACAGGGAAGTAAAGTACATTTATACCTTGTTTAGTCTGGTCATATTTATAAGGGGCGGCTCTACTGTCAAACGCCAAATATGATATCCTGTTGTAATTTCATTAACGTAAGGAGCATTGCCTTGTTTGTTATATCAGAGAATTGATATTATCTCCCAGTCTAATAAATCATATTGTATAGATTATTCAATGTTGATATCCATTCTAATAAACTATCCGTTGGGCCATATATGTTACTTACGCTGCATTCTTGTGTATACCCTGTCTTACTTATGGTATTTTCCCTTAGGCTTAGCCGTAATAACTCTGTTGGGCTTGCAGAGAACAGATCAACAAAGGCCCCTGGTGATTACTTTTCTTTTAATATTGTAATATTACACTTCATTATCTGTGGCGGTTAATCTCACAATCACCCTACCATTACACATTAGCGTAATTGCGTATAACCAGAACGGGTAGTAAGGCGTGATGCTAATAATAATAATAATAATTTGTGTGTGTGGCTGGAGAGTGGTTCGTAGAGTTTTTCCAGTTTCCCTCCCACGCAAATGCGGGTACATCCTATTATCCCTGTCAAATGATTAGCACAGTTCAAACGTAAAACTCAGTTGCTGACGAAGGAAGTGTTTCAAATCCCTACTAGGGTTAATAGGTCAACAGAAGAAATACTTTTATCTCGAACATATGATAATTACTTTATAAATTCACTAATGCGTTTAGAATTTTACATGTCAAACCTATGTAAATGCCGGTACACATTTCATCCTGTAACGGAGTAAGGTAAGTGGTTTAAATCCCTTCTATGATTGATAGGTCAACAATTAAATACTATTAATTAGAACAAACGATGATTACTTTATAAATACAATAATGCTTGTAGTATTACACATTTAAATCTCAAGAAAATGTTGGTACACATCTCACCGTGTGATGGAGGGAGGTAGGGGGTTCAAATCTCTACTAGGTTTGGTAGGTCAGCAAAATAAATACGACTATTTCGAACAAGCGCTTATAAATAATACATTGTTGTTAAAGAGTTTTCCCCATTTACCTCTCACACAAATGCAGGTATATACTAATATCTCTGTCAAATGATTAGCAAACACTAATTACTCTCGTGACGGCCTCTTTAGACCGACATTTTAATTCAAACTTATTTGGACAAAGATATCAAGGCTCGAATCCATGTAAGTAGGCAGGATTAAAATCGTATATGGCGAAAGTATACATACATTGGAGGTTTTAATAGGGATCGATTTCGAAAAAAACGGCCCCTTAATGACAAGTAGTCAACAATTATATATATGTCAAGTGGGTGCCACTTAGCCTCTCATACTCAATCCTGAGCTAACCGCCAAGTGATCTAACCCGGGATCTAAGCAACCTGGTGGATGTTGGGTTGAACCCAAGTGGAAACCAAGTCAGGTGAAGAGGAGAGACGGGAGACTGGTCAACAAGCCTGGAACAGAGTCTGGTCAGTTGACTCACAGTGGAAACCATGTCAGGTGCAGAGGAGAGACAGGAGACTGGTCAACAAGCTTAAAACAGGGTGTGGTCAGTTGGCTCCCAGTGGAAACAATGTCACGTGCAGAGGAGAGACAGGACACTGGTCAACAAGCTTGGAACAGAGTCTGGTCAGTTCGCTCCCATTGTAAACAATGTCAAGTGCAGAGGAGAGACAGGAGACTGGTCAACAAGCTTAAAACAGGGTGTGGTCAGTTGGCTCCCAGTGGAAACAATGTCAAGTGTAGAGGAGAGTCAGGAGACTGGTCAACAAGCTTGGAACAGAGTCTGGTCAGTTGGCTCTCAGTGGAAACAATGTCAGGTACAGATGAGAGACAGAGACTGTTCAACAAGCTTTGAACAGAGTCTGGTAAGTTGACTCTCAGTGGAAACAATGTCAGGTACAGATGAGAGACAGGAGACTGTTCAACAAGCTTGGAACAGAGTCTGGTCAGTTCACTCCCAGTGGAAACAATGTCAAGTGCAGAGGAGAGACAGGAGACTGGTCAAAAAGCTTAAAACCGGGTGTGGTCAGTTGGCTCCCAGTGGAGACCATGTCAGGTGCAGAGGAGAGACGGGAGACTGGTCAACAAGCTTATAACAGAGTCTGGTCAGTTCGCTCCCAGTGGAAACCATGTCAGTTGCAGAGGAGAGACAGGAGACTGGTCAACAAGCTTGGAAAAGGGTGTGGTCAGTTGGCTCCCAGTGGAGACAAGGTCAGGTGCAGAGGAGAGACAGGAGACTGTTCAACAAGCTTGGAACAGAGTCTGGTCAGTTCACTCCCAGTGGAAACAATGTCAGGTGTAGAGGAGAGACAGGAGACTGGTCAACAAGCTTAAAACTGGGTGTGGTCAGTTGGCTCCCAGTGGAAACAATGTCACGTGCAGATGAGAGACAGGAGACTGGTCAACAAGCTTGGAACAGAGTCTGGCCAGTTGGCTCTCAGTGGAAACAATGTCAGGTGCAGAGGAGAGACAGGAGACTGGTCAACATGCCTGGAACAGAGTCTGGTCATTTGGCTCCCAGTGGAAACAATGTCAGGTACAGAGGAGAGACAGGAGACTGGTCAACAAGCTTGGAACAGAGTCTGGTAGGTTGGCTCCCAGTGTAAACAATGTCAAGTGCAGAGGAGAGACAGGAGACTGGTCAACAAGCTTAAAACAGGGTGTGGTCAGTTGGCTCCTAGTTGAAACAATATAAGGTACAGAGGAGAGACAGCAGACTGGTCAACAAGCTTGGAACAGAGTCTGGTCAGTTGGCTCCCAATGGAAACAATGTCAGGTACAGATGAGAGACAGGAGACTGTTCAACAAGCTTGGAACAGAGTATGGTCAGTTCGCTCCAAGTGTAAAAAATTTCAACTGCAGAGGAGAGACAGGAGACTGGTCAAAAAGCTTAAAACAGGGTGTGGTCAGTTGGCTCCCAGTGGAGACCAGGTCAGGTGTAGAGGAGAGACAGGAGACTGGTCAACAAGCTTGGAACAGAGTCTGGTCAGTTGTCTCCCAGTGTAAACAATGTCAAGTGCAGAGGAGAGACAGGAGACTGGTCAACAAGCTTAAAACAGGGTGTGGTCAGTTGGCTCCTAGTTGAAACAATATAAGGTAAAGAGGAGAGACAGTAGACTGGTCAACAAGCTTGGAACAGAGTCTGGTCAGTTGGCTCCCAATGGAAACAATGTCAGGTACAGATGAGAGACAGGAGACTGTTCAACAAGCTTGGAACAGAGTATGGTCAGTTCGCTCCAAGTGTAAAAAATTTCAAGTGCAGAGGAGAGACAGGAGACTGGTCAAAAAGCTTAAAACAGAGTCTGGTAAGTTGGCTCTCAGTGTAAACAATGTCAGGTACAGATGAGAGACAAGAGACTGGTCAACAAGTTTTGAACAAAGTCTGGTCAGTTCGCTCCCAGTAGAAACAATGTCAGGTGTAGAGGAGAGACAAGAGACTGGTCAACAAGCTTAAAACAGGGTGTGGTCAGTTGGGTCCCAGTGGAAACAATGTCAGGTGTAGAGGAGAGTCAGGAGACTGGTCAACAAGTTAAAACAGGGTGTGGTCAGTAGGTTCCTAGTTGAAACAATATAAGGTACAGAGGAGAGACAGCAGACTGGTCAACAAGCTTGGAACAGAGTCTAGTCAGTTGGCTCCCAATGGAAACAATGTCAGGTGCAGATGAGAGACAGGAGACTGGTCAAGAAGCTTAAAACAGGGTGTGGTCAGTTGGCTCCTAGTTGAAACAATATAAGGTACAGAGAGAGACAGGAGACTGGTCAACAAGCTTGGCACAGAGTCTGGTCAGTTGGCTCCCAATGGAAACAATGTCAGGTGTAGAGGAGAGACAGGAGACTGGTCAACAAGCTTAAAACAGGGTGTGGTCAGTTGGGTCCCAGTGGAAACAATGTCAGGTGTAGAGGAGAGTCAGGAGACTGGTCAACAAGTTAAAACAGGGTGTGGTCAGTTGGTCCCAGTGGAAACAATGTCAGGTACAGATGAGAGACAGGAGACTGGTCTACAAGCTTAAAACAGAGTCTGGTCAGTTCGCTCCCAGTGGAAACAATGTCAGGTGTAGAGGAGAGACAGGAGACTGGTCAACAAGCTTAAAACAGGGTGTGGTCAGTTGGGTCCCAGTGGAAACAATGTCAGGTGTAGAGGAGAGACAGGAGACTGGTCAACAAGCTTAAAACAGGGTGTGTTCAGTTGGCTCCCAGTGGAAACAATGTCAGGTGTAGAGGGGAGACAGGAGACTGGTCAACAAGCTTAAAACAGGGTGTGGTCAGTTGGGTCCCAGTGGAAACAATGTCAGGTGTAGAGGAGAGACAGGAGACTGGTCAACAAGCTTAAAACAGGGTGTGTTCAGTTGGCTCCCAGTGGAAACAATGTCAGGTGTAGAGGAGAGACAGGAGACTGGTCAACAAGCTTAAAACAGGGTGTGGTCCGTTGGCTCCCAGTGGAAACAATGTCACGTGCAGATGAGAGACAGGAGACGGGTCAACAAGCTTAAAAAAGGATGTGGTCAGTTGGCTCCTAGTGGAATTAATATAAGGTGCAGAGGAGAGACAGGAGACTGGTCAACAAGCTTGGAACAGAGTCTGGACAGTTGGCTCTTAGTGGAAACAATGTCAGGTGCAGAGGAGAGACAGGAGACTGGTCAACAAGCCTGGAACAGAGTCTGGTCATTTGGCTCACAGTGGAAACAATGTCAGGTGCAGAGGAGAGACAAGACACTGGTCAATAAGCTTAAAACAGAGTCTGGTCAGTTCACTCCCAGTGTAAACAATGTCAGGTGCAGAGGAGAGACAGGAGACTGGTCAACAAGCTTAAAACAGGGTGTGGTCAGTTGGCTCCCAGTGGAGACCAGGTTAGGTGCAGAGGAGAGACAGGAGACTGGTCAACAAGCTTGGAACAGAGTCTGGTCATTTGGCTCACAGTGGAAACAATGTCAGGTGCAGAGGAGAGACAGGACACTGGTCAACAAGCTTGGAACAGAGTCTGGTCAGTTCGCTCCCAGTGTAAACAATGTAGAGTGCAGAGGAGAGACAGGAGACTGGTCAAAAAGCTTAAAACAGGGTGTGGTCAGTTGGCTCCCAGTGGAGACCAGGTCAGGTGTAGAGGAGAGACAGGAGACTGGTCAACAAGCTTGGAACAGTGTCTGGTCAGTTGGCTCCCAGTGTAAACAATGTCAAGTGCAGAGGAGAGACAGGAGACTGGTCAACAAGCTTAAAACAGGGTGTGGTCAGTTGGCTCCTAGTTGAAAAAATATAAGGTAAAGAGGAGAGACAGCAGACTGGTCAACAAGCTTGGAACAGAGTCTGGTCAGTTGGCTCCCAATGGAAACAATGTCAGGTGTAGAGGAGAGACAAGAGACTGGTCAACAAGCTTGAACAAAGTCTGGTCAGTTCGCTCCAGTAGAAACAATGTCAGGTGTAGAGGAGAGACAAGAGACTGGTCAACAAGCTTTGAAGAAAGTCTGGTCAGTTCGCTCCCAGTAGAAACAATGTCAGGTGTAAGAGAGAGACAAGAGACTGGTCAACAAGCTTAAAACAGGGTGTGGTCAGTTGGGTCCCAGTGGAAACAATGTCAGGTGTAGAGGAGAGTCAGGAGACTGGTCAACAAGTTAAAACAGGGTGTTGTCAGTTGGCTCCCAATGGAAACAATGTCAGGTGCAGATGAGAGACAGGAGACTGGTCAAGAAGCTTAAAACAGGGTGTGGTAAGTTGGCTCCCAGTGGAAACAATGTCACGTGCAGATGAGAGACAGGAGACTGGTCAACAAGCTTAAAACAGAGTGTGGTCAGTTGGCTCCTAGTTGAAACAATATAAGGTACAGAGGAGAGACAGAGACTGGTCAACAAGCTTGGCACAGAGTCTGGTCAGTTGGCTCCCAATGGAAACAATGTCAGGTGTAGAGGAGAGACAGGAGACTGGTCAACAAGCTTAAAACAGGGTGTGGTCAGTTGGGTCCCAGTGGAAACAATGTCAGGTGTAGAGGAGAGTCAGGAGACTGGTCAACAAGTTAAAACAGGGTGTGGTCAGTTGGTCCCAGTGGAAACAATGTCAGGTACAGATGAGAGACTGGAGACTGGTCTACAAGCTTAAAACAGAGTCTGGTCAGTTCGCTCCCAGTGGAAACAATGTCAGGTGTAGAGGAGAGACAGGAGACTGGTCAACAAGCTTAAAACAGGGTGTGGTCAGTTGGGTCCCAGTGGAAACAATGTCAGGTGTAGAGGAGAGACAGGAGACTGGTCAACAAGCTTAAAACAGGGTGTGTTCAGTTGGCTCCCAGTGGAAACAATGTCAGGTGTAGAGGGGCGACAGGAGACTGGTCAACAAGCTTAAAACAGGGTGTGGTCAGTTGGGTCCCAGTGGAAACAATGTCAGGTGTAGAGGAGAGACAGGAGAATGGTCAACAAGCTTAAAACAGGGTGTGTTCAGTTGGCTCCAATGGAAACAATGTCAGGTGTAGAGGAGAGACAGGAGACTGGTCAACAACCTTAAAACAGGTGTGGTCCGTTGGCTCCCAGTGGAAACAATGTCACGTGCAGATGAGAGACAGGAGACGGGTCAACAAGCTTAAAAAAGGATGTGGTCAGTTGGCTCCTAGTGGAATTAATATAAGGTGCAGAGGAGAGACAGGACACTGGTCAACAAGCTTGGAACAGGTCTGTACAGTTTGCTCTTAGTGGAAACAATGTCAGGTGCAGAGAGAGACAGGAGACTGGTCAACAAGCCTGGAACAGAGTCTGGTCATTTGGCTCACAGTGGAAACAATGTCATGTGCAGAGGAGAGACAGGAGACTGGTCAACAAGCTTAAAACAGGTGTGGTCAGTTGGCTGCCAGTGGAGACCAGGTTAGGTGCAGAGGAGAGACAGGAGACTGGTCAACAAGCTTGGAACAGAGTCTGGTCATTTGGCTCACAGTGGAAACAATGTCAGGTGCAGAGGAGAACAGACACTGGTCAACAAGCTTGGAACAGAGTCTGGTCAGTTCGCTCCCAGTGTAAACAATGTAGAGTGCAGAGGAGAGACAGGAGACTGTCAACAAGCTTAAAACAGGTGTGTCAGTTGCTCCCAGGAGACCAGGTCAGGTGCAGAGGAGAGACAGGAGACTGGTCAACAAGCTTGGAACAGAGTCTGTACAGTGGCTCTTAGTGAAACAATGTCAGGTGTAGAGGAGAGACAGGAGACTGGTCAACAAGCTTAAAACAGGGTGTGGCAGTTGGCTCCCAGTGGAGACCAGGTTAGGTGCAGAGGAGAGACAGGAGACTGGTCAACAAGCTTGGAACAGAGTCTGGTCATTTGGCTCACAGTGGAAACAATGTCAGGTGCAGAGGAGAGACAGACACTGGTCAACAAGCTTGGAACAGAGTCTGGTCAGTTCGCTCCAGTGTAAACAATGTAAGTGCAGAGGAGAGACAGGAGACTGTCAACAAGCTTAAAACAGGGTGTGTCAATTGGCTCCCAGTGGAGACCAGTCAGGTGCAGAGGAGAGACAGGAGACTGGTCAACAAGCTTGGAACAGAGTCTGGTCAGTTGGCTCTCAGTGGAAACAATGTCAGGTGTAGAGGAGAGACAGGAGACTGGTCAAGAAGCTTAAAACAAGGTGTGGTCAGTTGGCTCCCATTGGAAACAATGTCACGTGCAGATGAGAGACAGGAGATGGGTCAACAAGCCTAAAACAGGGTGTGGTCAGTTGGCTCCCAGTGGAAACAATGTCACGTGCAGATGAGAGACAGGAGACTGGTCAACAAGCTAAAACAGCTGTGGTCAGTTGGCTCCTAGTTGAAACAATATAAGGTGCAGAGAGAGACAGGAGACTAGTCACACGCTTGAACAGAGTATGGTCAGTTGGCTCCTGTGGAAACAATGTCAGGTACAGAGGAGAGACAGGAGACTGGTCAACAAGCTTAAAACAGAGTCTGGTCATTTGGCTCCCAGTGGAAACAATGTCAGGTGTAGAGGAGAGACAGGAGACTGGTCAACAAGCTTAAAACAGGGTGTGGTCAGTTGGCTCCCAGTGGAAACAATGTCAGGTACAGATGAGAAACAGGAGACTGGTCTACAAGTTTGGAACAGAGTCTGGTCAGTTCGCTCCCAGTGGAAACAATGTCAGGTGTAGAGGAGAGACAGGAGACTGGTCAACAAGCTTAAAACAGGGTGTGGTCAGTTGGCTCCCAGTGGAAACAATGTCAGGTGTAGAGGAGAGACAGGACACTGGTCAAGAAGCTTAAAACAGGTGTGGTCAGTTGGCTCCCAGTAGAAACAATGTCACGTGCAGATGAGAGACAGGAGACGGGTCAACAAGCTTAAAACAGGGTGTTGTCAGTTGGCTCCTAGTGAATTAATATAAGGTGCAGAGGAGAGACAGGAGACTGGTCAACAAGCTTGGCACAGAGTCTGGTCAGTTGGGTCTCAGTGGAAACAATGTCAGGTATAGATGAGAGAAAGGAGACAGTTCAACAAGCTTTGAACAGAGTCTGGTAAGTTGGCTCTCAGTGTAACAATGACAGGTACAGATGAAAGACAGGAGACTGTTCAACAAGCTTGGAATAAAGTATGGTCAGTTCGCTCCCAGTGTAAACAATGTCAAGTGCAGAGGAGAGACAGGAGACTGGTCAACAAGCTTAAAACAGGGTGTGGTCAGTTGGCTCCCAGTGGAAACAATGTCAGGTGTAGAGGAGAGACAGGAGACTGGTCAACAAGCTTAAAACAGGGTGTGGTCAGTTGGCTCCCAGTGGAAACAATGTCACGTGCAGATGAGAGACAGGAGACGGGTCAACAAGCTTAAAAAAGGATGTGGTCAGTTGGCTCCTAGTGGAATTAATATAAGGTGCAGAGGAGAGACAGGAGACTGGTCAACAAGCTTGGAACAGAGTCTGGACAGTTGGCTCTTAGTGGAAACAATGTCAGGTGCAGAGGAGAGACAGGAGACTGGTCAACAAGCTTGGAACAGAGTCTGGTCAGTTCACTCCCAGTGTAAACAATGTCAGGTGCAGAGGAGAGACAGGAGACTGGTCAACAAGCTTAAAACAGGTGTGGTCAGTTGGCTCCCAGTGGAGACCAGGTTAGGTGCAGAGGAGAGACAGGAGACTGGTCAACAAGCTTGGAAACAGAGTCTGGTCATTTGGCTCACAGTGGAAACAATGTCAGGTGCAGAGGAGAGACAGGACACTGGTCAACAAGCTTGGAACAGAGTCTGGTCAGTTCGCTCCCAGTGTAAACAATGTAGAGTGCAGAGGAGAGACAGGAGACTGGTCAACAAGCTTAAAACAGGGTGTGGTCAATTGGCTCCCAGTGGAGACCAGGTCAGGTGCAGAGGAGAGACAGGAGACTGGTCAACAAGCTTGGAACAGAGTCTGGTCAGTTGGCTCTCAGTGGAAACAATGTCAGGTGTAGAGGAGAGACAGGAGACTGGTCAAGAAGCTTAAAACAAGGTGTGGTCAGTTGGCTCCCATTGGAAACAATGTCACGTGCAGATGAGAGACAGGAGATGGGTCAACAAGCCTAAAACAGGGTGTGGTCAGTTGGCTCCCAGTGGAAACAATGTCAGGTACAGATGAGAGACAGGAGACTGGTCTACAAGCTTAAAACAGAGTCTGGTCAGTTCGCTCCCAGTGGAAACAATGTCAGGTGTAGAGGAGAGACAGGAGACTGGTCAACAAGCTTAAAACAGGGTGTGGTCAGTTGGGTCCCAGTGGAAACAATGTCAGGTGTAGAGGGGCGACAGGAGACTGGTCAACAAGCTTAAAACAGGGTGTGGTCAGTTGGCTCCCAGTGGAAACAATGTCAGGTGTAGAGGGGCGACAGGAGACTGGTCAACAAGCTTAAAACAGGGTGTGGTCAGTTGGGTCCCAGTGGAAACAATGTCAGGTGTAGAGGAGAGACAGGAGAATGGTCAACAAGCTTAAAACAGGGTGTGTTCAGTTGGCTCCCAATGGAAACAATGTCAGGTGTAGAGGAGAGACAGGAGACTGGTCAACAACCTTAAAACAGGGTGTGGTCCGTTGGCTCCCAGTGGAAACAATGTCACGTGCAGATGAGAGACAGGAGACGGGTCAACAAGCTTAAAAAAGGATGTGGTCAGTTGGCTCCTAGTGGAATTAATATAAGGTGCAGAGGAGAGACAGGACACTGGTCAACAAGCTTGGAACAGAGTCTGTACAGTTTGCTCTTAGTGGAAACAATGTCAGGTGCAGAGGAGAGACAGGAGACTGGTCAACAAGCCTGGAACAGAGTCTGGTCATTTGGCTCACAGTGGAAACAATGTCATGTGCAGAGGAGAGACAGGAGACTGGTCAACAAGCTTAAAACAGGGTGTGGTCAGTTGGCTGCCAGTGGAGACCAGGTTAGGTGCAGAGGAGAGACAGGAGACTGGTCAACAAGCTTGGAACAGAGTCTGGTCATTTGGCTCACAGTGGAAACAATGTCAGGTGCAGAGGAGAGACAGGACACTGGTCAACAAGCTTGGAACAGAGTCTGGTCAGTTCGCTCCCAGTGTAAACAATGTAGAGTGCAGAGGAGAGACAGGAGACTGGTCAACAAGCTTAAAACAGGGTGTGGTCAGTTGGCTCCCAGTGGAGACCAGGTCAGGTGCAGAGGAGAGACAGGAGACTGGTCAACAAGCTTGGAACAGGGTGTGTTCAGTTGGCTCCCAGTGGAAACAATGTCAGGTGTAGAGGAGAGACAGGAGACTGGTCAACAAGCTTAAAACATGGTGTGGTCAGTTGGCTCCCAGTGGAGACCAGGTTAGGTGCAGAGGAGAGACAGGAGACTGGTCAACAAGCTTGGAACAGAGTCTGGTCATTTGGCTCACAGTGGAAACAATGTCAGGTGCAGAGGAGAGACAGGACACTGGTCAACAAGCTTGGAACAGAGTCTGGTCAGTTCGCTTCCAGTGTAAACAATGTAGAGTGCAGAGGAGAGACAGGAGACTGGTCAACAAGCTTAAAACAGGGTGTGGTCAGTTGGCTCCCAGTGGAGACCAGGTCAGGTGCAGAGGAGAGACAGGAGACTGGTCAACAAGCTTGGAACAGAGTCTGGTCAGTTGGCTCTCAGTGGAAACAATGTCAGGTGTAGAGGAGAGACAGGAGACTGGTCAAGAAGCTTAAAACAAGGTGTGGTCAGTTGGCTCCCATTGGAATAATGTCACGTGCAGATGAGAGACAGGAGATGGGTCAACAAGCCTAAAACAGCGTGTGGTCAGTTGGCTCCCAGTGGAAACAATGTCACGTGCAGATGAGAGACAGGAGACTGGTCAACAAGCTTAAAACAGGGTGTGGTCAGTTGGCTCCTAATTGAAACAATATAAGGTGCAGAGGAGAGACAGGAGACTGGTCAACACGCTTGGAACAGAGTATGGTCAGTTGGCTCCCAGTGGAAACAATGTCAGGTACAGAGGAGAGACAGGAGACTGGTCAACAAGCTTAAAACAGAGTCTGGTCATTGGCTCCCGTGGAAACAATGTCAGGTGTAGAGGAGAGACAGGAGACTGGTCAACAAGCTTAAAACAGGGTGTGGTCAGTTGGCTCCCAGTGGAAACAATGTCAGGTACAGATGAGAACAGGAGACTGGTCACAAGCTTGGAACAGAGTCTGGTCAGTTCGCTCCCAGTGGAAACAATGTCAGGTGTAGAGAGAGACTGGTCAACAAGCTTAAACAGGTGTGGTCAGTTGGCTCCCAGTGGAAACAATGTCAGTGTAGAGGAGAGACAGGACACTGGTCAAGAAGCTTAAAACAGGGTGTGGTCAGTTGGCTCCCAGTGGAAACAATGTCACGTGCAGATGAGAGACAGGAGACGGGTCAACAAGCTTAAAACAGGGTGTTGTCATTGGCTCCAAGTGGAATTAATATAAGGTGCAGAGGAAAGACAGGAGACTGGTCAACAAGCTGGCACAGAGTCTGGTCAGTTGGGTCTCAGTGGAAACAATGTCAGGTATAGATGAAGACAGGAGACAGTTCAACAAGCTTTGAACAAAGTCTGTAAGTTGGCTCTCAGTGTAACAATGACAGGTACAGATGAAAGACAGGAGACTGTTCAACAAGCTTGAACAAAGTATGGTCAGTTCGCTCCCAGTGTAAACAATGTCAAGTGCAGAGGAGAGACAGGAACTGTCAACAAGCTTAAAACAGGGTGTGGTCAGTTGGCTCCAGTGGAAACAATGTCAGTGTAGAGGAGAGACAGGAGACTGGTCAACAAGCTTAAAACAGGGTGTGTCAGTTGGCTCCCAGTGGAAACAATGTCAGGTACAGATGAGAGACAGGACACTTGTCAACAAGCTTGTAACAGAGTCTGGTCATTTGGCTCCCAGTGGAAACATTGTCAGTGTAGAGGAGAGACAGGAGACTGGTCAACAAGCTTAAAACTGGGTGTGGTCAGTTGGCTCCCAGTGGAAACAATGTCACGTGCAGAGGAGAGACAGGACACTGGTCAACAAGCTAGGAACAGAGTCTGGTCAGTTGGCTCCCAGTGGAAACAATGTCAGGTACAGAAGAGAAACAGGAGACTGGTCAACAAGTCGGAACAGAGTCTGGTCATTGGCTCCTATGGAAACAATGTCAGGTACAGAAGAGAGACAGGAGACTGGTCAACAAGCTTAAAACAGGGTGTGGTCAGTTGGCTCCCAGTGGAGACCAGTCAGGTGCAGAGGAAAGACAGGAGACTGGTCAACAAGCTTGGAACAGAGTCTGGTCAGTTGGCTCTCAGTGGAAACAATGTCAGGTGTAGAGGAGAGACAGAGACTGGTCAAGAAGCTTAAAACAATGTGTGGTCAGTTGGCTCCCATTGGAAACAATGTCACGTGCAGATGAGAGACAGAGATAGGTCAACAAGCTTAAAACAGGTGTGGTCAGTTGGCTCCCAGTGGAAACAATGTCACGTGCAGATGAGAGACAGGAACTGGTCAACAAGCTTAAAACAGGGTGTGGTCATTGGCTCCTAGTTGAAACAATATAAGGTGCAGAGGAGAGACAGGAGACTGGTCAACACGCTTGGAACAGAGTATGGTCAGTTGGCTCCCATGGAAACAATGTCAGGTACAGAGAGAGACAGGAGACTGGTCAACAAGCTTAAAACAGAGTCTGGTCAGTTGGCTCCCAGTGGAAACAATGTCATGTGTAGAGGAGAGACAGGAGACTGGTCAACAAGCTTAAAACAGGTGTGGTCAGTTCGCTCCAGTGGAAACAATGTCAGGTGTAGAGGAGAGACAGAGACTGGTCAACAAGCTTAAAACAGGGTGTGGTCAGTTGGCTCCCATTGGAAACAATGTCAGGTACAGATGAGAAACAGGAGACTGGTCTACAAGCTTGGAACAGAGTCTGGTCAGTTCGCTCCCAGTGGAAACAATGTCAGGTGTAGAGAGAGACAGGAGACTGGTCAAGAAGCTTAAAACAGGTGTGGTCAATTGGCTCCCAGTGGAAACAATGTCAGTACAGATGAGAAACAGGAGACTGGTCTACAAGCTTGGAACAGAGTCTGGTCAGTTCGCTCCCAGTGGAAACAATGTCAGTGTAGAGGAGAGACAGGAGACTGGTCAACAAGCTTAAAACAGGGTGTGGTCAGTTCGCTCCCAGTGGAAACAATGTCAGGTGTAGAGGAGAGACATGAGACTGGTCAACAAGCTTAAAACAAGGTGTGGTCAGTTGGCTCCCAGTGGAAACAAGTCAGGTACAGATGAGAAACAGGAGACTGGTCACAAGCTTGGAACAGAGTCTGGTCAGTTCGCTCCCAGTGGAAACAATGTCAGGTGTAGAGGAGAGACAGGAGACTGGTCAAGAAGCTAAAACAGGGTGTGGTCAGTTGGCTCCCAGTGGAAACAATGTCACGTGCAGATGAGAGACAGGAGACGGTCAACAAGCTTAAAACAGGGTGTTGTCTGTTGGCTCCTAGTGGAATTAATATAAGGTGCAGAGAGAGACAGGAGACTGGTCAACAAGCTTGGCACAGAGTCTGGTCAGTTGGCTCTCAGTGGAAACAATGTCAGGTATAGATGAGAGACAGGAGACAGTTCAACAAGCTTTGAACAGAGTCTGGTCAGCTCGCTCCAAGTGTAAACAATGTCAGTACAGATGAAAGACAGGAGACTGTTCAACAAGCTTGGAACAAAGTATTGTCAGTTCGCTCCCAGTGTAAACAATGTCAAGTGCAGAGGAGAGACAGGAGACTAGTCAACAAGCTTTGACCAAGGTCTGGTCAGTTGGCTCTCAGTGGAAACCATGTCAGGTACAGATGAGAGACAGGAGACTGGTCAACAAGCTTAAAACAGGGTTTGGTCAGTTGGCTCCCAGTGGAAACATTGTCAGGTGTAGAGGAGAGACAGGAGACTGGTCAACAAGCTTAAAACAGGGTTTGGTCAGTTGGCTCCCAGTGGAAACAATGTCAGGTACAGATGAGAGACAGGAGACTGGTCTACAAGCTTGGAACAGAGTCTGGTCAGTTGGCTCCCAGTGGAAACATTGTCAGGTGTAGAGGAGAGACAGGAGACTGGTCAACAAGATTAAAACAGGGTGTGGTCAGTTGGCTCCCAGTGGAAACAATGTCACGTGCAGAGGAGAGACAGGACACTGGTCAACAAGCTTGGAACAGAGTCTGGTCAGTTGGCTCCCAGTGGAAACAATGTCAGGTACAGAAGAGAAACAGGAGACTGGTCACCAAGTCGGGAACAGAGTCTGGTAAGTTGGCTCCCAGTGGAAACAATGTCAGGTACAGATGAGAGACAGGAGACTGTTCAACAAGCTTGGAACAGAGTCTGGTCAGTTCGCTCCCAGTGTAAACAATGTAGAGTGCAGAGGAGAGACAGGAGACTGGTCAACAAGCTTAAAACAGGGTGTGGTCAGTTGGCTCCCAGTGGAGACCAGGTCAGTTGCAGAGGAGAGACAGGAGACTGGTCAACAAGCTTGGAACAGAGTCTGGTCAGTGGGTCTCAGTGGAAACAATGTCAGGTGTAGAGGAGAGACAGGAGACTGGTCAAGAAGCTTAAAACAGGGTTTGGTCAGTTGGCTCCCAGTGGAAACAATGTCACGTGCAGACGAGAGACAGGAGACTGGTCAACAAGCTTAAAACAGGGTGTGGTCAATTGGCTCCCATTGGAAACAATGTCACGTGCAGATGAGAGACAGGAGACGGGTCAACAAGCTTAAAACAGGGTGTGGTAAGTTGGCTCCCAGTGGAAACAATGTCACGTGCAGACGAGATACAGGAGACTGGTCAACAAGCTTAAAACAGGGTGTGGTCAGTTGGCTCCTAGTTGAAACAATGTCACGTGCAGAGGAGAGACAGGAGACTGGTCAACAAGCTTGGAACAGAGTCTGGTCAGTTCGCTCCCATTGTAAACAATGTCAAGTGCAGAGGAGAGACAGGAGACTGGTCAAGAAGCTTAAAACAGGGTGTGGTCAGTTGGCTCCAGTGGAAACAATGTCACGTGCAGATGAGAGACAGGAGACGGTCAACAAGCTTAAAACAGGGTGTTGTCAGTTGGCTCCTAGTGGAATTAATATAAGGTGCAGAGGAGAGACTGGTCAACAAGCTTGGCACAGAGTCTGGTCAGTTGGCTCTCAGTGGAAACAATGTCAGGTATAGATGAGAGACAGAAGACAGTTCAACAAGCTGTGAACAGAGTCTGGTAAGTTGGCTCTCAGTGTAAACAATGTCAGGTACAGATGAGAGACAAGAGACTGTTCAACAAGCTTGGAACAAAGTAATGTCAGTTCGCTCCCAGTGTAAACAATGTCAAGTGCAGAGGAGAGACAGGAGACTGGTCAACAAGCTTAAAACAGGGTGTGGTCAGTTGGCTCCTAGTTGAAACAATATAAGGTACAGAGGAGAGACAGCAGACTGGTCAACAAGCTTGGAACAGAGTCTGGTCAGTTGGCTCCCAGTGGAAACAATGTCAAGTACAGAAGAGAAACAGGAGACTGGTCAACAAGTCGGGAACAGAGTCTGGTCATTTGGCTCCTAGTGGAAACAATGTCAGGTACAGAAGAGAAACAGGAGACTGGTCAACAAGTCGGGAACAGAGTCTGGTCATTTGGCTCCTAGTGGAAACAATGTCAGGTACAGTGGAGAGACAGGAGACTGGTCAACAAGCCTGGAACAGAGTTTGGATAGTTGGCTCTCAGTGGAAACAATGTCAGGTGTAGAGGAGAGACAGGAGACTGGTCAAGAAGCTTAAAACAGGGTGTGGTCAGTTGGCTCCCAGTGGAAACAATGTCACGTGCAGATGAGAGACAGGAGACGGGTCAACAAGCTTAAAACAGGGTGTTGTCAGTTGGCTCCTAGTGGAATTAATATAAGGTGCAGAGGAGAGACAGGAGACTGGTCAACAAGCTTGGCACAGAGTCTGGTCAGTTGGCTCCTAGTGGAAACAATGTCAGGTACAGTGGAGAGACAGGAGACTGGTCAACAAGCCTGGAACAGAGTCTGGATAGTTGGCTCTCAGTGGAAACAATGTCAGGTACAGAGGATAGACAGGAGACTGGTCAACAAGCCTGGAACAGAGTCTGGTCAGTTGGCTCTCAGTGGAAACAATGTCAGGTACAGAGGAGAGACAGGAGACTTTTCAACAAGCTTAAAACAGGGTTTGGTCAGTTGGCTTCCAGTAGAAACAATGTCAGGTACAGAAGAGAAACAGGAGACTGGTCAACATGTCTGGAACAGAGTCTGGTCATTTGGCTCCTAGTGGAAACAATGTCAGGTACAGTGGAGAGACAGGAGACTGGTCAACAAGCTTGGAACAGAGTCTGGTCAGTTGGCTCTCAGTGGAAACAATGTCAGGTATAGATGAGAGACAGGAGACAGTTCAACAAGCTTTGAACAGAGTCTGGTAAGTTGGCTCTCAGTGGAAACAATGTCAGGTACAGATGAGAGACAGGAGACTTTTCAACAAGCTTGGAACAGAGTATGGTCAGTTCGCTCCCAGTGTAAACAATGTCAAGTGCAGAGGAGAGAATGGAGACTGGTCAACAAACTTTGACCAGAGTCTGGTCAGTTGGCTCTCAGTGGAAACCATGTCAGGTGTAGAGGAGAGACAGGACACTGGTCAACAAGCTTGGAACAGAGTCTGGTCAGTTCGCTCCTAGTGGAAACAATGTCAGGTGTAGAGGAGAGACAGGAGACTGGTCAACAAGCTTAAAACAGGGTGTGGTCAGTTGGTTCCCAGTGGAAACAATGTCAGGTGTAGAGGAGAGACAGGAGACTGGTCAACAAGCTTAAAACAGGGTGTGGTCAGTTGGTTCCCATCTGGGTGGTCAGGGATTAAGAGGGTTAGTGATGACGAGCTAAGTTATCATCACCTATCCTCAGTTACGAAGGATTAGCACCAATATGAAGGTCTACCTGAGAAGCAATACGTGTTAACGCTGTTAATCAGGTGTAGACCACGACAGACTTAGTAAGCCAGTGGCCGAAACAGTCAAAAATACTTGAGAAAACTAACTAAAATGCCAGATTTTAAAAGTATTAAATAAAATGTTGAACAAAAATACTGTACGATTACATTGAATAGTATGTAGGTATCGTAATAGTTTTATAATTATTGTTAACATTCCAATCATAATAATTTTTGAATAATAAATATTCAGATTTGTTGACTTCAAGTTGGTGCAAACTTATTTTTTTAAGGGACTTGTATTTACCAATGAAATAAATAAAGCATAGAATGGATATTTCATATTTAAACTTTTACATTTTAAATATTTTGTATTATATGTGATCAAAATTCTTTAATTCGTATGATTACTAAACTTTCTGGGATCATTTGATAGACCACCGCGGACTAAGGACATTAGGCCTTCTTGAGAAACACTTCTCCATCAGAATAGCATCACGTTAGCGAAGACTACCAAGCTAACACTGTGTAGGACACCCTGATACCTACCATGTGGGTGATCTAAAATGATGAGATTTCCTCTTTACATTGAAATAATAAGTTTTATTTGGTCATATTTGGATATTGACATGACAAAGGTTAAGGTTGAACTTTAATTTTCAACCAGAGTTTGCATTAGGGACTGTTATAATCAACCTGTTGAAGACCAAATGTTTGTTTGCAATCACTTGACAGATAGTCAAGATTTCATTCACACTAAAAGGAAACTGTCTAACCTCGACCCTATCTTATAGGCCATACCATAGTCAGTCGAATATTGCAAAGTAAGCTTGATATAGGGTTGATGGAGGGTACTTAATTTAATATTATAAAGCTACTTAACTTTCTGAATTGTTTTGCTGTGCCCATTACTGATTTATTGGGAAAAATGAGATTGAATATTAATCTATGTGTTACACGCACAGAACTAGAAGAAAAACAAACAATTTAATATAAAATAAGAGCCATTCTGGAGGGCAGTAATTGTTCATGTCCCCTCCAGCAACATTCTAAGACATTATACTGGAATTGCATTTGACCATCATTGACCAGTAGGTTCTTATCAGTTGCATTAAGTAGGAATTTTTTATACTCTATAAATTACAAGATAAGATTATTCCTACCATACTCCTATAAAAACTTTAAATTTAAGTTATTAGAAACCATTGTACTAAATATACATGTTGTATTTTGTGTAAATCACTTTTGTGTTAATAAGGGACAATATAAGGGACACATTAGTTAATTGATATGATAACGTTAAGTATTGGTTAAGACTTTTAGTCCATATATTTCAACATGACAAAAACATGGGCGCTGAAAAAAGAAGATAGAAACTTGGTTGTTATAGTAACAAAATAAAACATCAATATAAATTACAACATATAACATTTTGTTTATAACTTATTATCCAGAATAAAATACAAGTCTGAAGCTTGCTTCTATATAACCATGTCCTACATTTCCATTCAGGCACACTGTCAGTTCTTCATTTCAAAATGTTCATCTCGAAGATATGTTATAAATACTTCCTTTAGTGAATACCGCCTCGGTGGCGTAGTGTAACGTTATAGGGGGGGTAGTATTATAACCTCACTCCCACGATGACCAACTCAGTCGATAGAGCACCTAAAAAAAACTGAGACTCTAACCTCTCGAGGTATCCGTGGTGATTTAGCAAGGAAGGATATTTTTGTGGCTTTAATGTGGCCCAGTAGCGATAGACATAATTACCAGGTAAACTTACCCTCTGATATGTATCCACAGTAATCCTGTAGCTCGTCGTGAAGTGATAAATTCTAGTGAAATAAACGGGTGGGCGCCAGTGAGTTAAGTGATACTCACAAATTAAATTACTCTTATTATGAGCTTGAAAAAGGGACCAACAATCTCACCAGAAGGGTGGAACATAAATGTAACAAAATAGAAGTAAAGATAAAGAAAAGGTCATATTATAAGTATAGTGAAATTTTAAATATCTTAAGACTCAAATACTCAAAGAGTGTATATAGATATATATATTTATTTATTTTAATTGTGGCAGTTGTAATTTTAAAAGAAAGTCCTACCTATCCGGTACCAGAGTAATTTATAAATCTAAGCCGTGAAACATTGCGGCATAAGAGCCTTTAAGTAAAATAACATATACAATGGTGGTAACTGCGAATTAGTGGTCCTGAACTGTCAATAATAATAAAAACATCTCACGCGTTTTCCTGTAGTATTTGAGGTGATGATGCCAAACACAAGTTGCATACCACTCTCTGATAATGTCTGTAGCACACACACTTCTAGGCCTTCAAAAATGAACAATCTTCCCCCTTTCTGAGAAAATTGATGTCCAGTCCTCGACCCTCACCAGCGCTCGCTGATGGAACGAAAACTTCGTACCTCAAATATAATCCTTTTTATTTACATTCACATTTAGTTCATGTCTCAAAACAAGCGCGTCACTTTTCTATATTTTCTTAGAGTCCTTCTCTCTTATAGCTTCTAACAATGATTGCCATGGTAAACAAAACAAACAAAAAACAACAACATAGAGGTTGCAAAACTATAGAGGTTTATAGGGAGGATGGATGGACTTAGTTATTTCAAGCTGCCATCAGGGGATGCAACATAGGTAAACTAATTGTAATGTCCCGCCTCCTTCATGAACACATGAATTAGGACGGGATATTGTTTACAGTAGCCCTCTTGATAGACTAACTTATGAAATCGAAGAAGGTAATAATCATAGTCTATCACCCAAAAAAAAAACAATGTTTGTCCTAATTCATCAGTTCAATTAAAAAATCTTTTTACCACACGGACGTCTGTATTGTTATACACTTTCAATTAACATTGTTCAAATAAATACAGTATAGTTCATTTTAAACCCCACTCAGTTTTAATCTATTTTCCTCTCACTGTAGCACATTTAGCGTCTTTTAGCGTTGAGTTGATTTAGGTTGTCACTACTTGTCGCAGTGTTATTTCCGTTACTTCGTATTTGACGAAACTATTTCACACGACGAAGAGAAAGAGATATTTCAAAATTACAGGTATTTAAACACTTATACATACTTTACAAAGTCATCCAATGATTTCCCTCGGTTATGAAACACTAGCTACCAATGTTCCCATTATATTGAATCCGTCGAATGGGGTAGACCAGTATTGTTTGTAGTACCAGGCCTAAAGGTTCTTGCACATGGGTTCTGTTACCGAGTAGAATAATCGATAATTGATACTGTCATATACACCGACTTAATGGCCCTTAATGACATCACCATCAAATACTATTAACATAAATAAGTGATCATAAATAATTATAGAATTAATACAGAAATCGGTTGACAATAAAATATTAGGATATTGTCAACAAAGTATTCATGATATAAGGTTCACAATGAAACAATAAATAAATAACAACAGGTCGTTAGGAGAATCCTTGTCACAATATACTAAAATAACAACAAAACTAAATTAAGCAAATATTTATATATGTAATAGGCCTCTGGCTAAACTGAATTTTACTTTAAATGGGTGACACATCTAATACCCATACAGAAAAACTACTCATATTCTCAGCGAGGGTACAGGTCTATACCGTGGTTATCAGTAACATTACCAAGCTTTCATCAATCTCAGACCGGGCCACACTTACGTGCTACTACACGAATAAAAAAAAACCTACACATTTTGGGTTATTGCGGGATGTCCCCAAGACTAATTTAAAACCCGAAATAAAATAGGCCCTTAACCCAATAAGTGGAAATCAATCTCCCACATGTAATATAGCAAAGTAGTAAACCACACAAAAAAAAATTAAACTAACCCCTTAACTAACAAAAGAAAAACACCTCTCATAGACAATAATAATAATAATAATAATATCCCACTAACTAAATCTGTCCGCCAACAGGACTGGAGATATTACATCTGACACTGACGTCGTTAAGCAAAGTCAAGGTAGAGCCTCCGAACAGCTGTCCGTCACCAGCCAGGGTCTCGCACAACCAAAAATAAACCCTTAAAGAGAAAAGAAAAGTTCTTAGGTCTTTCAATGAGTGTTTCACCCAACGTATATCTTCCAGGTAAAATAATCAACATTAAAATATTATTTTCACTTTCGGTAACTAGTAATGCAGTTACATCCATAAAAGTGCGTAGTGATACCTTCAAGGCAAAATAACGTTATCGCTCACAGTAAAATACGTTGGCAAATTTACACGTAGAGAAAGAAACGCAGTAGTACAGTCATGTTCTCAAATTTCTGAGTATCTTGAATCAAATTAAAAAAATTAAGGTGTCAAACAAAATGCCCCTAAGAATGAGGAACGAAAAGGTTACTTATTTCCTATTCTTTTTCCAATTGTCACAATAGAATAATTTCTTCAGCGTGTACCTTCAGTGCGGTAGGCCTAAGTGATAGCAGGGCTCATGCTTAGTATAATTGCTGACCTTTCTCCACCAAAACAAAATAACGACGAATAATCTCAAACCAGGTGTCCATTTCATAGGATACACATGGTTTATTCACTCAAACAGTGGGTTAACCAGAGGGACAGTCGCGGTACGCGAGGTCCAAAATAAATTAATAATCACATTATAGGCTCATTTTAACAACACAAATGGCCGCTTAAGTAGATATAATAATCGACGACACAAAACTAGGCTCAACAATAACCCATTTATAACAATCCAGGACTTAGAATCTCTCACTGGAATAAGCTCTTCCTATATGACAGTTGACCTCTTTATTATTACATAAGTGACACCAGGGGTGTAAAAGTTCCTCAATGGCCAAAAATCACTCAGATGACATATTGTTTCACAACAATGAAAAATATAACCAGAAAAAAAAAAATGTGTGTTAGTGAAAACTCATTACATATCTTCTCTCTTCACCGGTCTTATTCTCCTAGAAGTTCCCTCCACAAGTCCAAATCACGTAAATGAAAATCCCTCGAATTACAACTTGATCTCTCCAGATTCGCTCAATGAAACAATGGTTGTTCCTGGCGTTTGCAAGACCTGTGACTCGGCCAGGACATCTATGCCACAGGCTGCCCGTTTTCCTCTCTCACGACAACGTTAACCCCACACAGTTTAGGATGCTGATTGTTATTCTGGGAGTTATGTGGGTGGGGACTGTAAGTGCCATTTTGAACCTCGCCTCGGGACTGTTGGGGTGTTCGGTTATTAATACGGTTATAAGGGCTCTCCCTTCCACTGTAGTAGGGGTTGCTTCGGTCTTAGGGTCCGGAATCCCTTTGAGGTTGCCAATCACTTGCGCCTGAGTTCAAATTGCTTTGCAATGGCCCTCTATCCAGGTTTCTTTGGGAGTTGTTGCCTCCTCGGTCGTTGCGCTGGTAGTTCCTACTAGGGTGTCGGTATGGGATGTAGTCGCCCTTCCTTTGTTCTTGGTTCTGATAACGTGAGGAGTTATTATCTCCTTGCCTACCCGAGTGGTTATGTCTGCGGTTCGGATTCCCTGGCGGAAGTTGTCCTTCCTGTTGATAACCACATGAGTACGGTTGTATACCTGAATCCCAAGTTTCCCTATCATTGTCCTTTGAGTTTGACACAGAAGTGGACTGACTCCTCCTACGGTCATTCTCTAAAGTATCCAACCTCAGTAATCTGGCCCGGAACTCCTCCAAAGTAGCAAATTTATTGCCCAATAAAAGTTCCCTCAGTCGCAGTGGCAGTTGTTGAATCACCATATGGATTATCTCCGTGTCCGTAATCGGTGATTCAAAGTTGCGACTTTTAGCGTAAATCTCTAAGTAGGTCTCCAAAGAACCTCCCAGCTCGTAATACCGGGATGTGTGCAGTTTGGCCCTGAGCTGACCCTGCGTCTCAGCAGACCAGAACATCCCCAGGAACTTCGTTCTGAAATCCTTCCATCCGGTGATACTATCTTTGCACACCGACCACCATGGTATGGAGTTTCCCCCCAAAGAATTTCCAGCTAGCCTCACCTTCTCTTTTTCGGAGAGGTGGTGTCCGTCAAATAGGTCCTCAAGTGCATTGAGGTGTTCCACCGGATTTTGATGAGTCCTACGGTGAAACTTGGGGATGCGCCCATATAACGAACGCTCACCCAATAGTGATAGCAAAGGGGTGGTTACTGGGCTCAATGTAGCCTGACTTACTACTAACACCTGTCCCGTCAAGTCCTTAACCTGGTTGTGTATGTCATTGATAGCCTCAGTGTTTCCCTGGGTCTGTACCTCCAACCTAACTTGGGCTCGAACCAAGTCTTGGCTGTTGCGAGTGGTGAAATCTGACCTTAACACCTCAATGGTACGATCCTGCAGTAGTCGTTGGGTGTGTCACTGTCTTATGGAGCTCAGCCCTTCTTTTAGTAGCGTCTCTGTAGTAGTCTGGTTGACGGTCAAGATATTGTCAAGGTCAGTCTTAGTGACCACTACCTGTTTAAACTCAGACAGACAGCGAGAGAACGTCTCCTTTGAAGAACGGGTCATGGCGTGGACCTCTTCCATGGTCTTTTCTCGTTCAGTTATCATTTCTTCCCGCCAAGTGCCCTCCAGGTTCCTTATTAGAGTATTCATCTGAACTTCGGTGTTGATAGTCAGGTTGGTCATCCGTTCCTCCAATCTAATCTGACCAGACACCAACTCCTTCAATTGCTCTTGGCTCGTGGTAGAATCCTCCCTGAGCTGCCGTTGACCCTCGGCCAGTACTCTAAGTTGGGAAGAGAAATCTTTTTTCAGCTCTTCACTAAATTGAGCTTGTCCAGCTACCATCTCTTTCTGTTGACTTTGGACTGAGTCTATCTTACTCTCCAGTCGCCCAAACATCTCTTGCATTACCTTCATGAAGTCCGTAGGGAGTAGCATAGGTGTGGACACTACCGTCCCTGTCTGTATTTCAGTAGTGGGGTCGTCAAACGTGGTAGTGATGTTGGGGTTGTCACCCTGTTCGTTAGTTATGGTGACAGTGGACATGTCACGTGGGTCGTGGTCGTCTGGAAGAATGTATATTTCAAGGTCAGGAGTGATGACCACGTCACTAGTGCTAAAAACAAAAGATCTTTCACCAGCCCTCTCAACCACATCTCCCTGCGTGTCTATCTCCACTCCTGTTGCTTCTGCCCCGGAATGCATGCTAACACTACTGCGAAGGTAGTAACCTCCCTTCTCATCACACAATAAACCAAAAACACTACCCCAGATTATCCAAACAAAAAACAAAAAAAAACAAAAAAACACAAAAATACCTCCTCACCAAGCATCGAGCCCCACGTTGTAAGCGACAACTGTAACATTATAGGGGGGGTTGTATAAAAACCTCACTCCCTCAAAAACAAACTCAGTCGATAGAGCACCTAAAAAAAACTGAGACTCTAACCTCTCGAGGTATCCGTGGTGATGTAGCAAGGAAGGATATTTTTGTGGCTTTAATGTGGCCCAGTAGCGATAGACATAATTACCAGGTAAACTTACCCTCTGATATGTATCCACAGTAATCCTGTAGCTCGTCGTGAAGTGATAAATTCTAGTGAAATAAACGGGTGGGCGCCAGTGAGTTAAGTGATACTCACAAATTAAATTACTCTTATTATGAGCTTGAAAAAGGGACCAACAATCTCACCAGAAGGGTGGAACATAAATGTAACAAAATAGAAGTAAAGATAAAGAAAAGGTCATATTATAAGTATAGTGAAATTTTAAATATCTTAAGACTCAAATACTCAAAGAGTGTATATAGATATATATTATTTATTTATTTTAATTGTGGCAGTTGTAATTTTAAAAGAAAGTCCTACCTATCCGGTACCAGAGTAATTTATAAATCTAAGCCGTGAAACATTGCGGCATAAGAGCCTTTAAGTAAAATAACATATACAATGGTGGTAACTGCGAATTAGTGGTCCTGAACTGTCAATAATAATAAAAACATCTCACGCGTTTTCCTGTAGTATTTGAGGTGATGATGCCAAACACAAGTTGCATACCACTCTCTGATAATGTCTGTAGCACACACACTTCTAGGTCTTCAAAAATGAACAAGCTTCCCCTTTCTGAGAAAATTGATGTCCAGTCCTCGACTCTCACCAGCGCTCGCTGATGGAACGAAAACTTCGTACCTCAAATATAATCCTTTTTATTTACATTCACATTTAGTTCATGTCTCAAAACAAGCGCGTCACTTTTCTATATTTTCTTAGAGTCCTTCTCTCTTATAGCTTCTAACAATGATTGCCATGGTAAACAAAAAAAACAAAAAAAAAAAACATAGAGGTTGCAAAACTATAGAGGTTTATAGGGAGGATGGATGGACTTAGTTATTTCAAGCTGCCATCAGGGGATGCAACATAGGTAAACTAATTGTAATGTCCCGCCTCCTTCATGAATACATGAATTAGGACGGGATATCGAGGTTCGAATCTCGGTCGGGTGAACTGGGGGTGGTTTTCCACCCTCCATCCACGCAAATGCGGGTTCACTTCCTCTAATTCAACCTTCCTAATTCCTAATCCATAAGCGTAATTAGTACTTAAAGCGTATAACCCAAACGGGTAGTAAGACGCGGTGCTAAATAATAAATATATATATGTTTGGTTCTTGAATGAAACATAGGGTTCTTTGCAAGTTTTTGTGCTCCCTGATTGTAATTGTAAATTGGGATATTTGTTAATTTCCCGATACTACTACTCTCAGGAATTTGCCTAAATAAATTTCTTCCTTTGCAACTTCAGTTAATCCCATGTATTCAGCTTTATTAGTTGATAATGTCACAGTGCACTGTTTGCCTTTAAGATCTTCTGTACTTTGTACATGCTACACAATGAGCATCAACAAACCCTTTCAACTTATTTGAGCCCTTCTTCTATGTGATAGGCTCGCAGTTCCACGCAAATATCGGAGAATACTTTTGTAGTTATCTAGTGTTGTTTTTGGTGTAGCAGCTGTTAAAATGGCTTAGAAAGTTTACTGAAAAAGCTATAACTGGTCTAGATCCTATGGACAGGTACATCAAGCTTCCTATTAGCTCTCTGAAAGTAAAGTCTTCTGGTTCTTAACTTGAACTATTTTCTGCTTCCACTAGCTCCATTGGTGTCTTGGCGGGTTTTGAATTCTCCATTTCAAACTTAAAGATATTATGAAAGTATCCACCATGTGGTATCTTCATGAAGCCATTTTTATGATTAAATTTCATCCCAAGGCTATATTTAACACATCTTAGACCCTTAACTTGAAAACAGTCTTTCGGTTTTTGCTTGAATTCTAAAAATCCAATTCAAGTCACTTAAAATAATCATTAAGCCATCAATGTAAATGGCAACAATTAACTGTTTGGCTTCTCATCTGTTAATATACACACACACATGTATGTACTCAGTGCTCTTATCCCAAGGTCCTGAAGTTCTTTGCTGAGCACTTTGTGCCAAAGACGATCGACCTGTTTTATAAACTTTATTTCCCTCTTGGAGTTCAACCAACATTTTAGAAGTAGTTCCCTCTTTGACATTTTTTTCTTTTTTCAAATCTTCCTTCATTGCCATTTTGGGTAGAAACTTTACAAAAATCTCGGGAACTTCCATAAATACTTCTTTGTCAAGAAAGCCATTCAAGAATGCGGTAGTTATATCCAACTGGTTAAGAGCCATGTCATTCTTCACAGCGAGTGCCATCAAAAGTCTCACTGAGCTGAGTCACACCACTGTAGTAATGGTCTCGTTAAAATCCAGTACAGGGCGTTGAGGTTATCCCTTGCCACCACTCTGGCTTTTCTTCGTTCCAAGCTGCCTTCGGCATTGTACTTCTTTCTAATTACAAGACTACATCCTATCACATCTCGTCTTTCTAAGTGATCAGTTAAAGCCCATGTCTTGTTTTTGATAAGTGCTTCGAATTCACCTTGAATTGCACTCCTTAGCTTCATTTCCGGTAAGATCTTCTCTCAAAGATATTCCTGCAATACTGGCGTATTAGAGCTGTTCTTCAAGGACAAGACCTGCATTGTTCATATTGTTCCTTTTGGTAGGTCTGCCTGGATTCCCTGTTCTAATGATCTGAGGTCGTCCAGGTAATCTTCTTGCTTCTTCAAGTCCTAAAATATCTTCATCTTCACTGTCACGGTAGTCATTGTTTCTACGATTTGCTTCGTTAACTTTGTTTTGTTCAGGGGGAGTGGATTCTAGTTCAACCCAAATTTTCTCTTCTGTTGAGATATTTTCTTCCCCTTGAAATTTGTTCTGCTGTTTACTTTCGTAAACTTCTGCCATGGCAAAACAATTCTATTTCTGTGCTGGCAGAAATTCAATGAGAATAGTTAAGTCTCTCGTGACTTCTACTTTTGTTTCAGTAATGAACCAACCTCTGTAGCCTTTGGTTTCTTCAGAATATCCCAAGAGCACACAGCTTCGGGTACGTTGTTGGAATGTTTCCTTTCCAGGTGTTTTATCAAGGCAATGTCCTTTGCTTCCAAAAGTACTCAAGTGTGTGAGATCAGGCTTCTTCCCACACCATTGTGAGAATTGTATTTTACCATCAACACTTCTGCAAGAATATCTGCTTTCACAAATAGTTTGCTGTTTATACAGCCTCTGCTCGGAAACACGGTGAAAGATTCGATTATAATAAGATATATTCTGCGCAGATTACTTTTGTGTTAGTTAAAATACAAACAGCAGAGTAGTTAACAAATACTTAACGTCTTCATATCAGTTAAAACTTTTAGTCCATTTATTTCATTATGACAAAAACATGGACGTTGAAAAAAGTAAACACTTAGTTGTTATAGTAACAAAACAAAACATCAATATAAATTACAACATAGAGTACACACTATGATACTTTGTTTATAGCTTATTAATAATAATAATAATAATAATAATAATAATGAACCATTTCTCTCCAATAAGATCCATCCCAAATAGTAGCTAATAGTGAGTTGTGCAGCAAAGAATGAGATCAGTAGATTATCAGACAATCACTTCCAGACTCTGAGCGAGATGGTGCTACAGAATGTTGTCCACTTGGGAGCTTCTGTTTAGAGTGAGTTTAGAACTACTCTTAGGATATTAACTTAAATGAACTGAGATTCAAAAACAAAATATGCTCTTGAGAATGGGAGGGATGTAAGCCAGCACTCAGGATCTCGATTTTTTGTTATTCTAGAGCAAGAGAGGAAAAAATAATTAAAATTGGTACTTTTGACAAGCTCAAAATTCAACACTACATCGTTCTTCTATTTGGTAGTTTACATTTTCATATCTGGTAGTTTGTTATTTAAACATTCAACTAAAACTTCATTTAAGTGAGAAAGGGTTGTTTTTAAAATCAAGTGCACAGTTTTTGTTAGTTGAAATAAAAGCTTACAAGTCTTTCTCACTCCTTGGATAACACTTTAGGTAGTAGGCTATATACAGCTTGAGCCAGATGCAGCATCATGGTGTGTGGTTTTTATATTATATTTATAACAGTAGAAACAAGACCAGCTAAACAGTTTTATGATATAAAACAGTAAAAATAAAACAAATTTTTAAATGAAAAAACTTTTAAGCTGATCTGAACATCAGTGTTAAGTTAATAATGCAGAAACCCTTAAGCAATGCTATTCCTGATTCAAGGATAATCTTGTAGTTGGCCGTCTTGTTGTCATGGTATTGTGTGTTTCTGGTTTCAAAGTAAAACTTCAACATTAATGTGAAAGAAATATAATATTTTTATTAATGTGTCAAGATTGATAAGAAATTTGCAAAGGCTCAACTTTGGAATATAGCATTTTTATGTACAAGAACACAAACACTTTATATTACTTTGATATTTGATAATCATTTAAATATAATTTATCTAATAATATTATTTACACCAAAAATCTCCATACCTTTACTATTTCCAAAACAACATAGTTTTATAACTAAAATAGCTTGAGGTATTACAAATAATCATAAGGTAACAATACTAAAGTACACTATGATGTACTACCATTTTCAAAATGTGCAACATATCTACTTTAAAAATATTTCACTCTTCAATTGTGAGCATAGTCAAACAAAGAAATTTGACCAGCAATAAAATTAAATTACAACAAAAACACACACATATTATTCATATATTCAAAATGTATCAATTCAAATAATACTTATAAATATGTTTCAAAATTTATAATTTTCAAACTACATATGTTATCACTCTAAAAATACTTAGAAACTAGACAGTTTTAAAAATATGTTGGAATGTTACAAGTCATTGGATATTCCAGAAAAATAAATAAATACAATATGTTTAAAATAAAATCTAGAAAATATCTTTGGAAAGTAAATTTATTATAAATACTTTACCAACTAATGGAATGTTGTAAATTGAAACATCACATAATTACTGTTTGTATTATTTTCAGGACTTTTCTCTACAAATTGATAGAATCACACATTCAAAGAAACTACATCAGCATTTAGTATGACAAAAGCTATCTAACTTTTAAACTAGGTGCAACCACTTAATGTTATGTTGTAGGTGTACATTATTTTAAACTTGTTTAAATAATTTTTTTTATCAAAATTTGCATGCTCAATAAATATTTATTGCAATCAGAGTCATAAATCTCCTAAATTTCTACAAATTATAATTGTTTACAATAATCACAAAATTAAGTTATGTCCAAGTCAAAATAAATACAATATATAATATTGCTATGAATTCTTTGTAAGTAGGCATGACAATGCTTACAAATCTGTATTCTAACAGTTATTATATATTAATAATTCTTAAATATGACGCCTGGCACAGGAATCAAATCAGTGTCCAGACGTTATTTTTCAAACTTACTACTGATATGATATTTGCTATGGCTGGGTCTGTAGTTAAAAGACCATTCCTTTCTCCTAAGCTTCGATAGTCATTCACATTAATTGTACGAGCATTTGATTACTTGCAGCCTAACAATTATAATTGATCATTAATTTAGTCACTTATAACATTTTACTTTACTATCATTATTATTATCCTTTTTGTGTGCACTGCATCTTACTACCTGTTTGGGATATATGTATATTTACACTAATGAGGTAGGAGTTAATAAGTTATAATTTAGAGGAAATGTACCCACATTTGTACTGAGGGAGAATGGGAAAATCATCTTGGGTACACCAAACTGGGTTTCAACCACCAATCTGTCTGTCACCAGTTTACTGAGAGACAGACATGTTAAGGCAGCATGACTACTTATAGATATTGATACAACAAAAAGTGACAGTTGAAAATCCCACCACTTCACATGTGAACATTAGTGAGTGGTTTTAGTTAGGTGCTTTTGTAGAAGTTAGAAATTATACCCTGAGTATCTGGTAGTTATTAAAGTCAATACAATAATTTTAATACAGTTGTACATCAAATCATGTTATCTGCAGCCATCACTTTTGATGGGTATTACCAATATCTATAAAATAACACTAATGATAAAGTTAAATGTTATAAATGTTGGCCACAAAGAAATGTGTCTGAAGTTTCATAATTGTTTTATTCAACCAAAATCAGACTAAGTTATACCTTTCCTTCAGTGTCATTAGTGTTAGTTTTCTGATACTAATAATATTAATCTTTGAATTTTTTTGAGGACTATGAAAAAAGTAATTACCTATACTTAATCTAGGTAGAATGAACTAATATACTATCAAGTGAAAACCACGTAGCTTTAATAATTTATTCTTAATATGCACATACAAATTATGACAATGTTCAAGGCTAAACCCAGAAATGTATATTGGTAGAGGTCTTACTAGTGGCTCATTGGGAACAACAAAGATAGCAAGTGATAGTTTGGTAGAGGTCTTACTAGTGGCTCATTGGGAACAACAAATATAGCAAGTGATAGTTGGTAGAGGTCTTACTAGTGGCTCATTGGGAACAACAAAGATAGCAAGTGATAGTTTGGTAGAGGTCTTACTAGTGGCTCATTGGGAACAACAAAGATAGCAAGTGATAGTTGGTAGAGGTCTTACTAGTGGCTCATTGGGAACAACAAAGATAGCAAGTGATAGTTGGTAGAGGTCTTACTAGTGGCTCATTGGGAAGTCCCATATCAAAGATAGCAAGTGATAGTTGGTAGAGGTCTTACTAGTGGCTCATTGGGAACAACAAAGATAGCAAGTGATAGTTTGGTAGAGGTCTTACTAGTGGCTCATTGGGAACAACAAAGATAGCAAGTGATAGTTGGTAGAGGTCTTACTAGTGGTTCATTGGGAACAAAAAAGATAGCAAGTGATAGTTGGTAGAGGTCTTACTAGTGGTTCATTGGGAACAACAAAGATAGCAAGTGATAGTTTGGTAGAGGTCTTACTAGTGGCTCATTGGGAACAACAAAGATAGCAAGTGATAGTTGGTAGAGGTCTTACTAGTGGCTCATTGGGAACAACAAAGATAGCAAGTGATAGTTTGGTAGAGGTCTTACTAGTGGCTCATTGGGAACAACAAAGATAGCAAGTGATAGTTGGTAGAGGTCTTACTAGTGGTCATTGGGAACAACAAAGATAGCAAGTGATAGTTGGTAGAGGTCTTACTAGTGGTCATTGGGAACAACAAAGATAGCAAGTGATAGTTGGTAGAGGTCTTACTAGTGGCTCATTGGGAACAACAAAGATAGCAAGTGATAGTTGGTAGAGGTCTTACTAGTGGTCATTGGGAACAACAAAGATAGCAAGTGATAGTTGGTAGAGGTCTTACTATGGTCATTGGGAACAACAAAGATAGCAAGTGATAGTTGGTAGAGGTCTTACTAGTGGCTCATTGGGAACAACAAAGATAGCAAGTGATAGTTGGTAGAGGTCTTACTAGTGGTTCATTGGGAACAACAAAGATAGCAAGTGATAGTTGGTAGAGGTCTTACTAGTGGCTCATTGGGAACAACAAAGATAGCAAGTGATAGTTGGTAGAGGTCTTACTAGTGGCTCATTGGGAACAACAAAGATAGCAAGTGATAGTTTGGTAGAGGTCTTACTAGTGGCTCATTGGGAACAACAAAGATAGCAAGTGATAGTTTGGTAGAGGTCTTACTAGTGGTCATTGGAACAACAAAGATAGCAAGTGATAGTTGGTAGAGGTCTTACTAGTGGCTCATTGGGAACCAACAAAGATAGCAAGTGATAGTTGGTAGAGGTCTTACTAGTGCTCATTGGGAACAACAAAGATAGCAAGTGATAGTTGGTAGAGGTCTTACTAGTGGTTCATTGGAATCCATACAAAGATAGCAAGTGATAGTTGGTAGAGGTCTTACTAGTGGTTCATTGGGAACAACAAAGATAGCAAGTGATAGTTGGTAGAGGTCTTACTAGTGGCTCATTGGGAACAACAAAGATAGCAATGATAGTTGGTAGAGGTCTACTAGTGGCTCATTGGGAACAACAAAGATAGCAAGTGATAGTTGGTAGAGTCTTACTAGTGGCTCATTGGGAAGTCCCAACAAAGATAGCAAGTGATAGTTGGTAGAGGTCTTACTAGTGGTCATTGGAACAACAAAGATAGCAAGTGATAGTTGTAGAGGTCTTACTAGTGGTCATTGGGAACAACAAAGATAGCAAGTGATAGTTGGTAGAGGTCTTACTAGTGGTTCATTGGGAACAAACAAAGATAGCAAGTGATAGTTTGGTAGAGGTCTTACTAGTGGCTCATTGGAACAACAAAGATAGCAAGTGATAGTTGGTAGAGGTCTTACTAGTGGCTCATTGGAATCCCATAACAAAGATAGCAAGTGATAGTTGGTAGAGGTCTTACTAGTGGTTCATTGGGAACAACAAAGATAGCAAGTGATAGTTGGTAGAGGTCTTACTAGTGGTTCATTGGGAACAACAAAGATAGCAAGTGATAGTTGGTAGAGGTCTTACTAGTGGCTCATTGGGAACAACAAAGATAGCAAGTGATAGTTTGGTAGAGGTCTTACAGTGCTCATTGGAACAACAAAGATAGCAAGTGATAGTTGGTAGAGTCTTACTAGTGGCTCATTGGGAACAACAAAGATAGCAAGTGATAGTTGTAGAGGTCTTACTAGTGGCTCATTGGGAACAACAAAGATAGCAAGTGATAGTTGGTAGAGGTCTTACTAGTGGTCATGGGAACAACAAAGATAGCAAGTGATAGTTGGTAGAGGTCTTACTAGTGGCTCATTGGGAACAACAAAGATAGCAAGTGATAGTTTGGTAGAGGTCTTACTAGTGGTCATTGGGAACCAAAAGATAGCAAGTGATAGTTGGTAGAGGTCTTACTAGTGGTCATTGGGAACAACAAAGATAGCAAGTGATAGTTGGTAGAGGTCTTACTAGTGGTCATTGGGAACAACAAAGATAGCAAGTGATAGTTGGTAGAGTCTTACTAGTGGTCATTGGAACAACAAAGATAGCAAGTGATAGTTGGTAGAGGTCTTACTAGTGGCTCATTGGGAACAACAAAGATAGCAAGTGATAGTTGGTAGAGTCTTACTAGTGCTCATTGGGAACAACAAAGATAGCAAGTGATATTGGTAGAGGTCTTACTAGTGCTCATTGGGAACAACAAAGATAGCAAGTGATAGTTGGTAGAGGTCTTACTAGTGGTTCATTGGGAACAACAAAGATAGCAAGTGATAGTTGGTAGAGGTCTTACTAGTGGTCATTGGGAACAACAAAGATAGCAAGTGATAGTTGGTAGAGGTCTACTAGTGGCTCATTGGGAACAACAAAGATAGCAAGTGATAGTTGGTAGAGGTCTTACTATGGTCATGGGAACAACAAGATAGCAATGATAGTTTGGTAGAGGTCTTACTAGTGGTTCATTGGAACCAACAAAGATAGCAAGTGATAGTTGGTAGAGGTCTTACTAGTGGTTCATTGGGAACAACAAAGATAGCAAGTGATAGTTGGTAGAGGTCTTACTAGTGGCTCATTGGGAACAACAAAGATAGCAAGTGATAGTTGGTAGAGGTCTTACTAGTGGTTCATTGGGAACAACAAAGATAGCAAGTGATAGTTGGTAGAGGTCTTACTAGTGGCTCATTGGGAACAAAAAGATAGCAAGTGATAGTTGGTAGAGGTCTTACTAGTGGCTCATTGGGAACAACAAAGATAGCAAGTGATAGTTGGTAGAGGTCTTACTAGTGCTTCATTGGGAACAACAAAGATAGCAAGTGATAGTTGGTAGAGGTCTTACTAGTGGTTCATTGGAAGTCCCATAACAAAGATAGCAAGTGATAGTTGTAGAGTCTTACTAGTGGCTCATTGGGAAACAAAGATAGCAAGTGATAGTTGGTAGAGGTCTTACTAGTGGCTCATTGGGAACAACAAAGATAGCAAGTGATAGTTGTAGAGGTCTTACTAGTGGCTCATTGGGAACAACAAAGATAGCAAGTGATAGTTGGTAAGAGGTCTTACTAGTGGCTCATTGGGAACAAACAAAGATAGCAAGTGATAGTTGGTAGAGGTCTTACTAGTGGTTCATTGGAACAACAAAGATAGCAAGTGATAGTTTGGTAGAGGTCTTACTAGTGGCTCATTGGGAACAACAAAGATAGCAAGTGATAGTTGGTAGAGGTCTTACTAGTGGCTCATTGGGAACAACAAAGATAGCAAGTGATAGTTGGTAGAGGTCTTACTAGTGGTTCATTGGGAACAACAAAGATAGCAAGTGATAGTTGGTAGAGGTCTTACTAGTGGCTCATTGGGAACAACAAAGATAGCAAGTGATAGTTGGTAGAGGTTTTTTTTTTTTTTTTTTTTTTTTTTTTTTTTTTTTTTTTTTTTTTTTTTTTTTTTTTTTTTAAAAAAAAAAAAAAAAAAAAAAAAAAAAAAAAAAAAAAAAAAAAAAAAAAAAAAAAAAAAAAAAAAAAAAAAAAAAAGAGGTCTTACTAGTGGTTCATTGGGAATCAACAAAGATAGCAAGTGATAGTTGGTAGAGGTCTTACTAGTGGTCATTGGGAACAACAAAGATAGCAAGTGATAGTTGGTAGAGGTCTTACTAGTGGTTCATTGGGAACAACAAAGATAGCAAGTGATAGTTGGTAGAGGTCTTACTAGTGGCTCATTGGGAACAAAGATAGCAAGTGATAGTTTGGTAGAGGTCTTACTAGTGGTTCATTGGGAACAACAAAGATAGCAAGTGATAGTTTGGTAGAGGTCTTAAAAAAAAAAAAAAAAAAAAAAAAAAAAAAAAAAAAAAAAAAAAAAAATAGTTGGTAGAGGTCTTACTAGTGGTTCATTGGGAACAACAAAGATAGCAAGTGATAGTTGGTAGAGGTCTTACTAGTGGCTCATTGGGAACAACAAAGATAGCAAGTGATAGTTGGTAGAGGTCTTACTAGTGGTTCATTGGGAACAACAAAGATAGCAAGTGATAGTTGGTAGAGGTCTTACTAGTGGCTCATTGGGAATCCATACAAAGATAGCAAGTGATAGTTGGTAGAGGTCTTACTAGTGGTTCATTGGGAAGTCTAACAAAGATAGCAAGTGATAGTTGGTAAGGTCTTACTAGGGCTCATTGGGAACAACAAGATAGCAAGTGATAGTTGGTAGAGGTCTTACTAGTGGTCATTGGGAACAACAAAGATAGCAAGTGATAGTTGTAAGGTCTTACTAGTGCTCATGGAACAACAAAGATAGCAAGTGATAGTTGTAGAGGTCTTACTAGTGTTCATTGGGACACAAAGATAGCAAGTGATAGTTGGTAGAGGTCTACTAGTGGCTCATTGGGAACAACAAGATAGCAATGATAGTTGGTAGAGTCTTACTAGTGGTTCATTGGAACAACAAAGATAGCAAGTGATAGTTGGTAGAGGTCTTACTAGTGGCTCATTGGGAAACAAAGATAGCAAGTGATAGTTGGTAGAGGTCTACTAGTGGTTCATTGGGAATCAACAAAGATAGCAAGTGATAGTTGGTAGAGGTCTTACTAGTGGTTCATTGGAACAACAAAGATAGCAAGTGATAGTTGGTAGAGGTCTTACTAGTGGTTCATTGGAACAACAAAGATAGCAAGTGATAGTTGGTAGAGGTCTTACTAGTGGTCATTGGGAACAACAAAGATAGCAAGTGATAGTTGGTAGAGGTCTTACTAGTGGTTCATTGGAACAACAAAGATAGCAAGTGATAGTTGGTAGAGGTCTTACTAGTGCTCATTGGAACAACAAAGATAGCAAGTGATAGTTGGTAGAGGTCTTACTAGTGTTCATTGGAACAACAAAGATAGCAAGTGATAGTTTGGTAGAGGTCTTACTAGTGGCTCATTGGGAACAAAGATAGCAAGTGATAGTTGGTAGAGGTCTACTAGTGGTCATTGGGAACAACAAAGATAGCAAGTGATAGTTGGTAGAGGTCTTACTAGTGGTCATTGGAACAACAAAGATAGCAAGTGATAGTTGGTAGAGGTCTTACTAGTGGTTCATTGGGAAGCCAACAAAGATAGCAAGTGATAGTTGTAGAGGTCTTACTAGTGGTCATTGGGAACAACAAAGATAGCAAGTGATAGTTGGTAGAGGTCTTACTAGTGGTTCATTGGGAACAACAAAGATAGCAAGTGATAGTTGGTAGAGGTCTTACTAGTGTCATTGGGAACAACAAAGATAGCAAGTGATAGTTGGTAGAGGTCTTACTATGGTTCATTGGGAACAACAAAGATAGCAAGTGATAGTTGTAGAGGTCTTACTAGTGGTCATTGGGAACACAAAGATAGCAAGTGATAGTTGGTAGAGGTCTTACTAGTGGTCATTGGGAACAACAAAGATAGCAAGTGATAGTTGGTAGAGGTCTTACTAGTGGCTCATGGGAACAACAAAGATAGCAAGTGATAGTTGGTAGAGGTCTTACTAGTGGTCATTGGGAACCCAAACAAAGATAGCAAGTGATAGTTGGTAGAGGTCTTACTAGTGGCTCATTGGGAACAAAGATAGCAAGTGATAGTTGGTAGAGGTCTTACTAGTGGCTCATTGGGAACAACAAAGATAGCAAGTGATAGTTTGGTAGAGGTCTTACTAGTGGCTCATTGGGAACAACAAAGATAGCAAGTGATAGTTGGTAGAGGTCTTACTAGTGGTTCATTGGGAAGTCCCATAACAAAGATAGCAAGTGATAGTTGGTAGAGGTCTTACTAGTGGCTCATTGGGAACAAAGATAGCAAGTGATAGTTTGGTAGAGGTCTTACTAGTGGCTCATTGGGAACAACAAAGATAGCAAGTGATAGTTGGTAGAGGTCTTACTAGTGGCTCATTGGGAACAACAAAGATAGCAAGTGATAGTTTGGTAGAGGTCTTACTAGTGGCTCATTGGGAACAACAAAGATAGCAAGTGATAGTTGGTAGAGGTCTTACTAGTGGTTCATTGGGAACAACAAAGATAGCAAGTGATAGTTTGGTAGAGGTCTTACTAGTGGCTCATTGGGAACAACAAAGATAGCAAGTGATAGTTGGTAGAGGTCTTACTAGTGGCTCATTGGGAACAACAAAGATAGCAAGTGATAGTTGGTAGAGGTCTTACTAGTGGTTCATTGGGAAGTCCCATAACAAAGATAGCAAGTGATAGTTGGTAGAGGTCTTACTAGTGGCTCATTGGGAACAACAAAGATAGCAAGTGATAGTTGGTAGAGGTCTTACTAGTGGTTCATTGGGAAGTCCCATAACAAAGATAGCAAGTGATAGTTGGTAGAGGTCTTACTAGTGGTTCATTGGGAACAACAAAGATAGCAAGTGATAGTTGGTAGAGGTCTTACTATGGTTCATTGGGAAGTCCCATAACAAAGATAGCAAGTGATAGTTTGGTAGAGGTCTTACTAGTGGTTCATTGGGAACAACAAAGATAGCAAGTGATAGTTGGTAGAGGTCTTACTAGTGGTTCATTGGGAAGTCCCATAACAAAGATAGCAAGTGATAGTTGGTAGAGGTCTTACTAGTGGTTCATTGGGAAGTCCCATAACAAAGATAGCAAGTGATAGTTGGTAGAGGTCTTACTAGTGGTTCATTGGGAAGTCCCATAACAAAGATAGCAAGGAATGTTTTTAACATTAAATATTTCTAGCTTTGGAAACAATTCAAAGTAGGCTTAGGGCAATTTAATTGGTGGAGGTTGGTGGTATGTGTTCTTTAAGACTTCAGCCTAAGCAATGAGAAGGGATACAAAAATACATTTATAATACTTTTTGGAATAGAGGTGTGATATGAGCGATTATTTCGACAGTTTTAGGCCATAAGCAGAAAATTTGATAGTTAACTAAATATGTTTCATCATCTTTAAGTTTTAATTTACACATTTCCACCTTTGATGAATAAAAAGAAAGATACAAATAAACATTTATGATTCCTTGATAAAGTTAATTATGACTGAACATATTAATTATGACTGAGCATTCAATTATTTAATTTACATTGTACTATTAATTGTTTGGCTAGTTCATGGAATTTTGAAAAACTAAATGCAATGCTTTGTTCTTAACATTTATAAAAAGGTATTTATTTAGTGGAAATTGTGCTTATTTAGGTTGGAATGCTTACACTAGGGTTCTTTAATAAATTAGATGTTTTATAAAACTTTATTAGTGTAATAACATTGCTGGTAATATGACATTTTAGTCATTTGTGTTATTTTATTCCACAATTTACTACATTTAAATGTAATTTCACGCCCCTCAGTGGCACAGTTGGCTAACGTGCTAGTCGTGTTGAGCTCGACTGCTGAGGACAGGGAGATCGAGGTTCGAATCTCGGTCGGGTAAACTGGGGGTGGTTTTCCCTAAATGGTTTTCCACTCTCCCTACACACATAGTGCGGGTTCACTTCCTCTAATTCAACCTTATCAATTCCTTATCCATTATTATAATTAGTACTCTAAGTGTTTAACCCGAACAGGTAATAATAATAATAATAATAATAATAATAATAATAATAATAATGTAATTTCAGTAAGATTTTAATCTATTGTCTGCAAATAACAATAATTTTCGTAATTTTTAAAGCAATATACAAAGGATGTTTGAGACTAAGCTTACTAATTTATATTATTGTGGAACCTCACTTTGATCTCCAAAATACTCTCAGTTTGTTTAATGTCAACTGTCATTCATATTATTTAACACCTAAAACAATGGTATTTTCCTCTACATTATTTTCACAGACATTGAGTAATATTACCCCAAGTAGACAAAGACATGTTCTTTGCTTAAGCAGCACCAAAACTAAGCCAAATTAAAACGTTCAACATTAGGCTGGTCAATTTTTGATCTTTACTTGTTGTTAAACCTGAGCTAACTATGGCAATCACAAACCAAACATGGTAATTAATTAATTAAGAGTCATTAAAAATTTCAGACAAAATATTACTTTGTTCCCAAAATGGGTGCACAAACAAATGCAGCCCATTAACAATGCAATATTTACCTAGGCATGCTCATAAAATAGGATAAACAATCTAATAGACATTGTTACATAAATATTTTAAGTTAAAGATCATCATAGTTATAAGCAAAGAGGTTAAATAAATAATATCCTAATAAGCATATTGAATAGTAAGCATCATAGTTTTTAGTTCACCGAACTATGATGCCAGAATTTGTTTATTATAATTTATTATGTCGCTCCTGGTTAGGCATTAATTTATCCTTTGATTTATCAGTTTTGCTATTGCATAGCTCACAGATCTGCTTTAAGATAACTTTTAGTTTTTGTACCCTTCTATTTTTAGATTTTTCTCATCTCTCTATATAAAATTCAAATTTTCTATTATATTGAGAAGTTTGTTTTTTATATTAACCATTTCTCACTCCCTATTTTTAAATTCCAAGCTTTCCGGCATTTTTAGTTACTATGGGGTTGTCCGCTTTACATACTTTGCAAATTTGAGTTTACTTCCAGGGTGAAAATGAGATTTTATAATAATTTTGGAAATATTTAAATCTACTAACCCCCTACCCCCTTTTTATGCATATCTCTAAATAGTAACACTTATTTTGTTACCGACGTAATGCCTGTAGATTCCTGCAAATTTCAGTTGTATACCATGACTATTTTTTTTTTCTTTTTACTTAACAATCCCTTTCCCTCTCCTTCCCTATTTTATACATTAAAAATCTTCAGTCTTTTATGGCTATTTGGAGTGGTCTTTATACTTCTTGCCGAATTTAAGTTTTCTATCACACCTAAAAGTAGTTGATTCCATTAGTTTTGGAAATTTTAACCCACCTCCCCCATTAAAACAAGTCCTACTTAAAATGTTTCAAATTTTAAGATTAATATGGTTTTTGGAGTTGTCTTTCTACATATCTGCCAAATTTAGATTTTATACTACACTGAAAAGTGTTTTTTCCTGTCCTTCCCCCATTAAGTCCCCCACCACATCATACGGTCCCAATTAGAAATATAATATTTTCAGTTCTTAATATTAATTAGGAGTGGTATTTTTATTTAGCTGCCAAATTTTGGTTTTCTACAACACTGGGAAGTTATTACTATTATTTTTTGAAATGATGAGCCCCCACCTCCTTTGCTTCGATTCACTCTTAGAAATTTCAAATTTTAAGATTCAATTTTTTATTTGGAGTTGTCTTGCTGCCTGGCAGTCAAATTTTAGTTTTATACCTCATTTAAATTTTTCCCCCCTTAATATAGGGAACCCCCCATTACCCAGACCCCCATTTTTAAATATCTCAAATTTTGATTTTTCTGGTTGTATGCGAAAATCTCATTACCTTTATTATGCCCCCCTTTTTCCTTTGGTTCCTTTATCTTCCTGCTAAATTCTAATTTTCGACCACATCTAAGAAAAATCCAATGAGTTTTATTTTTTTTATTTTTTAGATTTCCCTGGATATATTATTTGGTAATACCTTATCTTAATCTCAGTTTTACATATTATCTGAAAGTGTGTTTTATTTACCGGGCAAACCTACTTCCAGTTTTGTTTATATAATATGCACATTATGTCTCGAGACATATTTATAGCGATTGCACTATTGATGAAACATTTAATTTTATCAAGTTTAACTCTGCAGAAAAATAATTTCAAAGCATAAAAAAAAAGTAAATTTTTATTAAAATTTGAATAATAATGAAATATGCATTCAAATGAAATTTGTTTTGAATATATGAAAATTAAAATTAATTGGATGAATGTCATCAAAACTAATCACACTAAGTTGTAGGGCACTTGATTGTTGGATTTTTTAAAATATTTTCGCTAATTTTCTACTAATATTTTTTAATGGATCAGATATCTCAAATGTATTAATCTATAAAGGAAAACAATATAAATTATATTCAATGAAAGGCATAAAATGATTGGTATAATTTATTTTATAATAACAAGTAATGATATCATACTTATTGAGTTGTGAATGCCTAAGAATAATTCATTTTCTCACTATGAACATATTATATTATTGTTATATAGGTATTGTTTATTTCATATACTACTGAAATAGTAGCAATTGAAACTCCTGTAATTTATAATGCATTAGTGCTAAGAGACTTGATTTATCTAATTTGTGATTTTTACATGCACAAGAGTGTGGGTGATTACTCTTCATGATGTTTAACTGTGTGTGCAAATTGATATGAAGTTTCACGTTGTTTGTTAGCGCTAAAAGCTGTAAACAAACCTGACATAAACTGTCAGGAGTGTCACAAAGTATTGCCTCACCATTTTATGAATGTGAAGTTTTCATGAAAATGTAAAGACAACTCCAAAATAATACAGATCATAGATACAAATAACACATTTAATATTAACTAACATCTTGTTTATACTTAACAAAATAATTGTATGCCATTCATAAATTAGATGGTAGTAGCTCAATTATCTCGACTAGGAATTGATTTTATGCACAACCATATTTAGGTGCATGATTTTTTAATGTAATTTACATATCACCATGGTGTAAAATTTCACCTATGGCACAATCACTTATTAAAAATGATGTTTTTTTACATTATTGTTAATGAAATGGCAATAGTTACAAACTTCCAAGTACTTTAAAAGGTACCTAGAATCTGAAGAAAAAAAGGATTGTTTCAGCACCAAATAGTTGTTTTAGCATAAAGAGAGCCTACTCCTGACTTGAATTTCTTACACCCAACAACTTCGCAGCATCATCGGCAGACTTGGATAAGAGAACTTTGTCAATGATCGACCTGTCCTGTATCCCCAAAAGATTCCCGATCAAATCAGTATCTTCTTCTGTATTAACAGCTTCATCTTTTCTTTCTAATAACAACTTTGAACTTAAAATTTGTGCTGCTGAAACTGTCAAGTCATTTTTATTGCTCTCCCATGTACAACTTTTTGTGGAGGTAATAGTGTTATTGTTATGATTTGTTAAATTTAAGCCATGTTTTTCAAGAGTTTTGATTGAGGAGTCTGAAACTGAGCGAGAAGGTGGGAGGGGTGTTTGAATGTTGTCTTCATCTCCACTTACAATGGAGACATCTTCAGAGTTGGGAGACACGTACGAAGTGCCAGTGATGCTATGTTTCTTACGGTGGCGCAGCATGCTATGTTTCAGAGTAAAGCGCCTTCGACAGATGTCACATGAGAAGGGTCGCTCACCTGTGTGTGTGCGCATGTGTCGTCGCAAATCTTCAGCGGACCAGAATCGACGCAGGCAGAATGCACACATTACCTGTTGACCAACAATATATTTAGAGCGAGATTTGGAGTTAAATCAACCTGAAACAATTACTATTTTATATCCTGGGCAAATGGTTAACTCTTTAGACCAGACTATATAAAAGGCGGTAAGTAATTGATTGTATTTCAAAGACATAATGAAATAGTATAGGGGAGAGTCGTGTAGTACCGGACACTTAAGATTTTTAAATTTAATTTTCAATTTTATTAAATGAAAATGAGACAAATGACATGTAAATATTAAGATTACATGTGTATTCATATACCTGCTGTATTAAAATAGCTTATATAAAATATTCTTCTTTCTAGAGTCATTTAAAAAAATAGGCTTAGTTCACTTTAAAAAAGTACTGTCGGATAGTACCGGACATATTACAATATTACAATTTTTTTTATCAAATTTGGACACCAAACTTCTCTTATTGTCTTAAGATGCTTTCTCACAAGAGTCACATTTATAAAAAGAGGGATTTAATTCAGTATTGGCACAATTCTCGTGCGCCCACCCTTGGCAAAAGTCACACTTTATCCAATCCTCGTCAAAATTTTCTCTGCATATTATGCAGTCGGTTTTATCTTCAACTTCTTCGCTCATAAGTTGTGCCGAAGTTTTGTTAACTTTTCTGTTATTTTGATGTATTTTTTTTCTTTTTTTATCGTGACTTCCAACTTAGTTTTTGATTTTCCCATTTTCGTTAATTGATTTTCTTCTAACTGAGCTTATAAGGACTTGATGTTAGTATTTCGCTCTTAGCACCACGTCTTCTTCTAACATTTAACCTACGTTCTGCAGCAAAAGGCACTGGTGACACTTGTGTGATTATGGTGGGGAAAAATCCAGTTGAAGGAGTTGATGACTGTGGAGTCTTTGATGTTGAAGTTTGTACGGTTGAAGTTGACTGTTGTGAAGTCATGGAAGTTAATAACTCTGGAAATGGAGGTTGTGGAGATACAGAAGTTGAGGCTCTTGGAGATTCAAATGATGGCTGTAAATTTTCGTGTCCATAATTTGATGTGTGTGGAGTCTTAGGGGATATTGATTGTAGATTTCCTGGATCATCTTTCATTAGCTCTGAGTCTTCATAGACAGAGTCGGGAATATCTAGTCCTTGCGATGGCAAATAATCCAAATCCGTGAATATGTTTGGATTATATGGATGTATACCTGTACATTCAAACCCTTTTTTAGCTATATCCATTCGGCAAATGTTGGTAAAAGCATAGCTTACTAATCCAACAACATCATAATCTGTTATCCTGGAAAAAGGATTCTGTCGCATCCAAATAGCACAAGCTTCATTATATGACTCTTTAAAAGGCTTCATTATGGTCCTATCAAGTGGTTGCAGTTTGTGCGTTGTGTGGGGGGGCAAACTTAATATATGACCATTGTGTTGACGTGCAAACAGAATCACGTCAAGCTCCTTGCGGCTGCAGTGACCATCTAAAATGAGCAGCACAGGTTCATGTTTAGTAGGATGGACACGTTTGACGAACTCTTGAAGCCACTGCAGAAAAATTTCACCAGTTATCCATCCACTAGTTTGAGCAGCAAACAAACTTCCAGGGGGTGCACCAATCATGAGGCGGTTGTTCATCCTCTGCCTAGGAAATATAAAGAGAGGCGGGATAAATTGGTCTCCAGAAGCATTTACGCAAAGAAGCACAGTGACCGTATGACCTCTTTCCCCAGACGTTAATTTTCCAACTTGTTTTTTCCCTTTTATGGATATAACTTTAGAGTCATTTGAATGAACGCACGTAACTCCTGTTTCATCTGCATTGAAAATTCTACATGCAGAAAAGGAATATTTACTTTGAAGTTGATTAAATTTTTCAAAAAATCTAGAAACCTGAGGTTTGTTGAAACCAACTGCTCGTTGCATGCTAGTAGATTCAGCGGTTCTTAATGTGGTTTCAGGGTGTTGTTTCATAAAATCATAGTAGAAGTCCTTACCAGCACACTTCTTTTTCTAGTTGAAGCGGTGATCAAGTTTCAAGGCTTCGGCCACATCGAAAGCCAACTTCCCAAACTCCTTACGACTCAATGGCATCAAACGGTTATCAAGGTCTTTAATGTGTATTACAAGTTCCTCTTCAAAATTTTCTGAGAAAGTAGGTTTGAATCGCCCCATGTCAGGACCTATTTTTACTTCATTTCCTAATTTTAACTTCGCTACTCTGTCTCTTAAGGAGCTTTTAGGAACAGCGTATGTATTTGCCACCTGTCTCACTGTCATAGCGTTACTTAAAACTTTCTCTACAGCTATTTTCATGTTCTCTTCTTGCCACTTCCCACGTAAGCCTACTTTTTCCTTTTTCTTTAATTTAGGCATAGTGTAAAATTCCAGAATCGGTTACCTGAAAGAAAAAGTTCTATGAAGACAAAATAAATAAATATATATATTATATATATATATATATATATATATATATAATATATATATTATATATATAATATATATATATATATATATATAATTTAGTATTAGATATATATACCTAATCTGAGTAATCTTATCTAACCTTAAATTAAGTGTTTTATTTGAGCTTTATTTGTTGTTAATGTTGATAAAAACTTTGTGGCATCCCTTAGTTTGTCCGGTACTGGACGAAAACAACTTGTCCGATACTAGCCGATCTGTATGGCAATAAAATAATGATAGTCATTCCAATAATATTTTCTTTGTTGACCAAATCAATATTATAACTTATTCATGAGTTTACCCTTTACCTTATATCCAATAAACTAACTAATTGTAACTATCGTGTGAGAATGAGAAGTCTTGAAAATGTAGTTGTAACAATGAAACAAAGCACATAAACTACACAAACACTCGTGGGAACCGTACGGCTCGAGGGCGCGCCTTCAACTAACGGTTGTCTTTGGCTGCAAGCAAGAGGAGTAATATTATATCCGAGAGGATTCTCTAGCTAACGGTAGTTTACTGAAACATGATCTGTCCGATACTAGCCGCTGTCCGATACTATACGACTCTCCCCTAAGTCAGACCATTGGATGCATGGACCAAAACAATAGGACTCAAATGAGTGTTTCACAAAGTATTTTAAAATAAAGTCATATATAGTGGGAAAAACATCAGATTAGTACCTATATATTAAAAGCCAAACGCAATTTTGCAAGATAAAAGGTTTTTAAATTATAATTATCAGACACCTCCATGGTTTTACTTCTTTTGAAATGGAAGTTCTTATTTTTTGACATTATGTGCTTTGATTACATTCTTAATTATGTAACTGACACACTTTATTAACACACTCTTCTCTACACTTTTGTGCTATGCCGGAAAAATACAAATTAATTATAAACAAAATCTGACAAACAAAAACTGGTTGAAGTAAAAATTGATATTAAAATAATGAATATTAACAGATAGATAATTTATATAATGAAAGAGACAAGTGAAACCTTATAAACAACAAAGGCTGATATAATTTAGAAAGGACAACACTAGTAGTAGGCCTTGGTCACACACGATTAGCCTACAGCCACCCTATCCCTATATTTATCTGCTCTTTCGTGCAAATCATTTTATCTGGCCCAATCAGCAGTTCTGTGCATGCCGATTGTCAAAACATTAAGACAAAAACAGATTCAAGTTCTAAAAACATTGTTTGTATTTTTTTTAATCTTTGTTGTTTGTAAGATCTCAAAAATGGCAAAAGTGTATTTTTTTATTTTACTTTAACTCTGTGAAGATGACCTGGCAATCTAGGGGTAAGGTATCGGACTTCAATGCTAGGGGTCCGGGGTTCAATCCTCAGTCCCGGCACAGATTTATCTGACTACCAAACCCTTCCTTCACCTCTGACAAGACGTGTATTAATCACAACTTGTGAATGTTGTGGAATGCCAGGCCTCCACCGTGGTTCGGATCCCACATTAAACTGTAGGTCCTCTATTTCATCTCCCAATCACCCTACCATTACACATTAGCGTGTGTATAACCTGAACGGGTAGTAAGACGCGGAGCTAATAATAATAATAATAATAATAATAATAATAATAATAATAATTTAACACTTTGTATTACTACACGTTCAGGTTACAGGCATGCAAATTAATTAAATTAAATTTATAAAAATAGCAAATATTACATCCTTACAAAATCTTGTTATTTTTAGGTTTACTTATAGCACAAACCATAGAATATACCTACCAAAAAGTTGTATGACTATGGATGTATTTGTTTTTCTGAAAAAAATTAATAATTTTATGCTTACTTTTTTTTAAACTCCCCTTCCTCCTCCTGTTATAAGAAAGAGTTTGAAAATACAGTTTTGGCACCACTGTGCAAATATTTAAGTCATATTTTGTCGTTTTAGAAACTTTACATCATAAAGAACATAAAATTAACAAACTGACAACCAAGCAAAAATATTTATTAAATTAGTAATCTAAACAAAGCAATGTTTTATGAACTGATGATAAGTAAGTAGTAAGGACATAGTGTCAAGGTAGAATATGAGACTAAATTTCCTCAAACATTCTATTGGAGAATTTACGAAATAAATAGCAAGGACTTGAAAAAACTTTATTTTCTCTTTCACTTCTCTTATTGAGACTAATCATAGTTTAGAGAAAATCAATTTTTTTTATAATAATGTCCTCACTACTTTAAGACTCCCGCCCCTCCAGCCCTAATTCAGAATTATTACTATTATATCAGTGCAACCTGACGGTACCGAAACATCTCTATGTCATACAAGATCTCTTCAGGATACTGGAGTACGCTGCTGGTTAAAAACCATTGAAAACGTACACAGAATAATCAAGGTCTTGATTATTGAAAATAAAACAACACATACATTGATATAATTAATTTAACTACAACTAATCAAGTTGCTGAATTAAATAATAAGAGTAATATTTAAGTCTGTAAAATTAGTAATATAATAAGAAAACACGAATAAAATAAAATAAAATTAAATAAACAAATTAATAACTACTAAAACACACAATAACTATTCAAATATTAAAAGCAGTCATACAACTGTCCATTACTAACATAGTTCACAACAATGTCTACGTCACCCATGTAGTACCCACTTGTCCCCGTGCAACAACACACTGTGCTGACCCGTGCTTCGCAAACTCTGAATTCACTGATCCTCTCCTGGACACGCTGGCCCACTTCCGGGCACGCTAGCTCAGACGCGCTAGTCCACTCACTCGGCTAACATCAGCTCAGAACGATAATCCTCTGGCTATCACCAACCAAGTACACAGTCAGAGTTTAGAAATACCAATTTCCAGAATATAGTACTTAGTTCGAAGAAAGTGAACCCAGACTCCACTATACGCGAAACTTCTTCTCCAAGAAAGCTCCCCCCTGCCCCACTATAGGTCCTTTGTTAGTCAGGTTCATCCAACTACCTGTTAGACAAGGTTGGAGCGATAGACACTATTAACCTCTTAAACAGAGACATTCATCCAATCTTTTTTAACTCAAGAAAGACTGAACATGGTGCTAGGATTGTAAAGGCGTATCACAGTTTTTTTAAGGAGAAATTCATAGCTAAGAAAATTGATCACTAAGACAGTTGAGACATTTAAAAAAAAACAGCTTTTTCTAAACAGAAGGTAATCCTACATTAGTTCCGCATCAACATTTTCAACATCTTCCATCACTAACGTTGTTATTAAGCCTATAGTATTTCAGAGAAAACACACAGGTTTAGGGTGAATCCCTAGACGACGGACGGTAAAAAGAAAACTCCTCATCAATTTCAAAACATTTAGTGAAACGCAGGAAGTTTCATTCCTATAAAAATAAAAAATGGAAAACCTACCACCTTTGCGAACTAGCTCAACACCTGACCCCATAATGCTAATATTACTACAAATTGTGATGCAATTCACCTTATTTTCACCCAATCGACGTCTTATCTCAACACCACACCCTTAACGGTGAATGTCTCTCCCACCTCTCTACCCTGACAAGGTTCGACTCCGGCCACCATCCTTCTCCCTAGTCAAAGATAGTCGCTGGAGTTTTCACTCTATACATATATTATTAACCTGAGAGGAATTGTATATTATCTTGCAACACCACCTGTCAGCCTGTAAGGGACATCGTCCGCACTGAACCTGGCGTCATAAACATGACAACTTCAAAGACGCTGTTCAAATAACACTCTTCCATACGCCTATAAACATTTGTCCTAGCCTTCAGCAGTTGGGGGTTTATGTTGCCATATAACAACACTTCAGATAGTTTCTAGAGGTGTTTATCATTTAGAATTTTTTCTACCTTCTGACAATTAGGGTATGTGCCCCACCCCCCACCCTGAAATTATTGGCTGAATATAACCCTAATAGAAATATACATAAATTCAATCAATTTCGTTTTGAGTAGAAAATCATTTCATAATGACTCCAATGATCCTCGTGCATAAATTATAAACAATAATCACATTTACCCTTCACCTTGGAGGAAGAATGAACTAACGTCAAGTAAAGAAAATTAACCAATATTTGCGTAAAGTTAACACTTTTTCAGACTCTCTCTAAGGATCCTTAAGTATATTTTCTATCCTTAAATATTATTCACCTCTCATCTTATAAGAATTATGACTAAGACAAATATATATATTATTGACCAAATGTGTAAACTATAGGGCGTAGGAATAAAAGATACAATCTAAAACATAAATTTCTCTTCTTACCCCTCCTTTACCCTCCTGTCTCTTGACCAACAGCCCGAAAACGACCTGACGTCATGTTACCGATGGCTTTCCAATGTCCTGACTCTAGCAGCTTGACCTTGTAACGCTGAATTTCGTTGTTGTAATGTTTAATACTAATAGCTTTAAGCAAATGCTGATGCAGATGCACTAAGTATACTTTCTAAACGCTAAAATCCTTCACTCTCTATTTTAGAGAGCTCACTCCACATATTCTTGGGTGGTTAGCCCACACCCTAACGAGGTCCATAATGAGAAAAGGTTCATTCTTACTCAAATACTGTACACTTCTCATCCTTCAAGATAAAACAATGGATTCACCTTTTAACTATGCATACTTTCTACCACACCTTCTCATCGGAGAAAGGACACTCCACAAAGTGGGACAGTTTCGGATAGATTCACCGACCTCCTAGAGAGGTATGCTCATCCAGATAGACTCTTGCAAGAATTTGAAAATGTCCACCCTCTCTCTAGATTCCTCTCCTGCCAACTTTTGCCTGCATCATGCATTTTATGATCAGAGCCACTAAACATACATTGAATCGTAGTTCATTGATAATATCATGCATGCTACAATATGTAATAACTATTCACACATCACACTCAATATTAGCTCCACGCCACATTATACTCTCTTATTTCCCTAATTAATACTTACATAATATTTGAGTGTTGATCAGAGCTCTACGTCATACTTGAACAACATTAGATCATTTATCTGAACTCTTCTTAATGCTGTTTTAGACTTGATTAGACATTTACATCATACTTAGGCAGTGGCACAGGAACGGGGGTAGGGAGTGGGAATATGGGGGTAAATTTACCCCCCCCCCCAAATTTAAGGAGGCAAAAAGTATAAATTTTACACCCCAAAATAAAATAGTACATTTTTTAGATAATGTAAAGACCTTTTTAGGGCAAAATACAAAGTTCACACTAAGGTAGCATGATAAAAATAAAATGTGCTTGGAGCGCACACTGAAGGAATTTTGAAAACTCATAGTGATACCAGCTACATCAGCTAATGCAGAAAGAAATTTTTCAATACTTATACGAATAAAAAAATTATCTTCGCTCCACGATGAGGCAACATAGACAAAATTTCCTGTGTCTGCTGAATGCATACCCTGTGAAACTCAACAAACTTGAAATTTGCAAAATTAGTTAGTGGTTTAATAGCTAGTATCGAATATTGGGCAAAGATGTGTGGAAACCTACTTTAATTTTCAGTGTTTCAAAAATTTTTGTTGAGCCGCATCAGATATAATTTTTCTTAATTAGTTTTGTATGTATTAATTCAAATGTTTCGCTTGACTAAAAAAATGAGAAAAATGCATGATGGAACCGTTAAATACAGGTACCCCCAATTACACGTGATATCACTTTACGCGTTTTTGCTATAACGCGATTAAATAATAATAGTAATAGTAATAATAATGCATGGTTTGCTGTAGTTTCACAGTCACACTGTGTGGTGGTGGCAGGACCACATTCCAGTGAAGACAAAGATCTTCCTGTACAGTTTGGTGTTAGGGGGTTGTATTGACAACATTGGAAATTCATGGGCAGAAGTTAAACAGTACTATGTGAAGGGAGTTTGGAGAAATGTTTGACTTGAAATTTTTGATTCTCATGATTTTGATCTTGAACATGAGCATTCCAATTCAAGACATGACATTGCTGAAATATAAGATGTTGGATTTGAGGACGTAGACAAAGCAAATGTGAATGAATGACTCTAATCCCTATCAACAGAACTCACCAATGAAGATTTTTTTATAGAAATGGAGAACGCCATTAAGGATGAAGAGTAAGAGCCCTATGTTGTCGAGCTTATCAAAAAACTCAAACAAAACAAATTGCTGATTTTTTAAGCACATTGATAGTGCAATTAGAATCATTGAAGAGAATAACCCTAACATGGGTAGAAGCTCCAAAATTTCCAAAGAGATTGAGTTATTACGCTTACTACAAACAGATCTCTAGAAAGAGGAATGAAGAATGCTACCCGTCAGTTGAGTCTTGACCATTTCATCAACAAAGTTGAAAATTTTCAGTCTAATGACCCAGGCAGGACCGTCACGACAGCAAGAGCCTCTAAGAGAGCAGGAGCTTACCGTCCCAGCTGGGCCTTACAGAGAGCAAGAGCTTATAGTCCATAAGACTTCAAGAAAGCAAGTGCCTACCATACCAGAACCTTCAAGAGACTACCGTTCTGAAGCCTACAGTCCAACGGCCTTCAACAGAGCAAGAACCTACCGTCCCAAGGCCGTCAAGAGAGCAGGAGAGTGATAATCCAGATTTGCCAGATCCAGTTATCATGCGATTGAAGATTAACAGTAAGTGTACCTGTAGCGTTGTATTAATTAGAAATTAGATACATTTATTAAAAATGTATTGATTGGGATTGGAGATTGACAATAGGTGTAGGTTACCTATAGTATTGTACTACTTTGATAAATTAATAAAATATGCATTAATTTACAAGATTTATGTTTTTATTTACTTTTTCATTTGGAGTAATCCCTATCTCGCCCAAGTTAAAATCATTTCCCTTTATGCATTTTAGTGTTACGCGATTATTTATCAGAACCAATCATTCAAGTAGTGAGAAGGACAGATGGTAGTTTTTAAATCTCTAAAATATTATCCCCTATAAAAGCACATGATTATTTTTACCCCACCAAATAAAAATGTTCTTGCGCCATTGTACTTAGACATATCCTTAGTCTAATTATACTTACATTATATTAATTATTGATCAAAGGCAGTATTCATTCTTTAACAACATTTAATCAAAGATTAAAGCTCTACTTCAAACTTAAGACCAGATCATAAGCGTGCATGATACCCACATTATAAATAATGATTGACCAAACCCATACGTCATGCTTTAACAGGATTTTACCATTTATCTAAGCCCTGCCTTATACTTAGAGATAATTTAATAACTGTCCAGACCTGTTTATGATACGTAAATGTAATTTGATAGATATTCTACTCCATGATTCTTACTTATAAAATAAAATTTTGCTCTGAGCTTTAAATCATACCCAAACTATAACACATAGACCTCCATTACTTCTGTTACAGTATTAACATCTTGAATCTAACGATGAAATTATTTAACCATTAGTAGAACCACCAAACTACGAGAAAGTTCCTTCCATTAGTTTCTATCATTAATCTTCTCAAAGCACTAGATTTGTTTAAAGGCTTTTAATTGGCTTAATTTGACCATAGAAAATAGAAACAAGTTATTAGAACGTTTATGGACTGTTTTAAAAACAAATCAAGTCAAATCCTAATTGGACCAATAACATCAGGTCAGGTAAGGCTATCTGCTACATTATATTATATATATTTTTTTTTGATAAAATATTTGTTGAAAATAAATAATTACCCATTTCAGAAGCTAAGTAAATATTCTCACTTTAATGATAACAATCGACTTTAAAGCCATATGCCTAAATTTTTATCGTTGTTAATATGGATGCTAACTGAAAGGTAGACCTCACGTTCGTTAACTTTACTGGACATTAGCGCTAACGGAACATTGTAGAAACAAAATAAACGGTTGTTATCACTTGACCTTAGTTAAACCCTAACGAATAAATTAATGTAACATTGTAAGATCGGGCCCAATAAGTTTGTTTCAATATGACAGGAATGAACTATTACATTAACAATAAAAAATATATATTTATAGTTATAATTTTTTTTATAACTTGACATCCAAACCTCACCTTTCTGTTAGCATAGTCTGGAAACTTTCCTCTGAGTTGTTCCAGATTTTCTTCCCCTCCATTCCCTTCTTCCTGTGACGTGATGTGACTATTCCCATTATTCTCCTCATGTGTAGATACCTCCAGTGCTCCTTTAGTCACAAGTAGATCAAACTCTGTAGGGTGATGTCCCGGATATGATCCAAAGCTTCCTGCCTTTCTGCGTAACTTCCTTCACACAAGTGGCATTTAAAAGGTAGCTCCGAAGATGTGGTAGATCCATGGATTTCGAGCGCTATTGAAGTCTTTGGCACAACACTATCGTGTGTAGCTCCAAGTGAAGGAATGCTAGTCCTCAGATCTATTGCAGGATGACCAAGCACGCTCTCGATACCCCCTTCACCAATATCAGTGGTTCTGTTTACGGGATTAGGATATGTCAACCTTTCATCTGATACATCTTCATTTACACTATCATGGCTATCATCTCCACCACCACGACTATCAATTGTTCTGGTTGTTTGATGATAGGTCTCATCCCCAGAGGAATATGTGTTCCTAGTGGTAGCAGCTGCAGGACTTGTCGGGCAAGAGTGGCTACCATGCTTGGTGGCGACGTGTTTCTTCAAGTTGCTCTGCGTCGAGAACGTAGAACTTGGACAGAAATTGCACTTGAAAGGCCTCTCAGGAACGTTTCTCATCGTATAGCTTGGATTTGATGCTCCTGTAGGAGTCCCGTTTCCTTGAGATGTCTCGATACCATTGTTACTGTTATTAGAAGTTGTGGCTGATGTGCTGCCGTGTTTTCTGAGCAAATGACGGTCACAGTTTGACTTTGTGGTGAACAGTAGTGGACAATGTGGACACTTGTATGGCTTTTGTCCTGTATGTGTCAACACATGTCGACGCAGAGATGAGGACCACGGAAATTTGCGAAGGCAGTATGGGCACGCGACTCTATTAGGTGCAAGGGAGTACGCACTCTTCTTTTTTTCTGTACCTGGATTTATATCTGACTCAGATCTAAAACAAATTAATACAGCTAGATTAGAGTTTTTTTTTATATACATTTTCTAAATAATATATTTTGGGGGTAAATCTATCTCGAATTCTACACAAGACATAGACTTTAAGTAAACTAATCTTAAGTAAGTTTCCCCCATAGCATATATAATCTTGTTAATTACAAAAAGCACTCTTCTGAATTTTTTAAAATTTAAATATTAAGAATTTCATTTTCAAAAATAATTTATTTGGAAATAGCCCTCAAATTATTTATGTATGTAAAAATAAAGAATGTATTCTTAAAAATCACGAAAAACAATTCCAGATGCCCATTTTAAACTATTTATTAAAGGTTATTTTCGAAAAATTTCAAACTTTCTAAAATGTGTCCCAAGTATACATATAAATTACTTATTTTATTAAAAAATACATAATATATTATTAATCATGTAAAATAGTTCACAGATACCAATTGTTAACCAAATAGTTTAAAATATTTTCAAACATTTCCAATTTTATTAAATATTAGTCATCAGTAAACCACAACTAAATGATTTTAAATACATTGTAGAAAACTTACCAAAAAGACGTTATGAGCCAAATTGCTCAAGATATTTTTTAAATATTTTAAATTAGTAAAAAATTAATCATCAATAAACTACCTTCTAAACAAATTTTCCCCCGAAAAAACAATATTATACATTTATATTTGTACAGGGGAACCTGGCGGTCTAGAATTAAGGTGTTGCACGTCTGTGTAAGGGGCCCAGGTTTCAAATCCCGGTCCCAGCACAGATTTATCTGATTACCAAACTCTTCCTTGACTTTATGTCAAAGTGTGTGCCTTCATGCTTTGTGAATGTGTGGAATGCCAGGCCCCCCCACCGTGGTTTGGAGCCCACGTTAAATTGTAATTCCCCTTTGCTTTCTATCATCATTCTCACGTATCATCCTACCATCTAGGGATATTGGAACTCACCTTAATGATGTCTCAACCTCAGAAATGAATTCCTCTATACGCCAGGAAAGTAGAGATAAAATAGGGTTGAATGGCTTAGATCTAGAGAATTAGTCTCGCCTACATTTATATTTTTGATGTCAAACACTTTTATAATTTTGAAAATTCACTAATTTAGGAACTACCGTTAATTTAAGAGTTAATGCAATAAAAAAAAGAAGCAACTTATCAAGTTTGAACTAAAGCCCAGGAAAAAATTAGAATCTTTAAAAATAATTGAGATAAAATTTCTTAAGTTATTAACCATAAAAAAGTAAAATTTGTCTGAATTCTCAAAGTAAAATAAATTAACTATAAAGAGCTTACCACTTGATTAAAGTATGTTCGAGTCAGCTAAATTAGAAGCAACTCTATGTAATATATTTATCAACAGACAAAACCTTATTACAATATAGTAGTTATACATATTTTTTATCTAGCTTTACTCTTTCTACCTAATAATTCTCGGATAAAAGTTTCTACAAGCTCACCTGTTTTCGTCACTGCCCGAGTTGTTTCCTTCACTATTGCTTCCAGCTACTAGTCCTTCTTCATCATCCTCACTAGCTTCTTCCCTTCCGTATTCAGTTCCTTCCTCTTCCCCATCAGCATCTTGTGTTCCCTGGAAATACTGCTGGAATGCTTGATTCTGTGTAGTGGCGTTGTCCAAAAGTCTTGATACACTTGCCAGATCCACTACTCCTTCATCCCTACTTCCATTCTGTTGTTCTTTGGTTTGTACCCCTTTCTGGTTACCGTCTTCATTACCTTCTTCAACTTCACCTTTTTCTTCATCAATCACCAATCCATCATTTTCATCTTCTTCATCCATGTCACCGCGTGCCTCACATTTTATGTCAGATATCTCTCCTAAAGGTACTGCGGGAGGCTGGTGTAGTTTTGATTTTAACTGCTGAGATATCGCAAACCTTACTTCCTCAGAAATAAAAGCTATATTATTTAAATTGTTGATAGCACCAACACTAGATATATCTTTGGTTTTGTGAATATTATCCAACACTTCCTCGGTGTAGGATTCTTCTATCTTTGGCATCTTTTCACTACCCCTCCATTCAAGTAAAGGCATGGATCTATAATCTGTTGGGTCACTTGAAACAACATTTATAGAAAAATGAGATCCTTTTGATGAAGTTTGACTGAAACTATCCACTGAACTCCTAGAGTCTTGAGACTGTTGAGTGGTCAAAACCTGGTTGACAGAAGTCGGCACTGCTGCTGGATGACTTCTGCGTCCAACAGATCCAGAACTGTTTCTCTGACGTTGGCTCCAGAACTGAGGATGTTGTTGTTTTATGTGCCTCTCCATATTAGAGCGAAGAGTGAATCGTGCAGAACAATGTTCACATGCAAATGGCCTCTCAGTTCGATACCTTCTCTGCTTCTGTTTTGGCATTAGAACACCATTTTTTATAATCATTTTAACAGATGTAGAATCTCTTTCTCTATTAGTCTTTGGTAAAGGTGGTACTTTGTTAACATTTTTGTTTACAATGTTAGAAGTTTCTTTTAAATCATTATCTACTACTGGCCCAATATGATTGCTTTCTTCCAGTTTTATATCTCCTTCAGGATGTTTCATTCTCGAATTCATGTTTCCCTTGGAAAAGTCTGCAATAGCTTGTTGATGGAATGCTTGAAGTTTATTGGTTGCGGTCACTGGATCCAAAAGCTTACCTCCTGACGTAAGCTGCAAGCCACGGATTAATTCTTTTTGGATCCGTTCCTTCATGTCTGCCAGCTCATGAATGTTTGTATTTGAGAAGAGGGAATGAGGTGGGGGAGGCATCAAATAATGGTGTAAAGGGAAAGATTGAGATGGAAAATGGAAACCATTGTTATTGAGATAAATAGGGTTTATATGCGAGCTTCCTGTGTAACGTGCTCCTGTTTTAATCTCGATTTTTGGGACCGTATTTGAAGATGGGCTTGGAGGTGGACTAATTTTAGGATTTAAATTGTTGTACACTTCTTGAGCAATATTATGATTTTTATTAATGTTAACATAGTGTTGGGATTTCCGAGAGGAAATAAATAGAGATTGCTTTGGGAGGTTTTTTTTATTATTTGATTCAGGATTGTATTTAATAGATTTTTTGGACAAATCTTGTGGTTCAAAATCATCATTAATATTGGTGACAGTGTCGGGTTGTTTTTCATTGCCCTCTTCTTACTCAAGTCTAAGGCATCCATACTGAGATCTAAAGGAGCATTCATATCATCATCGCTGGAATAGGAATTTTCCAAATTGGTTGTAATAGCTGATGGATTTATAGTTTCAATTGGATCTTTCAATGTTCTTTGGTCATGAATAGGTAATTTGGTTAGCATGTTGTTAGTATGACTATAGTTAAAGTTATTTTTGGTAATAATGACTAGGACATTTGAATTTTCAGTTGTATGATTGTCTTCACGATCAGAATGATCATCGTTACTATCAGTTTCAATATCATTAACTTCATCAACCGTGTTGTCTCTGAAATGAGTCATTGTTGCAACTTCATGAGTTACCCACGGACGAATCTGTTTGTTGTTAGAATCAGCTATATTTGTTATAGGGACTAGAGTTTTTGGTAGAGCATTAACTGAAAATGTTGGTGTATGATTTATTTCTTCATTGTGATCATCCAAGGTAGGTTTACCTATAGTATTTGGTTCATTATCAGTAAATGAGAGTCTATTTGAAATTTCATGCAACTTTGTTTGACCATCTTTTTGATGTTCCTCTGTAAAGCTTTGGTTGGAGAGATCCATGTTATTGGTTTCATCAGTTGACAAGTTGGTGCTGAAAACTAAAGATCTCTTCACATCTTCTCGAGTGGTTAGCTTTGGCTGAATTTCAGGGTCATTTATAGGATCTTCTGAAGGATGATAGATAATGGAATTTTTTACGTCATCTCGAGAAAGTTTTGAGTGCCTGTTACGCAAATGCCTTTCACAATTTGCCTTGGTAGTAAATGCGTAATTACAGAGAGCACATTCATATGGTCGGTCCCCGTTATGAGTTCGCATGTGTCGCACTAGGATTCCTTTATCGATGTTGGAATATGGGCACATGTTACACCGATACAGTCCTGAGCTGGCTGTAAGATGAACTCTATTATGACCTTTGAGAGCACGTAGATTTGGAAACACGAGAGTACATACACGGCATGGAAATTCCCCTTTTAACTTCATTTTACGAAACTCTGATGCAAAACAATCCTGCTGTTCTTCTTCCCCCGTTCCTGAATCTGAGGATTTTATCCCAGAATCTGGAGGTGTTATATCATTTCCATTGGGTTGTGGAGATTTTGATAAATCATTAAGCAGCCCTCCTGCTGATGTGACAGATATAATGCTCTGTATATCTGCAAGATCTTTTCCATTATCACATTTATTACCATTGACAGAATTAAAGTAAGAATCATTTTCAAACCTCTCATCCCTACGGAAATCTTCTGAAGACAATGGGATGATAAACACACTGATTTAGTCTGCAGATCTAAATGGGCAAAAAAATCTTCTCTTTTTTGTTCTTCTTCAGACTCACAATCTGAAGATTTTTCGTATCGTAAATGCTGTGTAGGTTTCTTTTTGCTGCTCAGATCTGTTGGAGTATCACAGTCACTTAATGGAAATTCATCTCCATGAAAACTATCATGGTCATATGTGTGGTTGAAATCCACTTTTTCACGTGAAGTCAAGCACGCCTGGCGGTGAATGCTCAAGGCACTACCACATGGAAAAGCTCTTGCACACTTTTGGCATTGGAACTTATGAAAGGCACTAGTTGCTCTATGCATACTTTGTTCACACATTACTTTTGCAATGTATGGGAACTTTTCACTAGAAAAGTCTACAAATGTTAGGTCTCTGAAACCCAAGACAGAGGATGCTCTATTAATATGTTTACTCTTCTTAGCCCTTGCAATGTTGTGTTCTTCACTATTATCATGTTGGGCCATGAAACGATGAAGATTTAAAGCTCGATGATTTTTAAAAATTAAGTCGCACTGATAACACGTGGCCTTATAATCAGGATGCCTTTCTTCAAGATGTGTCTCTAAAACATACAACGATGCAAAATCAATTCTTTTACAAACAGGACATTGGAATGGTTGAACAAATTCATTTTGATGATATGTAACAGGGTTTAAGTTCCTCCTAACAATTTCTTCTCCTTCATAATCAGGGGGTGTCAGCAAATCGGAAGCCTTTCTCTTGATTCCATTCTCTACATGCGATTTTAATGATGATAATGGCTCAGAAAGTTTTTGGTGTTGTTGTTAGATTCAATAAGAAAACCGTCACTATCAACTCTTCGTCTTTTTGCAGGTCCAGCTTGAGAAGTGTCTAAATGAGGACTTTTCCTTGGATTGTCAGATAAGCTATTGCTTGATCCTACACTATCAGAACTACCATCACTCTCATAACTGGTGTATTCACATTTGGAAATCAAAACCGAACTATCCTCCACATGGGAGGGATTATGGGTCCTCATATGCCTATGCATGTTTCCATTTGTTGTAAAAGCAACACCACAAGTCATGCATTTAAATGGCCGCTCACCAGAGTGGACTAACACATGACGATCCAATGAACTGGATGAACTTAGCCCTTTGCCACAGATACGGCAGGTGTAGTTCTTCAAGCATGCTAGAGGATAAACTAATGACTCTGCATTATTGTTATGTGAGCGAATGTGTAAAGTAAACTCATGCTGGGAAGATAAAATCATGTCACAGATTGGGCAGGCAAATTTCATATCTGAATCATCCATTTGACTATTTTCACTGTTTGGGGACAGGCAATCAAGAGAACAATTTTCTGGCATATCCAAGCTTTCACAATCCTTATCATTATCATTTTTTGCTTCAGTTATATCTTTGAGTCTTTCATAAACTTTGTTTATTGCTATGGATTCCTTACTAGCAACTTCAAACGGTTTGTTATCTGTGGTGTTATTGGGTAACTTTTCACATTCGTTGTCATGTTCTAAAGTATCGATGTCTGATTCACAGGATTTTCTTCCCGTGTCTTGTAGATTCGAGGATTCTTGTTTTCTTACATATTTGTGTTATCAGTCTGAGAGGATTCTTGATGTATGCTTTCATTTCCCATTACGGTTGAGTCCATTGATAAATCTAAAAAAAAAGAACAGTTTACTTTCATATTTGGATTTTTATGGACAAAATAAAACGATTTATTTGCATATACTTTATATTTAATTTACCAATTTTATAGTTTTTGTAGGGAGACTATTAGTTTTTGCAATCCAACCAACAGCTAACATTCTTCACAGTATAACAAAAATACATTTTTACTGTCAGAAACTACTTAGGGCCACTTTAAGAATTAATAAAAGGAACCTATTTATCTGAACTAGCTCTAATATTGTTAAATTAGCAAGTAAATTGTATTATCTTTCATTTATAGCCTTCACATCCACACTAATAGCTATGTGCCTATTATTATAAAAATAAATGAAATAGATAACAGCAATGAACACATACGTATTAAACCGGTTTCCATACTATAAAAACTGTTTAAAATTAGTGTTTCATTAAACAAAACTAAAGTAGGTTTATAGCAAACAACACTTTTTTGTGTGTGAAACTGATTTGAATAATCTAATGCATGTACGTACACATTCGAAGTTAATTTAATACAGTTTTGGTAAAAACATAGTTATTTAAAGAGTAACCAAACAAGAATTAAAAAAACCAAAATAATTTGTTTAAAAAAAAGCAGAAGTAAAGTTGTTTTATTGTTTTTATGCTTTGTTTACAAGATTTCAATAATCAAGTAAATGTGGGTGTCATAGCAAGAGATCAATATACGTGTTTATAACCAGGAAACTGAACGGGATATCCTACATTTCTCAACAACTTTTTTTAAATTCTAGATGTAGCCTACGTAGCGTGTTAGTATCTTATGATTAGAGAATTTTTCTAGCTACTAAATATAATGTAGTTTCCTAAATTTGTATGATTTTGGTTAATTTTGGAACAAGAATATTAGGATATAATTGTCATAGTATATAAATAAGTGTGTGCATATGTATATTTTGGTTTGTACCATATCTAATAAATTTACTAACCCACTTCTGTGGCTACATGGTCTACGTCACCACTCTCGCAGTAGACCAGACTGCTTATGATGAGGAGATCAAGGTTTCAGTCGGGTGTAATAAGGGGAATTTTCAAAAATTGTTTTCCACTCTCCATTCACGCAAATGCAGGTACACTTCCTCTAAATATAGCATTCCTTATCCCTTAAACTATTAGCGTAATTATTATATAATAGTATAAGCCAAACGGCTATTAAGACATGGCATTAAAAATATTTCTTTATTAAAAATGCAATAAGTTTAAAATAAAATTAAGTAATTTAACAAAAATAAAGCGATAGTTATTATTTTTTAGCTACAATTTAGTTGTTAATAACAACAGCAAATCTGGGACAAACAAACCCCCAAACCAGTACCTACCGTTCATTTACTATAAAGTAAAACAGAAGAATAATGATTTTGACAGAAATTTGACCTCACAGGTAATGGAACTGGGACCTTAAGCTTAGTTTGATAACATGTGTGTTTCATAATATAAGTGTATGTAATTAAATTAAAAATTAGAATATTAATAAATCAGCTTACAATTAATAAGAAAATGACATAAATAAGAGAGTTTGAGAGAGGGACTGTAAGAAGGTTTGAGAGAGGGACTGTAAGAAGGTTTGAGAGAGGGGCTGTAAGAAGGTTTGAGAGAGGGACTGTAAGAGAGTTTGAGAAAGGGACTGTAAGAGAAAATGAAAGAGGGACAGTAAACAAGTATGCGCTATTGTAAGAGTCCCTCCTTTGGAAATTATTTGACCACCTCTAGATATTCTTAAATATAAGGTGGAAAGATGGATTTTTATTAAACTCAAAAATAAATTCTAGCTAGTGGGTCATCGTACTTCTATTAATCAAAGCATTTTGTTTTTGCTTACCAACATCCTTTAGCCAAATAAGATTTAGTTACCACAGAGTGAATGGGAGTGAGTGAAAGAGAATGTGTATGTGTGTGTGAGTGTGTGTGCGCGAGTGCATATGTAGAGACTTAATAGATAGGGGGACAGATGCATTTAAAAAAATTCCTATTGATATTGAAAAATATTTATAACCTTTCTTGGGGAATGTTAAATATGACAACAAATATATGATTTGAGTGTATTTTCTTAACATAAAGCAACAGACAAATAAAGTATTTGTTTAAAGATGACAAAGTTTGCTTGAATTCCACTCAAACCACCCGGGTTATAATAATACCATCCCCTTAATATACTTCAGTAAAATTTGTTGCCCAGATAATTTGTGTGTATGTGTTTTTGAATCATTATAGAAGTAATTTAGCTAGGGTAAACATTGCTGATTAGTGTTAAATTTTTCTGGACGACATTTAAAAAATGGTGGATGTGTTTCAGTGATGATATATTTGAGAAACCGTTATACCTTTATAGTTAATTTTGGTGTTAAGACATAGTTTTTGGGGGTCCTAGAGAAACAGAAAACAACTCCTTAGAGCAAACCTTCCATTTTCCAAAATGGCATCTATAATAGAGGAATAAAAGACATCCCGTAAGGAATCCTATTATGAGATAGTGCCCTAATATGAGACATGGCAGTATCAGGTGAACAGGCAAGTGTATACTCTAGTGCCAAGTGGCTTACCTAAGAGGTACCCCTCTATCCCATAGAGGAAAGTTGAAGACCACGACATATTTGTCTGTTATATCAGTCAAAATCCAGATAACGTATTATTACTCATTCTGAAGTTTTTGTTGGCTGTTTTCAGCACAATGTTTTTTGAGGCAAGGTAGGTTATTTTGTATCGTTCTGTCATATAAAAGCGTTCAGAATTTATAGTAAGGAACAACGTAGTTTCATTAGTTTTAATGTTGTTTTTTTCTTCCCTTTTTTGCCACACAATGTTTAATCATGCGTTTCCCTAATATGAGTTATTAGGGGGTTCCTTTATTTGATATATATCTCATGTAAGGAGCCACTTGTTAGACCTCTTTCGATTGTCGATGCCTTCTTTTATTGTTGTATACATTATTGCCTTAATAATATAAAATAATATAGAAATAATATAATATTGTATATTATAAGTACAATATTGTTGTTTTGCAGATGCCACCTACAAAGGAGAAGAAGAGAAAGGTGTGGGACAAGGAGGCTACTGCCGAGTCTGTGACTGCTGTTCGAGAAAATAAAATGGTTTATTGTGGTGTTCCTAAAGGAACGATTGAAAGGTATGCCAAGGATTCACCAAGTATTGGCGAGTTATTGAATATTAAGTTTGAAAAGAAACCTGCACTCCCACAAGTACTGGAAGAAAAATTGGTACAATATTGTGTACATATGGACGAACGTTTCTTTGGGTTCAGGAGGATTGATATTAAAAGGCTGGCATGACAACTTGTTATCCAAAATGGACTGAGCCATCCATTCTGCCTTGGAAAGGAAGCTGCTGGCAAGAAGTGGCTTCGTGGCTTTTTGGGTAGGCATCCATCCCCAACTTTCTGTGAAAACACCGGAAGGAATGTCCTCTGCAAGGGCAAAAAGATTTTCTAGCGTAAACGTGGATTCTTTCTTTGACATTTATGAAAAAGAATTCGAAAAAGTTCAACCTCACCGTGTCTTCAATGATGATGAGACTGGGGTCACTGCCGTCCAAAATAAGAAAACGAAAGTTATTTCCCTAGAAGGGAAAAAAGCTGTAAGTTGCATAACATCAGCTTAGAGAAGTGCGCTGATTACTGTTGTCACGTGCATGAATGCTACTGGTGTATTGGTTTCTCGAATGATGATCTTCCCTAGAATAAACACGACCCAGCCTCTGATGAATGGAGCTCTTTTAAGATCTATTTGGAGTTGCCGTCCATCTGGGTGGATTTAGATATACCTTTTCACAACATGGTTTGACCATTTCATAAAGTTCACAAAACCTACAGAGTTTAATCCTGTTATGTTGGTATTGAATGGACATTACAGCCATACAAGAAATGTTTAGGTGATTGATATGGATTTGAGATCACAAGTTACCAACATATGCTTGCCTCCACATTCCACGCATAGGATACAGCCGCTAGATAAGGGCTTTACAGGTCCTCTGAAGATGTATTATTCTGAAGAGATTGAAACATGGCTGCGTAATAACCCTTTGAAAGTCGTCACGTACAACCAAGTCACAGAGATAATTGGTAAATCTTACACAAAGGTTGCAACCATGGCTGTCGCAGAGAAAACTTCCGAAAAATTGGACTTTTTCCATGCACGAGAAATGTGTTTGTAGATATCTACTTTGAGCCTGATGATAAATCAGAGGATACGCCTAGTCCATGTTCCTGAACAAGGTACTGGCTCTACGGACAGCTGATCTAATACAGGCAAGCCTCTCATTGAACCATCTGCTATTTCCCCTGTGCCTCCTAGGCCAAGCTAACTGGGAACTTCATATCGTTCAGATTCAGCTGCTCTAGTTACCATCTCTCCTTATAAAAATACTTTAATGGAGAAAGGTGTAAAACCTGAAGAAGAAGCTTTATAAATGAGAAAAGAAAACCACTGTCCATACCACCAAGATTGCAACCTCTGCAGTTTCAACATCTAAAACCAAAACAGTTTCCATGTTTTCCTCTGAAGCTTCAGCTTCTAAGAAGAAAGCTAAAATAAGTATCAAACAAACAATGAATAGGCGATCTAAACACGCTCTACCTCCACACAATGAGTCAAGGACTGAAGATGACGAATAGCCACCCCTACAAGATTATGAATACGATTTCACTTCTGATGATTCTTAATAAATGGATGAATATGATGTTGAATGCGTATTGTGCAGTGGTTTGTTTTCAAAGGACAGTGGTGGGGGGGGGGGGAAAATAAAGAAAATCCGCACAGTGTTTTCATTGGTGTCACGAGGAATGCGAGACTCCATTTTCTTGTGTGGCCCGTGACCCGACATTTGAATATTCCTTTACAATACTGTGGCAATATTTCAATCATGTTTTGTGAAGAGAAAACATTCAATGCTTAGAAGAGATTTCAATGAATAAATCACTCTTTAAGTTTGCTTATTTTCTCATATGTTTCTTACTTACAATTTTTTTCAAATAAAAACTCATTTTTAAGAAACTGTGTTGGAAACTTATTATTTTTAAAACATTAAGGTATTCCGATTTCAAAAACTAAGTTACTGTAATATAAGATAGTATATCATATTTGGATCCCCAGGTGTCTTTTATAGGAACAACTTTTCCGATGTCATTCACATGAGAGTTTTGAGGGGCTTTTTCATTAATTGTATGAAACATATAACAAAGTTAAAATTGGATAGTGTTAACCAGATAATGTATGCTTCTCTGGAAGAAATGGCGCAGAAAAATGTCTTCATTTAAAGGACAAAATATTACTCCAACAAAAAGTATCTCATAATTGGGCTCCATAAGAATGAGACAAATAAGGGTTTTTAATCCTTTTATGTATACACCAGTCAATGTTTATGATCTGAATATGAGAAGAAAGTAGTGTTTATCACCCTGTTTTAGACAGTTTTATAGTTCATTTTGTTTATTTGTTTTTTCAATCGCTCGCGGTACATTCACATAATGTTAAACATTTGAGAAGAGCATATTGATAGGGCGATTGTTTTGTAGAATAGGTTTTGCAAGTACATGTTCGTGTAAATTATGTGGTAGAGGCTTTAGAAATTTCGTAAGTTTTTAAACTCCATCAAAACATCTTCCCAACTAAATTCACATGAACCTTTATTTACATATCCATGATCCAAAACATTTACACATCTTCTGATCAAGTATAATGTTCTTTTAATGTATTCATGCACAGAATATGACGTCGGTGGATCGTCAAATGTGTCACAATCAGAACTCGTTTTACACACATGCATAAGACACTTTTCTATGTCTTCAAATTACATTCTTAGCTTCCTGTTAATTTCTTGAAAAATATGGTCCATACCTTTAGAATATATTTCTGCAGGCACCATCTTATCACTGACAATTATTCCAATTGCAATCGTTGGAAAGTCAGTGTTCATTGAAGCATCAACGATGCTTTGGTGAGTGAACATCTCCAAGTTCTTGTTAGATATTGATAATTAGAATGTATCAACTTGCATTGTCACGAAAGTTTCGGATTGATGAAATCTTGACCACTCGGAATTGTGACACATAGTCCACAGCAACAGCAATTTTCAATGAGGACACATTTTAGAATTTAACTTCTTAATATGAGAACTTTTTCAAGCTCTTATAAGAGTTTATGCCTCAATTAATTGGTTTCATAATTTCTATCAAATGATGCGTTTGTTGGAAGAAGATAATTCGACAGAATGTTCTTGATAAACTCCCCCATTTCTTTTTCTACATCCATTTCTACGTGTGCATACAAAAGTTTCTTTTTGTAACCCGTTTTGTGGTGGCTGGTTGAATTAAGCTTTTACCATGGCACTTAAAGCGTGGAAGCTTAGCTTTAGTGATTACCTCTAATAATATTCATGTTTATTTGGTAAATAGTAGTATTAATTGATAGTAAGATTATATCGTTTTGTTTTTTTATTTTTATTCCCATCTTGTTTTAAATACGTTTTAGTTTTTCTTCTATGAAGACATGTTTTGGTGATTTTTCACCATCTTAAAGTTTGAGGTAAACCAATGTTATTTCAAATAATTGTATAAAATTATGAATTTAAAAATTAAACATTAGAAATAAAATAGTTAGATGAATTATAATGTGATATATGAAATATTAAATAGATAATTATTTAAATTAACAAGCCTATAAATACCTTATTTGTATGATTGATTTTAATTCATACTACTGGATGAATTGTCACCATCTATAAGAATATGTGCCTTGAGAGATGATAAATTCAAAATTGATGGATCATCGTGAAACTGTTACTTACCAGGATTTTGCAAATTTCACAAATTTTCCCAAAGTATGAATTAAAATCAAACCCCTTTAGTACAAATAGGATATTATAAGCTTGTTAATTTAAATCACATTATAATTTCTCTTCTATTTCTAATGTTCAATTTTTAAATTCATAATTTTACTAAGCCTACTATTTATACAATAATATTAAATGACATTGGTTTTCCTCAGGCTTAAGATGGTGAAAAAACACAGAAGCATGTCCTCGTCATAGAAGAAAAGCTAGAACGTATATAAAATAAGGAGAAGGGAATAAGAATAATAAACAAGACGAAACCACCTTACTATCAATTTAGTGATTATGTCAACCAATTTTTTTCTCTTTCAATACACATCGCTTCTGCTTAGTTCTGTATATAGTTTTGATCCATGTTCCAGGACATCTATTAAACGTGTCTCTTATGTCTTTATCCACATATCGTTCGGTCACGAAGTTGTGGAATAACACAGGCTCAATCATTACCGGTATCCTCGCTTTCCTGCAAATTGTGGTGAAGAACAGTTTCACGATGGTCCATCAATTTTTAATTTGTCATCTCTCTGAAAACATTGCAAATAGAACTAGGACTTAATGGGAAACTAGCTGCCATTAAGCAACAGATTCTCTTTTACGTGTTCAACACACAATTTCCTTGTAAATTTTCTGAGATCAAATTTCTGAGTCTGTTCCAGTTTCATATCTGGAGCCACAGCATCAACTGTCACTCTGTCTTTTACAACAAAATATCTTTTGATGAATTATACGAAATTGGATTTTACGTTTTCTGATTTTGAACTTAATGTATTTAACATTGCCTGGCTTTGCATTATATTATACACAAAAACTAATTGGTCATTCTTGTTCCAGAAAGCATTCCAACGCAATGTTTCTCCGGCCTCATATATGATGAGCATGTCTTGTAAAAAGCGAAAATAATTAATTCCACTCAATATTGACTGGGAAGTTTTGCCACCAAATATTTCAGCCTTGATAAGTGCATTCACTGAAATAACTTCCTGCACACAGAAACGCAACTTTTGTCGTGTGGAAAACGTCCATCAATGGATAAATATAATCAAATTCTACTGGGTCGCTCAAAAATATGTCGGATACAATACGGAAAACACTTTGATCGCAGAAAATTGGCAGAATAGTCTGGTATTCAAGCTGAACACAAACATCTTGGACATTATTATATATATCACTGGTAAAATACAACCTTCTTGAGTGGGACGGTATTTTTGAAGATTAGATAATTAATTCCATTCCACGGAGAAACTGGCTTTACTTCATCCTTCGGTCTGTACCGAGAAAACGATATGAAAAATTCAGTAAAATCGGATTTGCAGACCACAGCATCAGGTAGAAGAAGATCCAAGTCATCAGCCACTTTGAAACTTTCTTATATACTGGGAGTTGTTGATGGCCTGTGGTGAATTTGCACACGTTGACAAGGCAGTTGGGTTATGAGTTCATAGCTTAGTTTGTTTATGCCTACAGCTGGCACAGCTTTGTGATAGATTGCGTGGGCAGATTATGTGTAGCGGAGTTTTCTTTTTGGCATGATGAATTCATAAAACATGATTTGGAAAAGAAAGTACGTTTGCGCAGCCTATTGGTTGATGGGATTGTCTTCCACTTCTTCGCTTATATTTTCAAAGCTATCATCCAAGTTGCTGGGTTCTGGTCCAAACTCAAGAACTTTAGTTTGCAGCCTACTCCTTTTTACAAACCAAGTAAGTGCAAAACATAATATGCAAAGAAGAACAATGATAGTAAGTCGTTTGAGTCGAACAAGGAACTGTTGCGCTTCAGAGACACGCAACTCACCTGGTTGTGGAAAAAGGCCCACTTACGGCTATCTTCAATCTTACTTACTCTTAAAGGCTATGACCTATATAAAAAATTTAATTATTCAAAAATTCTATGAGTGTTAGATGAAAGATAAACAAGTCACAATAAAAATAAAGAAAAATACAACTGATAAAGTTTGACTTTGATTTTAATAATATAATTTCAGATGGTAATATAATATGAACATGTAAAAAATATATATATATATATATATATATATATATATGTGTGTGTGTGTGTGTGTGTGTGTGTGTGTGTACAGAAGAAAGTTTATTACACCCTAATTGCATTCGTAGTCAAAGATTTAAATTCTCCAAAACTAAGAAGTAAATAATAGTAATTCAAAGTTAGGCAAACTGGATCGCCTCCAACAAAAATTTATATTATTATTATTAGCACCGCGTCTTACTACCCATTCGGGTTATACGCACTTACGCTAATGTGTAATGGTAGGGTGATTGTGAGATGAAATGAAGGACCTACAGTTTAACGTGGAATCCGGACCACGGTGGAGGCCTGGCATTCCCCACATTCACAAGATGTCTTGTCAGAGGTGGAGGAAGGGTTTGGTAATCAGATAAATCTGTGCTGGAACCGAGGATTGATCCCCGGCCGCCAGCACAGAAGTATATATATATATATATATATATATATATATATATATATATATATATATACACACACACACACACACAAATTATAGTCCTGGCCCTTGATATACCACCGTAAAAAATTGTAGCCTAGAGAATTTAATCTTTTATTTGTGTTTTTGAATCATTAGAAAAGTAATTTAATTTGGTTAGACATTGCTGACCAAAGTAACATTCTTCTGGACATCATTTTTGAAAATGGTGGATGTGTTTCATTGATGATGTAATATTTAATAAAACATATTATATATATACACACAATATATATATATATATATATATATACACATACACACACGTACTTACCTACAGTATGTATTAAACTTTGTTTCGTCAATTTTTGTGTTTGCAGTAGCTATGTTTATTGTGCTCACTCGTGTATTATTATAAATGTGTTGTATCTATTATATAACCACTAGTTAGAAAATAACTAACTCATTAACTATAATGAGGAGGTCCTATAGTGTGGGCCGGATTCCTGCCTCGCAAACCCACTTTACAATCGGGAAGCGATGTATCTATTGAATAAATGTTTGGACCTAATTATAAACTATCCTCAAAAATAAGAGAGAATTTTGGTACCTATTTATTTCACAAAGAGTTTTTCCTACTTTATCCTTATTTTACTTACTTACCTACTCTTGTGGCATTATGAACTTGATATCCGAATGCTGTAACAAAAGTCCTTCACCTACCCCTATCTCCAGTCGACCTCATCATATCCCATCTATTTAAAGTCAATTCTAGATAATGTTATCCTCCCATCTGCATCTAAGTCTTCCCAATGGTCGCTTCTCATTGGGTTTGCCAGTCAGTACCCCGAAAAACGTTCTAGATTCCTCCATTACACTGCATGTATTTCCCACCGTAATCTACAAGAATTGACTATAATAACAATGACTTGTGTTTAGTACAGATTGTGTAACTTATCATTACGTAACTTCCTTCACTCCCCAGTGGCCTTCTCCATTTTATGGACAAAATTTATTCCTAAGAACCTTGTTTTCTATCACCCTAAATTTGTTTTCCCTAAATAGGCAAGAGACCCCGTTTCACAACCACAGAGAACCAGTAAAACTATTGTTTTGTATATTCTGAGTTTTACATTTTTGGACAGCAGCCGAGATGTCAACAACTTGCTGACTGAGTGATAGCATGTGTTCACCGACTGTATTTGTATTATCTGCGTGTTCTCATACATAGTCTATATAGCGTTCACTTCTGAACCTCTATCCTTACCGGCCTTTAGTAAAATGTCTGCATTTCTGGCAACAGTTTCCTAACAAAGATAAATTATCTGCTTATCCTAGTAGCCGCATCGTACAGTTTAATTTAAATCCTTCCCCAATCTCTGACATTGCCCTAATAGAATATTCTGAGGCTCTATTAACCCTTCGTTGGTCGAGGGGTGAACGCAGCGCTCACTTTTTTATTCGTCTGGCATTTACGATTAAACAGCGTAGGAACGATGAATCTCAGTATAGCTGCCCGTTGGAATGCTTAGGGTGGGGGCATAGTCAACGTTATCACCCTATAATTTGTACACCTCTTCTGGTCTCCTTTCTTGAAAGAGGTATTATAGCTCCCGTTTTCCAGTCCTTCCAAATCCTTTTCAACTCCTGCATAATAATTGTACAGCTGCTTCACCTGCAGCTCTTATCATTTCCATAGCAAGTTCGTCCAAACTAGGTTCTTTTAATTGTTGTATCCTCTTTAATGAATTCTCCACCTATTTCCATGTGGGACCTCTCTCCTCCTCTTCTGCTCCTTCGTTTAACTCTCCTCCTTTTCATTTTCCGGTTTGAACATCTCAAAATATCTCATCCATAATTCCTTTTCTTCCTCTTTTGTCTTCAACGTTCTTAATTTTTCATTATTCTAACTTCTTGTCTTTTCTCTCTCCTCCTGACTTTTACCTGACTCTAAACCACCTTTTTACTTATTTCCACGTCTCGTTCCAGGATTCCGCTCCATTTAAGCAACCAATCTTTTCTGGATTTCCACACAAGTCAATTTCTTCCCTTTTTCTTCCTATATCCTTCCTCCGTTTCCTCATTCCTATTCTTAAAACACCTTATGAATGCTTTCTTATTCTCCTCCAAGGCTTCCTTGACCCTGTCAAATATTTTTCTTCTCCTAAGTAGCTTTCTTCACTCTGTTATTCCACCAAGGTGTCTCCTTCCACTTCCTTTCATCACTTGTCTTCACACATACCTCCTCAGCAACTCTCACCAAAATGCTCTTAAGCCTTTCCCCAATCCACCTATACACTTTGCAACACATCCTTGGGCATTAACTACTTGCCTTTATTAGGTCCAGCTCTCCTTACACTTCATTTTTTTTAAGCCTCCACACTCTAATTATTATTTCTTGTCTTACTACCTTTCTCCTACAGTCACATACTTAAATGCCTGCTACCCAACAACCTGTGGTCACTATTTAAGGACCAACTTGGTATTATCTTGATGATTTGGTTTTACTTTTAACTTCTTCAACCATGAGAAAGGTGACTTTTAACTTCTTAATCTATGAGAAAGGTGACTTTTAACTTCTTCATCCATAAGAAAGGAGTCTTATCACCAGCCCTTGCTCCCCATTCCAACTCTATTTAATGATCTAGTGGTCTACTCTTTCCTTCTTAAACCAGTTGCTTGCCACATTCATTATATTTCTTTCATAATGCTCCAACAACCTTCTACCTCCTCATTTATTTCTCCTCTTACTTCCTTCCATAACACCTCATCATATTCTTATCTGTCTTTAACTACTTTCACGTTAAGATCCCCCATTAATACCTCCCACTAATTTCTCAAATGCCATTCAAGATCTTCCTCAAACTTGTCTTCCCCAACAGAAGATCTTCTCTCACTACAAAGCCTACTCCGTTTCTCCTTCACTAATCCATCAATCATGTCCACAATATCCTCTATTCTCCCAGTCAGTGTTATTATATAAATATACTCAGATATATGGAAAAATTGTTCCAATATATATTTTGTTAAGTTTACTTTAAATTAAGACAAACTAGGTACTAGTTTTTGTCACTTGATTTGAATTAGACTCTTCTATACTTAGCTGCACTGAAATCAATAACTCAAATAAGATTATATTTTTATCCTAAAACATAATACATTTTAAAACAAATCAAATCAACTATTTAACCGGTTCAAGAATGTATGTAAAAAAGGTGTATTTTAAAATACACTTAGCCTTTAAGGAGTCATGACAATTGGCTCAAGAAGAGTAATAAATCTGAGCTCTTGAGGATAATTTTTTTATAGGCTTAGATGTGGAGTGAGTGTAAATAAGCTCTTAATTGTTAACATACTTTGAAGAGTGGAAGAGGCTATTTCTTTTTCTCAAAGGTTAATTAGCTAGGTGAAGTGGAAAGAGGGAGGTTGAGTGGGTATAACGGAGTATCTGCATGCTCTACCCTTACCATTGAGGTGACGTCATGCTAGCGGTCCTTCTCGCCGCTTGGACTTCACAGTGTTTAGTGCATTATGCTGCGTTGTTTGGACGTGTTAAACATTATATTACATAATGGTTTTGTGTTTTGTTTGATTGTTAGGGACTTTTTATGATGTAAGTATTGTTGTATGCTTTTGTGTTAGTGTGAATTATTAAATTTTACTTTTACGGTATAACATATTATAACACGTTATAAGAGTCATGGCTTCCAGATGTTGTGTGCCCAGATGTCAATCAAATTATGACTAAGAAGAGTGATGGCTTAAAATCTGTATTCAAGTTTCCTACAGACCAGATGAAAGACAAGGGGAAATTGAAACTATTAAAAAACATAAAGAAGAAGAACTTCCAAAACTAAAACTAAAAAAGTATCTGATTTAAAATCAAATTTTTCAATGCACTACAAGCAAGAATTTGGAAATAGAATCATAAATGATGAAAATACAATAGCCTTATAGCACTAGCTACAAAACAAGAAGAAAAAAAATGAGGTGGCATGTCCTACTCACCCCATTTCACCATTCAAGCGTCTCACAACGTTTCCACAATTCAACAACACATCCGATCAAGACCGCGACGCGCAAAAAACTGACTGATCCAACCTAAGTTCAAGTGGTGACCGCTAGAGGTCGCGGAGTGATTCCCATTCTAGTCCACTGGAGAGGATTCCCGAACATTCTCAGAACTTCATGATTAGGTGCTTGTCATGCGTATCCCCTCCATCATGACCCAATTATGTTTCTCCTTGTTCCCCTTTTCTCTGGGTCTAAGCATATATAATGCCAGTATGTTACCATTAACGGCACTGTTGGATTTTTTTTTCCTTGGTAGAGGAGAACGTAGGCTTGGCTGCACGTTATTAAAAATGTAAGGGAAATTTAATGTTTCGCCTTAGATAATTTTGAATATGAAACTTTTCAAAATTCTTCTTTTGTCTTATTAGTTTTTTTTTTTAATTTAAAATACTCTTGTAGTAGAAAATGAATTTAAATTTGATGATGGTTAATGTTGTAAGGTTGTCCAAAAACTATAATAATGAACATTGAAATTATGACTGAGATCGAGATATATTTTTTTTTATTTATCAACACGTCTTACTACCCGTTCGAGTTATATGCTAATTACGCTAATGGGTTAGGAATTGGGAAGGTTGAATTAGATGAAGTGAACCCGCATTTGCGTGAAGGGGGAGTGGAAAAACCATTTAGGATAAACTACCCCAGTTCACCCGACCGAGATTCGAACCTCGATCTCCTCGTCCTCAGCAGTCGAGCTCAACACGACTAGCGCGTTACCCAACTACGCCACCGAGGCGGGTTATATATATTTGATCTGGAGATAGATAGAACAATGTTTCTGTAGTAAGATAGGATATATAATTCATTTTGTTTAATAATAATACTTTTTTGTAAATCTCTACCTATATTGATTTATTATGATTGGTATTAACTTAATAGTGAAAATAGTATTTAAGGTAAACTAGATTTTCCTTTGTTTTTTATTCGTGGAAGATATTTAGTCTTCTTGAAAGCGTAATTAATTAAGTCTATTTTGATAATGAGTGAAGATAAATGCCTCAATATCTCTTTGTATTGTTAAGAATCCACTCAAATTCATTTTCTGTTTGTACATATTTGCGATACATTGAAATATCAATTACTCTCATGGTTATATTTAGCTTAGCGGCTCATTCTAGTAATTTTGTAAATAGAGTTGTGTTCTTGGAGATGAGGAGTTTAATTATTTTTGGACTATATTATATTCTTTTGTATGTTATATGAGAACCTCGGGTTTGTTAAATTAATTAGATTTTAAAGTAAATTTACTAATGTTAATGAAGGCCGTAAATTTGAAATTACTTTTATATTAACTTTTACATACACATAATTATATAACCTTTAATATATTCTTAAAATACGTCTATTGTATTTAATTCGTATCATCATACATAGTTTTAATCTCATTATATATATTATTATATATTATATATATATATATAATAAATAATATATATAATAATATATATATAATAAAAATAATTAAATTATATATATTATAATATATATAATATATATTATAATAAATAAACATTTAAAATTGATTTCTTGATTTTCCTTTATGTTATGGTAAATTGATTTCACGTCTTAAGAGTACCTTTAGGTTATTTATTTATGTTTGGGTTGTTATGAGGTTCATAAGATGAGGGCACAAAGGACAACCTTATGGTAACTGTTTCCTCAACCAGGTGAGTTGCTATGAGGTTCATAAGATGAGGGAACAAAGGACGACCGTCTGGTAACTGTTTCCGAACCGGTGAGTTGCTATGAGGTTTATAAGATGAGGGCACAAAGGACAGACCGTTGGTAACTGTTTCCGAACCGGGTGAGTTGCTATGAGGTTTATAAGATGAGGGCACAAAGGACGACCGTCTGGTAACTGTTTCCGAAACCGGGTGAGTTGCTATGAGGTTTATAAGATGAGGGCACAAAGGACGACCGTCTGGTAACTGTTTCCAAAACCGGGTGAGTTGCTATGAGGTTTATAAGATGAGGGCACAAGGACGACCGTCTGGTAACTGTTTCCGAAACCGGTGAGTTGCTATGAGGTTTATAAGATGAGGGCACAAAGGACGACCGTCTGGTAACTGTTTCCAAAACGGTGAGTTGCTATGAGGTTTATAAGATGAGGGGACAATGACGACCGTCTGGTAACTGTTTCCGAAACCAGGTGAGTTGCTATGAGGTTATAAGATGAGGGCACAAAGGACGACCGTCTGGTAACTGTTTCCGAAACCGGGTGAGTTGCTATGAGGTTCATAAGATGAGGGAACAAAGGACGACCGTCTGGTAACTGTTTCCTCAACCAGGTGAGTTGCTATGAGGTTCATAAGATGAGGGAACAAAGGACAGACCGTTTTGGTAACTGTTTCCGAAACCGGGTGAGTTGCTATGAGGTTTATAAGATGAGGGCACAAGGACGACCGTCTGGTAACTGTTTCCTCAACCGGTGAGTTGCTATGAGGTTCATAAGATGAGGGCACAAAGGACAACCGTCTGGTAACTGTTTCCTCAACCAGGTGAGTTGCTATGAGGTTCATAAGATGAAGGAACAAAGGACGACCGTCTGGTAACTGTTTCCTCAACCAGGTGAGTTGCTATGAGGTTCATAAGATGAAGGGAACAAAGGAAGACCGTCTGGTAACTGTTTCCGAAACCGGGTGAGTTGCTATGAGGTTTATAAGATGAGGGCACAAAGGACGACCGTCTGGTAACTGTTTCCGAAACCGGGTGAGTTGCTATAAGGTTTATAAGATGAGGGAACAAAGGACGACCGTCTGTAACTGTTTCCGAAACCGGGCGGGGGTGAGTTGCTATGAGGTTCATAATATGATGGAACAAAGAACGACCGTCTGGTAACTGTTTCCGCAACCGGGCGAGTTCTATAAGCTTTATAAGAAGGGCACAAAGGACAACAGTCTGGTAACTGTTTCCTCAACCAGTTGAGTTGCTATGAGGTTCATAATATGAGGGAACAAAGGACGACCGTCTGGTAACTGTTTA